>LPNX011221872.1:585779-687673 GCA_001517045.1 Pseudotsuga menziesii
TCTCAAGCCATTGTCTATTTAGTGTACAATACTAGACTACATCTGTTTAGCTTGACAACACAAGCAATGTAAGCATATTCGTTAGTGTTATTGCTCTAAAACTGTAATCATATTTCACATCATTCACTATCAAGTATTGAGACACCAAGAGTGCGTCCACTTCCTAGGGTGTAATCAATATTGAAAAACCCTTCCATGATCCGACATTGGAAAAGTGTGCACCCTTTTCCGGTGTGTGCCATGTAGGCCCTATTCATACTCAAGTAATCGGTCATCATGGAAATAAAATCAAAACATGTCCTGCATATGGAATTTTAATAATTTGACATGCATATTCTTAGCTAGGGTCACATAACACTTATCCATTTGTTGATGCAGTATTCCTTCGTTAAGGAGGAATGGGGGCTCCCTTCTCTAAGTTGACAGTCCCTCAGTTTTCCATCCCAATTCCTCTTTACATTTCGTATCCACACATGTCTTACCAACATAACCTATACCATCTCACTCATGTTGCTTACCAAGCATGCAGTGCAGATGAGACATTCCCAAAATGTCCAATGGAGTTTCACCCAAAGCCCATTTCCAAGATAAGGGAAACACCTTCCCATGAAGTTTGGCTCCTGTAGGACATCACACATGATCTTCCTGCAGTGTGCACCCCTGGCACATTCATCAAATAGCCAAACAGTCAATCATTATCCGATAATACAGTCCAACTTGATTGTTCCATAACCAAGCAATGACATTAGTAATTAAATTCAATGAGAATTTGTAACTCTGTTTACTACAGAAATTGATTTGCTCAATTGTGGGTCTCTTGTAAGCAGCGCTATTATGCCCATTATAATTTTATGCTTACTAGCATAACATGAATACCCACTTACAATGCGTCCTCCTGACACAGTATTATGCAAGCCAATAGTGATTAGTAGTTGTCAGCAATTTCTTAAATCCGAAACTCACAATTCAAATTTAACAACCCATCATGCATACAAACTATTTTTATAGCCATGAGACTCTTCTCATAAGGTTTGGCTCTTTCACATGGTAGATTCCGACATTTGTCATGGTCTTACTCTCATTGCCATGCTCTAAACAATCTACCTGAAACCTGAAATTCAATTAACCAAACACTTGGTAAGTCTGGATGCATATAACCTTTTCATTGCTGCAACCATCACTGAAGCATTTTCAGAATTTATAAAATTCAAATACTTCCAGTTGTTAATCACATCAATACTACCAAAACTCATTTACTTCACGCAATCATTATCTTACTTTAAATTACAGGGTATAGTCACATCATTTATGCAATTAAATGAAATGTTTAGATACTTCTTACTTCACAAGTGTATCATTTGTACCACCTTGCCCTTCCATAGAGCATTTTCGGCAGCCAATTGATCATGACTACCATCTTCATGCACTTACTATCCTGCATTCATAACAGCTCTTGAAATGGTTCCAGAATTGTCATCAATTCATCATTTCATCCATTAGTTATTCATAATAACTCATGCACTATCTCTATGCACTCATGCATTGCATCACAACATTTGCACCCATACTTATGTATGCATATCTACAACATTTACTTATACTTTTCATATGCATCCATTCAATGCATAACTACACGATTTATAAAATATTTTAATGCATACCCACTCAATGCTGCCTTGCATTGATTCATGAATACTATGCATTCAAACATACCATGCATGGCCTAACCATGACTACTTCATATAGGATGCATGACTATAATCAAGATCATCAGTGCTTACTTTCCTTGGCTACTAAGCTCATAACAACATAATGCAGGGATGATACATTTCTCTATGAATGCAGTATACAATTCAAATACCCACATGGTATGAGACCTCTTGCTTTTACCACTCCATGCAATTGTCATAATTAAACTCTTACCTTCATGGGTCCTACTTACACCCTTGACATTACCAGTTTGGTTGGTCTCTTATAGGAGATTGCAGAATTTGCTCACCAACTTTTGATTCTGGACTTGTTGCCTTATCCCTTTCTCCATAGGGTTGCTAGTCACATTTGTCAGCATGAACAACATATTCAGCCATGTCCATGTTGTCGTTGGTTTTTCCACTAATGCTAACACCAATGCAATAATTAGTGGCTCATTATAAATGTATAATTCTCACTATTCTTACCAACATGTAATATCTTATGCATGTAAGGCATATCCTCATACATTTCATGTATAAAAATTGTAATCATAATTAGCAAGACATGGTTTAAGGAAATTTCCCTTTTTCAAGTCCCTCATCCTTGCATGGAACTCTTTTTCCACACAACAGCTGGCTTGACTTCATGGTCTTGCTACCTATAGGCATGCAATTCCTGGATTTGTCCATATTGACAGCAACACATTTCTCTTTCAAGCAATCACTAGCACTTTACTACTCCACACTCAAATTCTGGTGACTCCCCCTTGTTCCCTACTGGATAAGATTTCTAACGCCTACCCACATGCTTCATTCTGACCTCGAGTGTGAAAACCACACCACTTCTAGAATGATGGAAAAACACACCCCTGTATTTGGTCCGAAACGCTAACTTCAACCACCTAGGGTTTTCTTCCTTTTCAGTCCTGAAATTGCTGAAAAATCCAATGAGAATTTCACTGTAAAACCCACTGGAACACTAGCTGGAATTTGATGAAATTTCCACTAGAAAACCCCAAAATTCCTTTTTCTCCAATCAGACCTTTTTCCAACTAAATTTCCAATGTTTCGGTGGTCAAAAAATCTAGTTTTCTTTGCGATCATCGGTGCCCTATTAATATACGCATCCGGAATTTATTGGCGATGCCAAAGGCTATCCCTTGGTGGCCAAACAACTAACGTTTTCCGTTGTTTCGGGTCTGTGGTTATCTAACCTTTCGATCTTTAGCGGCGATGCTAGTATGTCGGCAATCAGATCCTCTACTCATCGGACGACTAGTTCTCTAGGATTTCGCAACGGCGGTTCACCAACCATTAATCTTTTTCGATCAGTGGCCTCTTCAACTATAATTCTCCGATCGACATTCGAAACAACTGTCCGTTGGGAGCGTAGGCCACTAAACAACTGCAACGGTGGACGCACAAACAACTAATTTTTTCGATCGGCGCTCCAATCTTCTAATATTTTTCAATCCCGTCCATTGACGGTCTGATCCTCTAAACTCCGTCGATGTTTGCTGCCGCATCGGCGAGCCAAACAACTAAGTTTTTCCGACGTCTCCGGTAATTAGACAAATTTTTCAGAAAATTTCCTTCCCGGAACATTTTCTTTCCTTGTCCGCTGCATTGGTGGTCTCAACAACTGTAGTTTCTACGGCCATAACTTTGTCGGTGGTCGGAACAACTAGAAATTGTAATCTTCCGATCAGCAGTCGGAAGCACTAATTGCTGCGACATTGGGTGGTTAGTCCTCTAGGTAGCCGCAACGGCGGATGTACAATCGTCTAACTCTTCCAACTTCCATGGGCGATCAATACAGCTAATCTTCCGTCGATCAAATCGATTGATCCCCGCCGTATTTTCGACGACCTCATCAACTTGGTGTCATTGATTCCTTCAACTGATCTTCGCCAATCACCAATGACCAATACTTAGAAAAAATTTTGAATTTTCTTCTGGCATCGGCTCTTCCTTCAACTAACATTCGTCGATCCACTTTACTAGAATCTACAGCTTCATCTTCTATTTGTTGGCGATCCGCTCCTCTATTCATCAGCGATCCCGACAACTAAACTTTTCCGGTCGCCGATGATCTCATGCCTTAGAAAAATTTTGGAAATTTTTTTGCTGCTTCGACTGTCGGAATGACTTTCCTCTGTGGCATCGACGATCGGGGACTCTATCTGTTAGAAGGATAGTGCACTAGCCAGCCGCAATGATGGACGCCCAATCAACTAATTTTATCCGATGTAGTTCATCGGCAACTGAATCTTCTAGTTATCAGCGATGTGATCAACTCATCCTTGTCGATCGCCGACGATTTTATGACTTAGAAAAATTTCCCAAGAACTTTTCTTTAATCTCCTTTTTCCGCCGCTTAATCGGCTCAACTGCCTCTTATTCTTCACCAATCGCTGATAGTCAACATCAGAGGTTCTTTCCACTAAGTGGAGCTGACGTTTCGACGGTCTTTAGCTGATCTCCATCAAAACTATGGCTCCCACATCCTCTATCCTCCACCGACGACCGACGAACCTTAGTGAACTTGTGAAATTTCTTGCCGTCTGTCCTCCGTTGGGTGGTCATCAGACTAACTCTTCTGCTGTGTCGGAGGACCTTCGTACTTAGTCCTCCGATGGGTCGACGGTTCCAATACTTAGAGAAATTTTTCAAATTTCTCAAAATTCTCTTATCATGCACAGATTCCTTTTGATTTCTGTTGGGCAGAAGGCAACTTGCCTCTGCTAGCTGACCTTTCATGGCCCATTTAGGCCCATGCTGTAACTTTAGCTCTGATACCATACTATAATGTCCTTGACCCTCTGACCGGCGAGGAGGACGCTACCAAACCATCAAAAACCTCCGAGCACATAGCCCCATGAACATGAACAAGCATATAATGCTGAAATATAAAGCTTAAAACATAAAACATACCAAGATGCATAATCCTTCATATACATAGCGAAAGAAAACATACATTCATTCAAGCATACCACATGTTCATCATATTCATTAATCAGTAAATGTAAATGCAAAGATGAAATAGTGAAGAATTCTCATCTTAAAAATAATTCGTCCCATAACCAGCTACGTTGCTGCAACGTTCCACCCAACCATAGGCCAATGTGCTCATTAATCTCTCAGCAACACTGCCACCCTCGAGCTGGGCATGATTCCTCAAGGAATAAGGGTCAAAGCAGGCTTACACATAGCCAAGGTACACAATTCAGCCAAGCCCACACAATAGGGTTTATTAGGCTGTCAAGGAGCTAGGAAAGGCTATATGCTAAGTTGGTGGCCTCAATGGAGAGCTAAGGACGCCTACACTAGAGTTAACCTGACTTCTAAGACATCCACACACCTGACACTAGGAATTAGTCCTTTCTTTGCTTCACAGTCCCTCAGGCCCTGACTTCCCTTTCCAATACTCTTTAAGGGTTGTGGAGAAGAAAGCCAGTAGTCTGACTCTATCTGAGTGGCTCCAAATACCATTTTTCTCAAGCATACCCAACCTCTAATCCTACTCTCAACAGTCAGAAGGCCAACCACTGCATACCGTAGTAAAACAAACAACTCACAGCTTTGTGAAGAAGATGAAGACAATAGGGTGACAACCCCAAATGAAAAGGTGAACACAGCTCATGTCAACAAGATGACTTAGAGTTGTTCTTGGCGCTAGAGAGGCCAAAACAAATCAGCAGCACCCAAAAGATAATTGCACACGCAGCAACCAAAAACAGGGAAATATCTACAACCCAATCCCATACTGAAACAACAGGAACCTTACACAGTCCAAAGATGGGGAAGAAGACGGAAAACCAACATTGACAGGGAAAACATATAAACAACAGAGTCGTGCCCCTCAGGCTGCTCTTCTAGCTTTCCACATGAGATCACAATCCCCCAACCCCTGGGTGAGGTAAAAACCATCCGATTTCTGGCCTGTGCATGAGGATTAAACAAATTATGGGGAAGTTCCCCAAGTGGTGTGTGAGGAAAACATGATCTCCCTCTGTGTGTGTGAGGATTACCAGAACAACTTGCCGTGGGAGGAAAACCAGCACGCTCCTGTGTGAGAGTGAGCCAGACCCAAAAACCTCCGAAGAAGTGGGATCATGGAAGAGTGGAATGAATGTTTTCTTTTTCCCCACGCGATGTGAAGAGGAAGAGTCCGCTGGTGGAGTGGGTACGTGGGCAAGGACTGATAGTCCTATCACACCCACCACTACTTAACAATAACTGCTCCCAGACAACAGAAATTAAATGGGTGGCCAACACATGGCAAACGCCCAATGACCCCCATGGGTTGGAAAACCCCCCCTTAACCTTAGGAATCATGCCCTTTTCATTTAACGTTGCACCATCGTAGCTGGCTGTAGGTTTATTTTAATTGATGTGCATATTTACATGATGCCCAAAACTATAGTGTGCTGGGTAGCACGATATACCATCGTCAACAATCCCTATTGCCGAAACATACACAACCAAATCGATGGTGGGGATTTTGCCTTTAGCCCCTCACCACGATTAATTACAACATATACATCATGTATCCTTTAAGGAAAACGGGGTCAAAACCGGGACATTACATCAACCAAAGCCCTCATGCAAACATGTAGTAGTCGTAAAGAAATGTAGTTGCAACAACACAAATTATACACATTTCCATCCAGAAAATATACAATTTTATCATTGATTACCTACATTAATTATGAGTGTTTCCATGATGATCCACTTGCAAACGTAGGAGATTGCAAGGGAACAAGAGAAGAAGGTTGAAAAGGAGCTAAGTTCACACTACCTGCAGAAATTTGAGATGTATTTAGGATATTATGATGCCAAGTTGATATTGCACAAGCTGATCCTTGACTTTCTTGAGGAAAATCTCCAAAAATAGACTTTGTTCTCATTTCAGTGTTATTTCAAATGTTTGACAATCTGACATGAGAACTCATTGTGCTCTCATCATTCAAAGGAGAACACTTGGTTTCCATTGCAAAATTATCCTGGTAATTTTCTTCTTAGATTGGTGTCCTACCACTATTGGACAACTTTGTTTTACATTCATTAGATTTCATTAAATCCAAATATGCGTTTTTCCTTCTCAATCCTCCTTGTTTTTTACTAGTTGCATCTTCAGGATCCAAATTATGCCTCTTTGAATAAATTCAATGAGTTTAGTGGAAAAAATCACTTCTTCTTTTCCTCATATCTAGAGTTTTCTTCTTCCATGACTACGACCACTATCTCTGCCGATTTCTCCAAATTACCCTCTTATGATTCTAGAGGCATGCAATTCCCATCCTTTACAAAAGCCTGACTATAATTACAGACTCCAAGCTCCTTCAAAACCAGACTTGCATCAGAGGCCGTTTCGTCATAGTCAATGGAATGTACTTGAGAGGTCATACCGCCATCACTTCAATCTCTAATCTCAGCTTGTGCATTTACATTTGGTTGAACAACTGAATGATCCCAATTGAGAGCAAAAAGACCCATAAATGATTTTTCCTCTGAGGGCTCCATAGTTTGTAAGAGTTTATCAACAACACTAGATCCAAACTTCCAACATGCACTTTGGTTTCTAGGCTCTTTTGCAAAGCCAGTCTTCCTAGATTAAAACTCTTTGATTTTTTTTTCAGAATTATTGCTCTTGCTCCTGAGTTTCCATATAAAAAGGTGACCTCATATGAATGTACTACCTCAGTAGGCTTGGAATCTAAGAATGTTCCATAGAACAATTAGAATTTAATGGATTGGTCAAGACTTTCCCACAAAGAGAAATTGAATTTCGAGAAATCCTCGGACAACTATTAATTGCACGATGTAGTTTGCTAGTAGTCCTTCGTTGTTGACAACAGAGGATACTAGTGTCACCTCTTCCTTTGTTTTTGATGCCTTGATTTTACTGTATCTGTCCGAGACCTTATGTGTTGCACGCTTCATTTTTGAGATGGCAAAGCTCATGTTTGATTTTGTTTTTGATATGAAAAATCTCACGGGTCATGTTACCACCCAAGTTGAACTTGGTTGGACTTTTAGTTGATCCACTAAGGATTGAACAAGTCAGTAGTTTAGTATTTAGAGTTCAGAAATCTACCAGGCCATTTTTGGGTTTTTTTTTCATGCATGTTCGGAATTATAATAAATGATATAATAGGCGTTTGGATATTATTAAATCCTAGTGCCAATGCATATTACCATGCTGGTCATTATTTTTTATTCTTATGAACATGAGTTAAGCCTCCTAGGTTTTTTAAATTTTCTGTTAAATAAAAAATTTCTTGTAAAAAATGAGATATTTTAATTGTAAAAATTGACTAAGTCATAAAAGTGGTACTAGGAGGCATAATTTTTTATGGGGGTGCTCATTTGGTAACTCAAGGTACCCTCTATTCCTATGTGCCTACTTTGAGAGTAAAATTAGTGATTATTAATCACTTAATCTCATTTTCTCTCGAAAAGTGAATAAAAAAAGCCAAAAAAGACAAAGTAAAGGGAAATCAAAATCCCATCAATCAAGGAAACATGTCGTAGACATGATTTAGTCACTGGTAGTTCCAAAAAATGTGATTGAAATCAAAGGAGAGTTAGATTGGGATCGAAATTAATCTTTTGATTGAAGACTTGATTGAAGATCACACGAGGCTAGGTACATTTTTCATGAGAGGGGGCACACTCCTTCTGGCAATGTGGCAAATTGTAGTTGGATTGGTGTCCAACCTATTAAGAGGTGGCACCCATATCTTCTAGTTAGATCTCAATCACCTCTAGTCTCTCTCTAGTGCACCCTCAGTCACCTCAATCATTTCTTCCATGTTGCAAGGCACCCCTCCTTGAGAAATGTCCCTTCCTAGAGCTCTCTCATTCCTTGAGGGGGGTGGAGTATGGAAACACTGTTGAAGCTTTGAATATTTATTTGTAATATTTTGTGTGGAATAAGAAATACTTTGAAGGTCCATTTTCTAGTGTGCGGCTTTATATGTGTGGATGTATTGTCAATGGTATATAAGGTAAGTATCGTATTGTAGTTGTTTCTATTTGTTGCATATGTTGTTTATTTGGACTTTAAAGCAATGCTACTAGTTATTAGGATAAATAAATTGGGTTAAATTTCATTTATTTCTTACTTATGCATAGATATCTAGGATTTGATGTTTTATTTGTTTGCATGCATATTATTATGATCTCTCTAAGTATAACAAGCACTGGATTTGACGCTCTTGTTGCAAGTAGTTTTTAGCTGTGCAAGTGATCTCGCTTGAAGGGGTGGATGATATAGTTTGACTCTCCCATCTCTTCAAGAATTTTCAGAAGGACACAATCCCTTCACTTCCCACCCACACACTCCATAGATATGACATTCTCAATGTTAAGCCGCTCTTTATCTCCTTCCTTCTCTTCCAAATTAAATTTTTCTTTGGTTACTTTTGCATGCTTAAGCTAGTTAGTCTCTTTCAAAGAATATCAAAAGCTAACTCATTAGAGTATGCATTTTTTTAAAGACTATTTATAGGTGCTTAAAGTTTCATTGTAGTAGATCTAGCATCCTAGTGAAGTACTTTTGCTCATTAAGATTTATATTTTTCAAAGTACTTAAGTAGAGTCTTAAATTTTTTATACTTTTAATGGCTTATCTAGCACATTTGATGCAAATTTAGTGGATGATTTTTACTTTTTGATGAATCGGTAAGAGGAAATGCTTCCAAAATTTGAAGATTTGGGCCATCTGGGACCCCAGGAGCACCCTACCTTTCTTAGAATAAAAAATTTGAAACTTGTAAGTATTTTGGATCATAACTACAAAGGACCAAAGAAATCCACCCAAAACTTGTAAAAATCATAATAAAATTAGTGAGATACCCAGTTCCCAGTCTCCATCCCCCTGGGGGGATTTGTGTCATTTTTGTGGAGTGCTTATTTTACCTTTTTTGCTTTATGCTTTTAAATACTATCCTTAGTTTAGTTTATTTGCTTAGATTACAGTATTTTTTTTGGATTTATTTATTTCTTTTTGCTTCAAAAAGAAATTGAAGCTCGATTTTTTATCCCCCAGTATGCTCTTGTAACCATTACGGGCTTGCCTGAGTCGGTGGCCAACAATCAGAAATGATGTACTTAGTAGTAGTCTAATAGGAAAATCCATTTAAATTGTTATTGCCATAGTGAGAGGTTACATTGAACATGACACAAAGTCAAGGGGGTACTTTAAGAAAATTATGTCTCTCGCCGTTGGACATCTGACAATGTTTCTCTGTACTCACTTTTGAGGATAACCATTTAGTGGGAGAAATTCTTAGGTAATTTCCTTTTCTGCATTTTTTCATGAACAGGTACATTATCGACATCAATAAACCCACTCTAATAAACTCTTCCATAATAAACTAAAATGGACCAAGAGCATTGCCAAACTTTTCCTTTTCAACACCATGCATTTACTTTCTCAGCGTTGGTCTAATTTTACGATTATATGCTTAAGTGAATGTAATATGCCGTGATTTATTGCTTATTCATGTGCTGTTAGTTTGATTCATATTTGCTACTATTGTTTCACTATTTCAAAGTCCTAGGTTTTTTTATTTATGTTTTATAGTAATCATCCTTAGCTTCTTTTTATTAGGGACCACCCCCCTTGGCTTCACTAGGAATTGGCCTAGACAGAGGATTCAAGTGATAATTCATAGTACTTGACTCATGACTTGGCCCCAAGGATGCACCCAGTGGCTTGAAGATTTATACCACGCTACCCGAGGTGTGTATTAGATGGAAATAGGTCATATGTATATATGTAACTTCATGCTTATTAAGCACCCATGTTCTCAATGTGGCTTGAGAGGTTCACGTTTGTTGCATTACCAATTTTCAATTATAATGGTCTATCCATATGCAATTTTTCTTACAGCGTTCCTACTGATCCGAGGGACTCTCAAATGATCTAACAAACTTGCCCAAAAGTGTAAGGGAGCTAGTTGAGTGGTAAAATCCCAATAGTCTAAGCTCTAGGGAGGTAAGTTGAAAGGTAAAATCCCATAATTGTTTTTTGGATTTACGTTAATCACTTCATTTTGCATTGTACTGTAGAATTTATCATTTTTTCTAGCTTGTTGTCTTTGCATATTTCTGCATGATTTATTTGAAGAAAATTGTTCACGATTTCCTTCTTCAAGTTATCTTTTAAACTACTTTCTTCTTCTCAACCTCATTGTTTCTAGGGACACCCTTTTGGGTTTCCTTGTTATGCTATCGGATGTATACTTTTATTTGGATTAGTTAACTAGGAAATGCATTTGCATTCCCTGTATTGTTATAATTAATTGCTATTATTTTGAGTCCCACTGACCTATTTTGGTCAGAGAATAATATAATATAATTTCATTTGTGTTCGATAAAGGAAGAAACCATGATCAAGAAGAAGCAATTGTTAAACACACATACAATATAGATCACAAGGCTAAAGGCAGTCTGATAGGGCCACAATATAGGTATTAATTATAGTCATCAATCCCCCTTTCTAATGTTATGGAGCATCAACTAAGCATAAGATCACTCCTTTTCTGTAGGCTAGGCTATGATTGCAGTCGATTTCTAGGTAATGTTGGAATGCGATGATATTTCCCTGCTTAATGAGCTAACAAGTGGTTTAGTATGCTATGTGGTTAAAGGCAAGTAAGTGGGACAAACCAACAGATCACATTCTCTTTGGAGCTAACCGTAAGTGAGCTCGATGTTAGATGTCTACATGAAAGGGGAAGGAAGCTCGAACATCCACTTATGAGACTACAAGTATCTCCTTCTACTAATTGAGCGGAGATCATCAAGCAATTAAATATCGAGACTACTATCATAGATATTCTAGGATAATGTCTTATGAGAACTTGTAATAAGTAGAGACTCACGCCTCATACGAGGGGTAGCTGTAATTTTCATACAATTTTTGTAAGCAGACTTATTTCCGATTTTCAATAGCAGTTCATCTGTAGTATGGGAACAATGACTCTTTGAAGCAAATAATGGCAAATTTGTGTTTCATGCAGCCTGTGAGTTTATATTTTTGTTTAATCTCATGTCGCATGCTTTGAGGTGGGCCCCCTCATTGCCTTAAGTAGGAGTTTTGTGTTCATTCCTTATTTAACTTAAAAGTATTTATGGTTTTAATTAAGTAGATGATTGTTGTCAATTTAAAGTTCACCATCAGTTTGATTTAAAATCGTAGTTAGAATTTTGGAAATTCTTGTTTTCATATGTAAATGCACATAACAATGTCTGTAGTTATTTCATACAATGTCTATAGTCTTGTAGATGCATTATGTAGGAACAATTTAACATATTTACAACTTTATGCATTGGAGTAGTTCAATCAATTATTTACATTCTAGCTTCTTATCTAGATTAGTTCCTTTCATGAGTTCCTAGATTAGAATGTTTCAGTAATTTCCAATAATTTAGATTAAAGATTTTAGATAATTTCTTAGAATAGTATTCTATGCTTTATCAATCATTTCCAAATTTCTTAGTTTACATTAATCAGAGCCTTTCTTTCATTAAGTAGACGCTTCTATGAAATAGTTCTCCATGCTTTCATGGATTAGAAGTTTAATTGTTTTTCTAGAATAGGTCATTTCATTGGAACTTGTTTTTGAATTTCATAGATTAGATCTTTTTAAGTTGGATTCTCTCGGTAGTTTCACATACAATGCCTGGCGCCTCTTAATTTTGTACGTTCCTTGGTTGATAATTAAAGCAGGACTTCTAAATTGTGCACTTGTAAAAAGGTAAACATATTAGCTGACCACCACTTTTTGGTGTCATTGCGAGGGAGGTGCTAAAACTCTAAGAGAAGAAAATAAATATTTTTAGAAAAACTTAAAATAATAAAAATAATAATAATGAACAAACAAAGAAGAGATTTACAACCTAATTATTGTTTACTATGAATTCCTCGACGAAGGAGGGATGAATCGGGGTGTTTTCTTCCTAACCATCATATGAGTGGAACTAGCCCAGAAAGCTTTGGATTTGAACTCTTTCCAAACTATGACGAATTTGATTCCATTATAATATTAACCGAGATAATTTCTTTGCCATCTCTAATTCAGAAACCACTATCATTAATGAAGAATAAGAACCCAAGGAACTCTTTACTTTTCCCATCAGTGTGCCCTAAGGGGATGCTCGAATGAAAAAAATTATTCCTTCTAATATCAAAAAATTTCATGGCTTGACCTTGAAAGACCTGGATACCTTTCTATTTGAATTTGAAGTAATTTGTAGATCCTTTGATTACACCGAAGATGACCAAAAACCAAAACTCTTCCCTTCAAATATAAAATACCTAGCACTAAAATGGTTGATGAGCTTAGAAGGAAACAACATTTTCACATGGGATCAAATGAAACAAAACTTCTTATATAAATATAGGGACTATTACAAAGCAAAAGATATAAGATATGAGATTTTTAGGATGCAGCAGGGAGAGAAAGAATCCTTGGAGGATTACGCACAACAATCTCAACTTAATTAGAAAAGAGCTATTAATTGTACACTCGATGAATAATATTTAAAATCGGTACTCCTAAGAGGAATTAGAGATGAATACATGGAAATACTAAACCTATTAGGGGATGGAGACATATTCCATAAATCATATGAGGAGATCTTAGAAATATTCCAAAACTATTTTAGATCTAGGAAAGGGAAGACTGGAGTAAGAGGCATAACTACACCAACAGAAGGATCATACTTCCCAGTGCCAACTCTGACCAAATATGATTTAGGTGACCTCCTAGATGATATGAAAAACAACATCCTTTAGTCATTAGCAATGCAAGTTGATGCACTACAACTCAAAAGAAAGAAAGATGAAATCAATTAGGCATTAGCCGTGTTTTGCCCAAAGTGCAGGAAGAAGCATGGGAAAGGGAAATGTTCATTGAATGTGATCGAAGTCTGTGGATTATGCACTAAAAAACATGATATAGAAAAATGTCCTTTAATTCCTTATTGTAAAACAACTATGCAATATTCGGGACCAGAAAACCATGTAGAACAATTCTATTTTGTCAACCAACGTTGAAATAATTTCTCTAGGCCATTTAAAGCTAATAATCAAGCCTATTTCAAATAAGGAAACCCTTACCACGAACATGATTGGAATCCAATAATACCAACTTCATGTGATATACATATAGTCTCGAATCAATGGAAGCAAAACCAAAACCCATACCATCAACCATACTTTACCCATCTAGATTCCATACCAGCAACACACTCCATCTTTCTAGCAACCACAAATAAATTTTGGAAATCCATCTTCCTCGAATTGGATACCTCAACCACAATAGGCTTTCATAATGGATCCACTATCACAAAATTAATAGCCACCAAGGCCACCTCCAATTCCATCTCAGCCCATTCCAAACCCAAATAACAATCGACCAAACCAACAAGTTTACAACATTGAAGTAATGCAGTTCCCAACTTATGTTGTGGAAACACTCGATTTAAATGAAGTAAAATTGAGATCTGGAAAAGAAGTATTAGGCCCATTTATGCCTGTGCAAAGTGAACTAGAAAACATTCAATACCAACAAACACTAATTGTAGACCTTCCTGAAGAAGAGAAAAATGAAGAAAAGTCACCAGAACCTACTAATTTGAATCTTCCATTTCCCGACAAGCTAAAAGAAAAGTGTCAAGTAGAAACACAAAATGTTATTCTTAATGAATGGAGACACTTGAATATACACATTCCCCTATTGTATGCTATTAAAGATGTCCCCATATGTAACAAATTCATAAGATAAACCTACATAAAAATACCAGGAAGGAAGAAAAAGGCTCCTTCCACCATTAAAGTTATAGGGAAGCTTGCAAAACTCATGTTGGGGAGGGTTATCAAGCCTAAGTATCTAGACCCACTAAGCCATGTAGTCAATGTAAGAAACAACAAGAATCCAATCCCAAGTAACCTCATTGACTTAGGATCACCAATAAATGTAATGACAAAAGATACTATGTTATCCCTAAACCTAGAATCCTTTGTAAGGCCAACAACTACCATGTTACAGCTAGCAGATACATCCATTGTTCGACCAAAGGGTATAATTGAATATGTCATTATCAACATTGAATCTTGGGAACATCCTATAGACTTCGTAGTCATATAGGTCAAAAGTAAACTTAGTGGACATCCCCTCACCCTTGGAAGACCGTGGTTGGCCACTATAACTTCCTATATAGGTTGTCGACCTAGAGACCTGGCCATAACAAGTGGGAAATCCAAAAAGAAGTTCACTATTTACCCCCAGCCAAAATTTATATGAATACAGAGAATCCTATCTGGTTAGATGATTATGGTTACATTTGTGCAATTAGTGCAATCAGTCCTTAACATAAAAACTGTCTTAACACTTCAAGATGAGGATGAAGATACTTATTTAGCTGATTTCCTTCAAATTGTTTATCTTGACAATGATGTACTTGAAGAAATTTTTGTAGCAGGTGAACCAGAAGAGATGATTGGAGATTCATATAAGGATCTTAACACAATGTAGTTGGGAGTATTCTCTCTGAAATAAGAACCCACGACAATAAAGGTGTAGGAATCCTTCCTAGAAAGATTGTGAACATTAATACCAATTTGAATTCAGACTAATAACAAGTACTCTTAATTAAAGTACTTACTGATAATAACACAACTTTTGTATGGACATGCTCATATATGAAAGGAATACATCCTGATATTTGAAAACATCGTATCTATATTAAGGAAGACGTTGTCCCAATCAGGAAATCACAAAGAAGCATGAACCCAACATTAAAGGATATAGTCAAACAAGAGTTACACAATTTACTTGATGCATGATTCATCTATCCTATCTATGATAGCGACTGGGTGTCGCCACTAGTGGTAGTTCCCAATAAAGGGGGAAAGTGGAGAATATGTGTGGACTACAGAGAACTCAACAAGGAAACAAAGAAAGACCACATTCCCTTACCATTCATTGACCAAGTATTGGACACTCTCGTTGGGAACAAATTCTTTTCATTTTTGGATGGTTTCGGTGGATACAATCATATTCAAATCCGCCCAGTTGATCAAGATAAAACCCACTTTACATGTACATGGAGGACATTTGCACACAAAGTACTACCATTTGGGATTTCTAATGCCCCTGCAACCTTTCAAAGGGATATCCTAAGTATATTTGTAGATTTCATCAATGATAGGATGGAAGTATATACGGATGATTTCACACCCGATAGACAAGACTTCCAACAGACTTTGAGTAACTCCAAAGTAGTATTGAAGACATGCATAGAGATGAGTTTGTGTCTAAGCAATAAAAAAAGTAAGATGTTGATGGAGGAAGGCATAGTTCTAGGACATCACATATCATAAAGATGAATTAAAATTGATGAAACAAAGGTAGTTGTCATTAAAACCTTGCCCCCACCAATCAATCAGAAGGATGTGTGTAGCTTCTTAGGCCAAATAGGACACTACATGAGGTTTATAGAAGGATTCAATAGAATAACAACCCCTATGTTTTCACTATTGACCAAAGATGCATATTTTAATTGTAATAATCACTGCATGGAAACATTTGAACAACTGAAAGAGAAAACTAGTACTACCCTTGTTATCCAAGGACCAAACTGGAATTTACCATTCCACATCCACTTTGATCCTTCCAACACAACACTTGGAGCAGTTTTAGAACATTAAAAGGAGAAGAAAAGCTACACCATCTATTATATAAGAAATAAATTAGCAGTAGTAGAAATCAACTACATTGTAACTGAGAAAGAATTGTTAGATGTTATCCATGCCATCAATAAATTTCGATACTACATAACATGATATGAAGTTTTTGTGCACATTGACCTCTCAACATTGAAGGTATCTAATGAACACACCTCACAGTAGTGTTAGAGTTATAAGCTGGATGCTTCTTCTATAAGAATTTGATTTGACAATTCTAGATAAACCCATAAAACATAATGTAGTGGCATATTTTCTATCAAGACTAACCCATGCTCAAGATAAATAATTGGTAGAAGACGATTTTCCATATGAGCACTTGCTTGTAATGTCAGTGGAAAGTGCACGGTCCGCTCACATTGACAACTCTTTGGTCTATGGAATATTTCCGCAACACTATGACTATAAACAAAGATGCAAAATAATCAGGCAAGGTGCAAACTACAATTGGATTCAAGGCTTCCTTTTTAAGAGAGGGCTAAACCAAATCTTGAGAAGATGTGTAAGAGAAGATGAAGTTCATAATATACTCCATGATACTCACAATGAATCATGTGGAGGCCATTATGCATAAAAAAGAACCACCTATAATATACTTCAAAAAGGATACTATTTGCCTACACTTCATAAGGATGCTCAAGAGTATGTATCACATTGTGATGACTTCCAGAGAATGAGGAAACCTGAGCAAAAATATGAAATGCCCCTTTAGCCTAAAATATCATTGGAACCATTTGATAAGCGGGGATTCGAATTTTTAGGACCAATTAAACCACCTTCTATTAAAAAGAAATATATCCTTGTATGTACTGAATATCTTACCAAATGGGCAGAAGTTAAATCACTTGCCAAAGCTGATGAAACTAGTGTAGCAAAGTTTTTCACAGAGAAAATATTAACTAGATTTAGAGTTCCTAGAGAACTTGTCCTTGAACAAGGGACACAGTTTGAATTTGATTTGATTGCTTATTGAGAGCAATGATGTCCTCCACTTCAGCTAAGTTCTTCTTCCAAAAAAAATATAGAAAAGGAGAAAAGCAACAAAATCAGGCAATTGTTACACCGAAATCTCGTCACCATCATGTTATGAGATAGGTATTCCCTTGTTTTCTCCAATCTCTCTTAGTTTCCCTAGAGAAATGAGAAGAAAAAATATCCCCTTGCAATTTTTCCTTGTTTTGAGCTGGCACCGCTCCTCTTCCATTGACAAAAGGAGGTGCTAGCCTGGTATTGCTCCTGATACATGATCAAAGAGTGGTGCCACTACTTCTAGCCCTACTGCAAGAAGCGGTGCCCCCTTATCACCGCATGTTTGCTTCATTGGAAGAGCGGTGCTTGAGTTTTCAAGGAAAAAAGAGAAACTTTGAGAGGATTCTCGAAGCTGACCTCCATGGAGCCTCATCCCTATGGTTTAGGACCAACTAGAGCTCGAGATCCTCCCTTTTAGGATCTAATCTCCACCTCACCCATGATATCCTCAACCGTACCTATCCTCCCATGCCTTTAAATACTAGCTCACCCCCCATGGGAAAAAGGAGGAAGAATTGTGTTGCATACCCAAACTTTGTCAAAATCATTCTTGAGTCTTTGGAGGCAAGGTGAAGTTAGAGGCAAGGAGCCATTGGAAGGAACTCTCAACACCAACGTATGAAGGTTGTAGTCTCTTCAATCATTTATTAATAAAGAATGTCTTTTCTTTCCCATATTTACTGTTTCATATGTATATATTGCTTGATTCCTTGGTCACAATCATAGATCTGGTTGATTATATTGTGTGCTATCATGTTTCTCTTGTTGTTTTCTATATTTTACAGGTTCTTCTTCAAGGATAGCGAGGACAAACTTTGAGAGAAGTATCATGGCATTCCATTTAAGTGATTAACCAAATCTAGGGAGAGTCTAGCATTCCGTGTTTGTGTTTTGTTCTAGATATGAACCATTCCAATTAGGGAACTAGCTCTTGTCCGCAGGAGGTGTGTATTTCCGGCTAACAAAATTGGCGACTCTGCTAGGGAGACTTCGAATTCTGGATCATTGGTAAGTTGAAACATCCACCTTCATTTTCAATTTCTAGATCTATTTTTCCATTCATAGATCTGTAGCTCTACTTTGAATTTGATTGTTTTGCCTCTACCTGCCTTAGGATCTTCATATTTTTGGTTCATTGGGTTTTCTGGTGATTGTATGGGTTCATTTTTCAGTCTGTAACTTCCTTTTCTGTTGCTTTTTTATTTTTCAAATCGCCATCTCGGGCATCGCTCTTGAGCTATGTTATAAGTGCAGTTCTGGAGCTATCATCGCTCTTCCTCTATGTTAAAGAAGCAGTGCCACCACCCTTTCTCTATGTCCAAGAAGCGGTGTTGGACCCTGGTAACGCTCTGGTGTGAACCTGTAGAAGCGGTGCCACCGCTCTATTCCTGTGTGCAAGAAGTGGTGCTCAGGCTGGTAACACCCTGTTAAACACCTGTAGAAGCAGTGCCAGGTATTCTTCTTAGCCCTGTTTGGTATTTGATTTTTAAATGCTTCTTTTGGTATATGAGTTGCATGATTCAGATTGTTATAGTTGTGTTTTGAACTTTGCAATTCATTTTTGAACAGAAAACTCAATAAAAAATCAGAAAATTAAAAAAAAATGAGCCAAATTTTTTTCTCAGAGGCTCATGCGCCCGAACCCCCAAAGACCCTTAGGCCAGGGGGGGGAAGCACCCCCTTCGGATCCCCCTTGAGCGTGTATGAATTCATATGTATTTTCAAGAATTTTGATTGATGTTGGTCTTTTAAAGCTTCATAGTTGGCTTTGAATAGAACTTGGTTTTGTTAGATCTCTGATTTCTGTCTTCTTTGATAGAACAAGAAAAGATTCATTTCAGTTTTTCTTCATTTGTTATACATGATTTTTGTATGTTTTTTCCTTTTTTCATAAAGTTGTCAAAAAGTCCATATGAAAGTTATTGTATAATTTTATGATTAGTTCATTCTATCTTTAGTTGAAAATTTGAACACTTTTGTATAAAATTTGTAATTATCTTTTCTTGCTTTTCATTAGAGATCTCACTTCTTTTTTAGTTCAAAAGAGAAGATTTTGTTTGTTTCAGTTAGGAAAGGACCATATAAGCAAGTGTCTTTTATTTTTTTTGGGGATTTATTCTATGTTTCAAATGAATTGAACCTCTTTCTCCCTTCCTTAAGTAGGGCATACCTTTAAAGTGAAAGTGAAATTTTTTCACTATTATACTGCATGGTTTTACTTTTATGTCCTCACCTCATGCATTCACCTAACCATTCAAGATAAAATTAAGTGCTATCTTAGGTTTAAATTTTTTTAGCAATTTGTGTGATAGGTTAGTGACGTGTTCGGGTGTCGTAAAACGTAGGAGTTGTCGTTAATTTGTCTGCACTACAACCCAGGACTCGCGTGGTTCTTCCATGTACAGTCGGTATATCGAATGGCCTTTCACATACCCTTGAGGTATATATAAAGGTACTTCACGTACTTGATTGTATATAGGAAGGCCCCTTGTGAACGGTTGTGCATTAGACAACACTACTACCGATTTGAGCTCCCAAGTACCTTGCGTATATCGGGAGACCCTTTGAGGAATCCTCAAACCATTTGAGTTATCCTTTTGGCCTGTCCCATGAGGTTCCAGACCTTTAATCCACTCCTCTCACATATTTTGCTTGCTTCTTTAGTTTGAGTAGCGCTTGTTGTTTGTATAGTTATGATTTTTTTTAGAAGAGAGAAATAGTTTTGTTACATAGTTATGGCTTCGCCTTCCAAGAATACCAACCAAGAGACTCCTTTACCAAGCACATCTTTTGTTTTAATTCCATATGGGGATGTTGGTGCTCCTCTCATGGCTACGTTAAGCCTTCCTGGATTGACTATTGGATTACTTGTTTGGTTATTCTCTAGTCCAGTTATCCCATGTACACCAATTTCTTCTAATCCTAATCCTTCATCGCAAGAGCATCAACCTCATGTTGATCCCTCTCCTTCTTCACCAGATGTGTCTTCTCCCATTTCTCCCTCTTCGCCTGTTGAAAGTTGTAGTACCAGTAGTTAGGTGGATAAGAAGAAGAAGGAAAGGAAGATTAAGAAGAAGAAAAACAAACAAAAAACCAAGTCTCAACCAATCACTCCTCCCAGTGCGGAGAGTGTTGATACCCTAAGATAGCGTAAGCCCAAATTCCCTTGTAGGATTTGCGAGGGTGATCACCTTCTGAAAGATTGTCATGGTTTGGTCCTAGTTTTAGAAGAGTGGTCTAAGGTTTCCTGGTAAGATATGTCATCAGCATCTGGTCATCATGCTGATGATCCCCCCTCAACTAGTGACTCTGTGGTTAAGAGTCGGAAGGGTAAAGTAAGAAATCCTTGCTTGCTTTGTAAGGACATGAACTTTACTTACCTTTGTCCTCACATGGATGAAGCTTCTAAGTTGTTGGAAGATATTACTGTTTCTCGTCAACGGCTTCCAACAGGTTATCGTAAGTTGTCACTTGACATCCCATTGGTTGATAAAGTGGTCGATCTAGTTCTAACCTTGGTTGATCCCACTCTTCCTTTGAAGAGTGAAGTTGAAGTGGTCAATTCGGTTTCATCCGTAGTTGATCCCACTCTTCCTTTGAAGGTTGAAGTTAAAGTGGTTGATTCGGTTGCATTCGAGGTCGATCCCACTCTTCCTTCTAAGACTGAATTCCAAGTGGTTAATCCGTATTCATCTGTGATTGATCGCATTCTTCCTTTGAAGAGTGAAGTTAAAGTGGTAGAATCGATGTCATCTCCACCCGATCCCACTCTTTCACCAGAGAGTGTTAATACTGAAGTAGTCGCTTTGACCAAATCTTCGTCTTGTTCTTCTCTTCTAGTAGAGAATGAACCGAAACCTGCTGAAGTTTTCATGCTTCGTTCTGATTGTTCTTGACAAGAGGAAATTTTGTCTGTTTCGACAAAACCCTCTCCGAGTAGTGAGGTTATTTCCTTTGACTGGAGTAACCTAACAAAGTCTCGTCTTCATTAGAGTGTTCATTTCCAGATAGTTGTGAATGTTATTGCTAGGCGGATACTTTGCACTATTGTTGACGAAGGGGCTTATGTTAGTATTCTATCCTCAACTGCTTGGCAAGCTTTAGGTTCTCCTCAGCTTGTGCCATCCACCAATCAAACACTGCTTTTAATCGAAGACCTACTGCACCTTTAGGGACCCTTCCTTATTTTCCTATTACATTAGGATGGAAATCTGTCTGTATTGATGCTATGGTGGTCCAAGGTCCTTTAGATTTTATTCTACTCCTTGGACGTGATTATGTTTACGCCATGAAAGCCGTAGTGTCCACACTCTTTAGAGTTATACATTTTCCCCATGATGGGAAGATTGTGACCATTGATCAGCTTTCTTTTGCTACACCTGACCATCGCGTGACTCCTAATAACCAGACTGCCCTGAATGTGACACATGTTCTTGTGGTATTAATCTATCACAGTAATCTAGGGACTGAAACATAATCTCATAAGAGATTAATAACAATAAGGAATGAAAATGGTGTAATAGTGCTACAAAATGAGTAGCCGCTCTATATATTCACATAAAGAATGAGTAATACAATACAATGATCATGCTGCAAGCATGAATGAAAAAGCAATTCAAATTTCCAAGGAGGTCATTTGAATTGAATGAGTGAGTCTAGCTTAACTGAATGTAAGCCATATTCAACACTCAAGTTAACCACTGATCAAAACCCTAATTGACTCAACTGAAGCATAACTGAAGTCGGAGTGCAACAAATGACTGAGTCTAACTGAAAGTAGCTCAGACACATGTCACTGCAAGCCAACCAACAAGTGGTAGCGCATCAATGACTCCAATGAACCTCAATGAGGTTAATTGAAGTGTAACTGACCATCATAAGTGGTTGGAGGAGCCCCTGTTGACTCCAGTTCATTAAATAATCAATTTAATGAAGGGAGGTGCCTTCACTGCTTTGTTTAACTGATTGTAACCATCAGTTAGCAATAAAGTGCATTTATGACACTCAGATCAACCCCGGAGTGCTCCAGTTAGCCTCCCCAAATGAAGGAGAAGGATTAGTTAGCCTCCTTGATTGAAGGTAGGCATGGGTGTGCTCATGCTGATGTCATACAATGCTCCTCTAATGTCAATTAAGTCAATAAAACTTAGGATAGTGTTTTAACTAGGCCAAATTGACCAAAATGAGTGTGTATGGTGGTAAATGTCTCCAACACCCCCCTTAAGCTATACTCAGGAGAAGTAGAAACATAAAGTGAATGAAATTCTAGGGCCCCAGTAACTAAGGCCATAGGTCACCCTGTACAATAAAGTAACTGCTTAATAAACCAAGGAAACGGGGAAAACCTCATGGGAAAAATACCCCCCCCCTCAAACTAAGTAGTAAATCAATAATTGGTTCTTCTATGTAGCAGCATCCTGAGACTGTGCATGTGAACCTCTAAATCCAAACTAAATGAATATGTCTGGAGGAATATTCCACTTTGGAAGAAGAACAATGCACTCAACTGAATCAGAAATATAAACAGCTGCATGGTGAAAACTGGACCCATGTAGAGCAGCTGAAATCATCTAAAGAGAGAGCAAAGGTTCTTGAGGACTCGAACTATGTGTGGAACACTCAAGAAATTGATATGTTGCAGCCTTGAACAGAAAACCATGAGTGGTAAAATCAGCCCCAATTCTTAGGAGCAAGTGTCCAAGCGGATGCAGAATGTTTTCCTCTTTACTAGTTATGTGAGGAGATGAGCATGCAACCAAAGGTAGAGAAGCCCTGGGACTGTGGATAGCGAATGATTGAGATCCATAATCTGATATAGCTTCTAAAATATCTAATGAATCACATAATTAAATATCAGCAACCTCATATGAGGAAACTAACACCAAATCCCCATCAGCGGTTTTGAAGAGAAAGTGCGGTACTTGATTTTTCACACCGGAATTGGTGAGAGCAGCTACAAGCATGACTGAAAGATTTTGGATTTTAAAATATAAACCAAATAATATCAGATCATAAAGTAAATTATATCTAAATAAGTTCACAACATATCCAAAACTGTGAAATGAAATCAAATCTCCAACAACAATTTTGTAGGAGACTTGCGGTACTTGTTTCTTCACACTGTTGACGAGAACAACTACAAGTAGTACTGAAAGATTATGAATTTGAAATATTAAACAAAGAAATATTAGATCAGATATAAATAATATCATATCAGATCCAATAAGGTTCATATCAAATCCAAATAAATGGTCAACCGAGATGGTGGATGCACAGCTTTCTTCTTCTTCAAAATTCTGAATTTTGGTGGATGCAATCCTGCAGGAATTTGATGGAAGATCTAGATCATGTGGAGCAAATGGATCACTCTGGTAATCTGATATTTCTTCCAAAATATCTAAGGTATCACATATTTTTACACTAGCAACAACATTAGAGGGATAAAAATCAAATTTCTCTTCACTTTCGGAAGCAATAACTAGAAAATTTTGCATAGAATTCAAAGGAAAATCACTAGAGAGTGTTTGCATGGAAGTGCAGCAGTGTTTTTCTTCAATATCAGAGATTCAAATGTCTTATTTTGTTTCAACCATATGAGGATATGAGATATCAGAGATCTCACAAACTTCTGGAGCATTAGGAGAAGGAGTCACTGCAAGGAGACTTTCTTCAATTCGAATTGACTGTGTAGAAGATTCTTCTTCTTCTTCATCTTGAACAACTTCATCAGAGAGAGTAGAGGCCGAGAATTTTGAGTAAAGAACTCTTGTGGTGCTGGATGTAATCTCCAAAGTGATATTATGATCCTCATTGTGCTTGCCAAAGTTTCTATCCAATTTTGTCCAAAGATCCTTTGGGTATTCAGCAGAACCAATAAGGTAGAGCAAACTAGGAGAAAGGGCTAGACATATTGCTCCAAAATCTCTATCACTGTCATTTAGCCAATCATTCTCATTTTTATAAGACTCTTTTCCAAGTCCAATAGAAACCTCATAGAGACCTCGTCTCTTTAGAGATGCAATCATCTTCAACTTCCATTCTGAATAGCTTGTGAATGGGGTGAGAAGAGGGAATGATGAGTCCATTCGAAGTTGTACCTGTTAAAACCTACAAATCACAATAAAAGGGGCATCGTAATGTCGAACAGCCTGCACATTTTAGGCTTTCATCACACCTAGCATAGTTGATCAAGCAAGATTGACCAACAATTCCTTTACTTGGGCTTCTGGTGCAGTGCTAGGATTTTGAGATTCTGCTCAAATTTTCATGCAAGATCTGTCAAAAACCTTGTTTTTGAGAGATCTGAGCTTCGTCTCACCATGAGCTCTTATACCATATTAATCTATCACAGTAATATAGGGACTGAAACACAGTCTCATAAGAGATTAATAACATTAAGGCATGAAAATGGTGTAATAGGGCTACAAACTGAGTAGCCGCTCTGTATATTCACATAAAGAATGAGTAATACAATACAATGATCATGCTGCAAGCATGAATGACAAAGTAATTTGAATTCCCAAGGAGGTCATTCAAATTGAATGAGTGAGTCTAGCTTAACTGAATGTAAGCCACAGTCAACACTCAAGTTAACCATTGATCAAAACCCTAATTGACTCAAATGAGCCCTAACTGAAGTTGAAGTGCAATAAATGATTGAGTATAACTGAAAGTAGCTTAGACACATGTCACTGCAAGCCAACCAACAAGTCATAGCGCATCAATGACTCCAATGAACCCCGATGAGGTTAACTGAAGTGTAACTGACCATCATAAGTGGTTGGAGGCGCCCCTGTTGACTCTAGTTCATTAAATAATCAATTTAATGAAGGGAGGTGCCTTTGCTGCTTTGTTTAACTAATTGTAACCATCAATTAGCAATAAAGTGCATTTAGGACACTCAGATCACCCCCAGAGTGCTCCAGTTAGCCTCCCCGAATGAAGGAGAAGGCTTAGTTAGCTTCCTTGACTGAAGGTGGGGGTGTGCTCATGATGATGTCATATAGTGATTCTCTGATGTCAATTAAGTCAATAAAACTTAGGATAGTGGTTTAACTAGGCCAAATTGACCAAAATGGCTGTATATGGTGGTAAATGTCTCCAACATGTGGTTCCTTCCCCTTCTTCTAGTTAGCTTCTTCCCATCATAGGTAAAATGGGGGGGCATGGCTCTAGTCTATGGACATCATAATGGAGTTAAGATGATAGCTTTTATGAAATGGGGGAAACCTATAAACCTCTGGATATCATGTTGGGTAAGAGCAGGTTCGCGAGCATAGTTCTTATTCTGTGTCAAGCTCGTTAAAAAATGAAACAGGTTGTGAGCATAGTTCCCATTCTATGTCAATCTTGTTAAAAATGAAATAGATACCCGTGAGCATAGTTCCAATTCTGTGTCAATCTCGTTAAAAAATGAAACAGATTCTTGTGAGCATAGTTCCCAGTCTGTGTCAAGCTCGCTAAAAAATGAAATAGATGCCTATGATCATAATTTATATTATGTTTCAATCTCGTTAAAAAATGAAATAGGTTGTTTCAAGCATAGTTTACCTTTTGGTTTCAAGCTTGCATAAAAATGAAACCATTCCTGAGCATAGTTCATTTTCTATTTCAAGCTCGTTAAAAAATGAAGTAGGTTTCCTTAAGCATAGTTTACCTTTTGGTTTCAAGCTTGCATAAAAATGAAACCATGTTCCAAGCATATTTACCTTCTATTTCAAGCTTGTGTAAAAATGAAACAGATCCCCTTCCCTTGAGTTGAGTCTTCCCTTTTGTGTTAGAACTTGAATATTCTTTTCACCTTCCTGATTCTCATTCTTCCTACCCCTCTGGTGAACATTTTCACAATAGTAACCAGGTTTTTAGGTTGGGTATGGAAGAAGAATCATTAGACGAAACGAAGCTTGGGGGGCATGTCGAGCCCCTAGCAACCATGCTAGGGGTAAGCTTCTCTAGCAATCATGATGGGGGAAATATTCCAACCTCTGTATATCATGTTAATGGGATTTTTCAAGCATAGTTTACCCATTGGTTTCGAGCTTGCGTAAAAATGAAATCAATATTCTAGCATTCTTTCAACTGATTTTCGAGCTTGTTAAAAATAGTAAGATGGTTTTTAGCTTACTTTGTTGGGCTTTAGGGCAGACCTGGGTTTTATACCATTAACTTCGCACCAACAAAAAGACCCACAGTGTTGGCCCTTTCAGCAATAACCTGTGAACAGGTTGCAGTCTCACCCGAAACAGCTTTGGGGTGCCGCAAAACCAGGTTTCTACAAGCAGAAGAGGGATATTACTGTACCTTTAGCCTTAACAATAAATATTTATACCAAACAAAGCTTCGATATTCACTTAATTAGCTTCGCAGTTAGATAAAAGATGTTTCTTGCTTAACCCTTAACTAGGAATTCACAATGAAGTTAATATTAACAGTTATCTTACTTTATCAATTATCTACTTATCAATGCATAAAATAAAACCATAACATAGACAACACAAAAGAACCACAACACAAGATATAACATGGTTCACCCCCAGTGTAGGGGCTACATCCACAAAATTGTGCTTTTATTCCACTTCTTACAAAACAACAGTTCTGATCTGCGCACTCAGCAACAGATCCGCACTTCAAGTCTAACTGCGCACTTAGCTGCAATTTCTTTCTTACAATCTCTAAGCTGCGCACTCAGCTGCAGTTCCTTTCCTTACAAAACCCTCTGCGCACACAGCTGCAGAGGTCGTCCACGCACACAGGTGGGACTTGACCTTAAAACCCAAAAATAGATCTATCTTCTTCGCATCAGATGATCCTCATTTCATTAGATGATCTTGACATCTTTACATGAGTGCCTATTTATACAAGTCACTATTACAAAATCATGGGCTTACACCGAAAAATTATGGACAATTACAAAAGGAGGGATTTGACTCAACCCCGACACCCCTAATACTATTTTGAGTCGCAACTCTGCTTACAAGCTTCCACAAAAACCACGGAGTTACCAAAACTAGTGACCGTTAAGGCGCGCGCCCCAACAGGCCCCTAAGACTCACCAGTGTCCCATCCCGGGACACTCTGCTGCTTGTCTGGTGGGATAATCTTGTTGGAGAAGATAGTAAACTGCTTGTTAAGGCCACGCATGATATCATCGGCTGCTTGCTCCTTCTCCACCAACTCCTGTAATGCTGCTGCTAATGCTTCACTGGCCTTTTCCTGTGCAAATGCATCATATTCCTTCAAAAAATTGAGCTGGTTGTCCACAGCAGTGCTCAATTCCAAGGCCTTGTCGACAAGGGGTTGCATAGAATTTTCCAACAGTGTTGCTTGCGTTCTGTACGACTCAATTTTCTGCTGGAGTTCATTGCTTTGCTTCACCTTGAGCATATTCTGCATAGGAGGCAGAGTCTTAATTTCCGCTTTCACTGCATCCAGCTCTGCCTGTCGCTGCTTGATGGTTCCTTGCAGCTTTTCTACTTTTGGATTTTCCTGTAGTTTTGTCCAGGCGTCGACGCTTTCTTCTAGCAGTTTTGCTGCGCTTCTCACAAGATCAGTGATCTTTGTTGCTGAGACCTGAATATCTCTGCGACGCTGCTCCCTGACCTCTGGTGGACTCTCCGGAGTGATGCAAAGTTGAAGATCCGCGATCTAAGCCTCATGTTCTGCTTTTAGCTTTTCAATCTCGCTGTGAGATTGTTGTGCATAGTATTTTATCTTAGCAATTATTTGCTCTGGTTCTTCCTTAGCCTGTATGTCGAAGTCAAGAAGATTTTGACATGCCTCATCCAACACTCGCACCAGTGTAGCCTGCTTACGTTCTGCGTCCCTCTTCCTCTACTCCGCTTCTTCAAACTGCACTGCGAGGCTCGCATTCTGCTTCATGGTATTTTCCAACTGCATTTGTGAGTAGTGGTCTCGTGCTTGGATCTCCTTCATGATTGCTAGTTGACAAAGATGCAGCTCCGCCATAGACAACTTGGTGTAATCTATCCCGACTGTCATGCTCATCTCCGAGTGAGGCGCTGCGTTAGTTATTATGTGGGCTGCACTTGACACTTGTCCTCTGTTATCTCTGGCTAGCCATTGTCTTATGTCTGGCTGCGCGCTTACTGGGACACTTCTTGTTGTAGCCCTAGTCGTAGATTTTTGTTCTAACTCCTTTAGTTTTGAAATTCGTTGCGTTATGCCGGTGAGGGCATCAAGTTGCGTAGCTGCAAATTGTGACCACTTGCTAGTTAGTGCTTCTGTAGACTTTTTCAGAGCCTGGTCAAGCTCTTCCATTGTCACAATGGGCTCTTCGATGATATTTGTACCTTTTGATGCCTTCGCTTTCTTTCTGGACTGAGGTTTGGTCACTTCCTCTGCCTCTGGCGACTTGCGCTTATCTGGTTGATTGGGGTCTGAGACGGTCTTGACCGAATCTTCTTCTTCGTCTTCATCTCTGTCATCTCCACCCTGGTCGCCTTCACTCTATGGTGATTCACTCTGTTCTTCGCTTTCTTCGAGTGGGTCATTCTGCTGCGTGTGACTAGGGCCTGCGCCCACATTGGTGGCTGGAGGGACTGGAATATTAGGTTTTGTCCCTACGTCCTTCAACCATTCAGTCGATCACTCCTGAACTATCGCGAGGATGTCTTATTTGGTTACTACGTATGGTAACTTAAACCATTGATGCTTTTTATCTGCGCGGGCCTGAATAAAGACATGATGCACGTCAGCCCTGAAGTTGGCTATTCCCGCATACTAAGAAAAGAGCTCATTACTGAGCCGCGACGTCTTCAGAATCTCATATGAGATACTCATCGAGTAAAAGGTGAACACGTAGTTCGTCATTTGCTGGAAGCTTTTATCCTGCGACACCCACAGGGATGCGTACCTTGCTGCGCTAGGCATATGTGGAGCCACATCAACAAATTGTGCCTCGGTAGGTTCTTTCCATCCTACCAGTGCAATAAGCACTAACAACCATGAATAGTGAAAGGGTCTACCTTTCTCCTGCGCGTCGCGGACATCTTCAAGGAATTCCTTAGCAATGTACGCTGCCCAGTTGTAATTGTAGTTGACAATCGGTGCAGATACTTCATTCGGTCTACACTTCCGCATTAGCTTGCATGCTAGCAGTTCTGTGGAAGCGAATGTTTTGATGCTGAATAGTCAAATTTTGATACCCTCACTTTCCTTTTGTTAACCCGAAGCATTCCTTCATATGCTGTGCCAACTTCATGTCTTCGTGCTTCCCAACGAATTCGATCCCAGGATCAGGCCCTTCCTTCGGCAAGCCTGTGATCCTATTAACCAGCTCTCCATTAATAGGGATTCTCTCGTTGCCAATCCATAGGTGCCCATCATGCACCAGCACCAATAATTTCTTGACTACCACGGTAACCGACGTGCTGCGACTGAAGTGGGGGACGTTCAACATTTTTAGCAAGCTTGCTCTGTCTAAGCCAACAACCCATTGTTTCGCTTCTAATAATGTCACTCCAGTATCCGAATAGTGGATAGAGTGCAAGTATGTCCCAGGTGCGAACTGTGGAAATTTCCCACGATCATTTGTATCGTGGTCGGCATACTTGAGCTGATCTACTTTCCCTATCATTGTCCCAACCAACTGCACACCCAGTGGCAGTGAAGGGGTTCGTAATGTGAACTTCTTTGTCCGCCGAGGTAGCTGAACTCCTGGTCGAACAGGCGGAAGATAAGGGGGCCGATGTGATGCAACATTCTCCACCTCGTCGAAGTCTTCAAAACCTTCAAGTGGGATCTTTGCTGAGCCAGAAGGGTTCATCTCAGGATCCTCTAGAGTTTTCCCTGATTGCTTGTGTCTGTCTTCGTTCCTCTTAGAGCGAACTTCTGGTTTAAAATTCTTCCTGGTAGATCATGTCTGCATTGGCTGAGTCGATGCTGGGGGAGTTTCTTCACGGGGTGTAGAGGCAGGTGGATTGCTCATAAGGTTCTGCAAACCCGTCTGTTCAAATTCTCTCAACAGTTCCTGAAGTTCGCAATCAGCTGACATGGACTCAATTGTAAGACTCAAGGAAATGCGTAATGCGATTTCCACAGGCCTGGGTGCATTCTTATAGAATCCATCGACCAAATATGCCATAATTGTGCATTGAAGACACCAAATCTGACAGAGATGTTGTCCAAATGGCGCTAGATTTCTCAAGATCTCATTATTACAAGCAGTTAATGCAGTTAACGTACCGACGCCGCCAATTCTGATTTTTTCCAACGGTCGGATTTTGAGCTCCAACACACCTATCCTTCTTCGGCACCACCAGTAACTCTGGCTGCACCATAATAAGGATATTCGACACTTCCTGACACTGGCTTCGACAGGGCTTCGAGCTTCGACCTAGGACAGAATGTCTTCCACAGCCTCAATGATTCCTGGTGCGAGCATCTTATCTAGCTCCACCCTGACTTTTTCTTTATACTTAGGGTTCAGCCTATAAGGGTGCTGCTTCACAGGCTTCACATCAGGTTTCAACGGGATTTTTATCACTCCTATATCACCAAGGATACCTTTCATTTCTGAGAACTTCGTCGGAAATAGGTCCTGATACTCATGGAGAAGTTGGGTCACTTTGCTTACCGTTTCTTCATCCCAATAATCTCCAATAGTAGCATACTTAGGCATTTCTTCTGACCCAATGTTTACTTGCCTTATCTTCAAGGGCTGAGTCACTTCTGGTGCTTTGACTGCTGTTCCATGCACTTCGCAGTGTCCTTCTAACTCAGGAATGTTTATGTTGCGCGGGTCATCATCCTCGTCAATTGCGAGATTATAGCAATCTACTGCATTGGATTTTTGTTCTTTCCAATCAGGTTGGTACTCGGCTGTTTCTTTACCAGCAAACACCTTAGTGTGGATCAACCTAATAGCTGCGTCTAAAGCAGGACAAACCTCATTAATAGAAAATGTTAGCACAAAACTATCAACAAGACTATCCCAACTTATAGTACCATGACGAAGCTCCACCTCTGCATACCAATTCTTCACGACGGGTTCCAGGGTGTGCACAAACCGATGTACCCATTCTTCACGAGGGACATGCTTCCATGCTTCATAACACTGTTCCAAGTGTTCTTAAGGGCTAGTCTGACCATTAAACCTACTTCGCACCTCCCAAGGTTGATCCACGAATCTGAGGTGAAGAAGATTTTGACAAGCTTCCCAACTCTGAATATACTTCTTATGACCATTCCACCATTTAGCAGCTGTGGCTCTAAATACTGAATCTAGAGTTTCCATTTTCTGTGAATTTGGTATCTGCTCTGGAAATTGCAAAATAAACTCTTCGGGGTCTATCAAGCCATTAAAGGTAGGCAAGACTCTTGTCTGTGAACCAAGCCATCTGAGAGACTTGGTAATTCTTACACACTGATGTCCATGTAGTTCATAAAGTCTATGCTGCCAATTCTCTAAACCTTCATTTGAATCAGTCATGCAAGAACTATCACACTTCCAGTCCATTATACCTTCAGGAGTAGGGTTAACATAGTCTTCTTCTTTAGCTGTGATGTTGTAGATATGATCCATAATATCCTGATCTTCATCTCTGACTGGCTCTGTGTACCTTTCTCCTTGAGAAGGGTCCAAGGGTACTATGACTGTCAAGCCTTTTCCTTCAAAAGTCATCTGTCTGTTCTTGAGACTGATTACTGCAGAATTCTCTATTGCCCATTCAATTCCTAGCAAAGCTGGATAGGGGTTGCTATCATCAATTATTTCAATGACTTCAAAATCTGCTAAAGTACTGACTCCATCAATGTCTACTGGGACGCTAGAGAATCTTCCTAGGGGCACAATCTTCTGCTAATTGGCTAATCTCAACTGTATGGGGGACCATTCAAGGGTAGGTTTTCCCATTTGTTTCCATGTCTGCTTAGTTAAGACATTGACTTCTGATCCTAGGTCTAAAATGATATCAGTCATGTCATACTCTCCTATCTGAGCATGCAATCTCATTTCTCTTCCAGTTATTCTAACTCTATTGGCAGTTTTTTCTTTACCAGATCTTTGCTGAGGTTCCCAGGAAGCAATAACTTTCTGTAACTCATTTAAAGCATTCTGATTTCATAAGAGCTTCATACAACTCTGTAAAAATGTCGACAGTGTACTTACTTTATCTGTCAAAGCTTCTTGAGATTGTGACTGATGTTGATGCTGCTGCGCAGGTGCCACTGCTGTGCTCAGATCAACAAAGTCTTTTTTAGCTTCCATAAATGTTTCTTTTTCTCTTCGCACATCGAAGGTTGGAACTTTATCTGGGTTCTTACGAACCCAAGCCTCGTCAGGCTGTTTCTCCTTATTCTGCACTTGCGTCATAGCTTGACTCCTTGTAACAACGTTAATGGCTGGGACAGGTCTTTGCTCTACAGTAATCATCTAAATATTTTGAGGAGGAGCGCTATTTATTTCTTGTATCTTGGCTATCAGCTGTGGGAATTGCTTAATGACATGATCTACTACTCTGCAATAACGACATGTCGTAGTTGGGTTCCAACAGTTTCTAGCTAGATGTCCTGCCTGATTACAGTTATAGCACACAACTTGGCCTCGACCTCTTCCAAGCATGCCACCACAACCACGACCTCCAAAAGTACCTCGACCTAATGTACTACCATGGTAACCATATCCATCATTTCCTTGTGCACCGTTTCGTACCCTATAAGTATCGTATGTTCGCTCTCGCATAAGGTTAAAGCTGCGACATTCCTCTTCGTTGTGTCCAACTGACTTACAGAACTTGCAATAGGGATTCTTAGGTACTTGCACATATCTTTGTAACAGATAGCAGTCTTTAGGTCGATGCTGGCCAGCTGTTCTACAAATCTCACAATATAGAACAATAGGGTTAAATAGGTTTGGCACACCAGTATTCAGGTAATTTCTTAGCGCAGAACATTGTTCCTTGTCATGACCTTCTGTCCTACATCGTGTACACCACACCTCTTCATGAATAGATTTCCCTTTTTTCATGTCACGCAGCTCCAAAGCCATTTCTGCTAATTGCGCTTGTATTTGGGCTATGCCAGAATTATCTTCGACAGGAGCTGTCTCCAGTTTCATGGCAATCTCCAAAGCCTCTTGTTGATCAGCAACCTTTTATTGCATGAGTGGCATTATAATATGAGGTAATAAGGCTGCAATGAACCATTCTTTATGCTGCACTGGTCCAATAGTGAAACTAACTTGATCTAGTAGAACTTTGAATATCTGATCAAAGTCCCAAACTGATTCACCTCGCCTCTGCTGAATCTCTTTTAATTCAATTATACACTGTGACTCTGATTTAGGCTTCTTGAACTCTTTGATCATCGCTGTTTTAATATCAGCCAAGACATGGTTCTGAGTACTGGAAAATTTCATAAACCAGGTCAAAGCTCGGTCTCTAAAAGAAGTGACCAGCTGTGCTCTTCATACATCTTGATCCAAAATGTTCTTAGCAATCCACACAGCTTCGCATAAAATCCAAAAATGTTCTGGATCCTCTGATCCAGTTCCTTTGAAAAATGGGATCTTGATATCACCAGTCATATGGGCCATAGTGGACTAAGGGGGGGGAGAACTTATTGGGGTAGACTAACCTGCGACAGGAATACTTGGGCTAGGGTTACTTCTAGACTGCGACGGGTTCTCAGGGGTAAGAGATCTTCGTTGCGGAGTTATAGGAGGGTTTCTAACAAAAGGGGTTTCTTCGGATTCAGGGTCTTCTGGTGTATACTCGGTATTCTGGCCTAGGGTATAGGATTCTTGGTTTCTCTTGTATCTTTTACCGCTTCGCAGCAAACCACTTTGCTCATCGAAGTTACTTTCACTTCCAAACATAGGTTAGTAAAAATAAATCTAGCAATCCGATTCTATAAGCAATATGCCCTTCTCATCCAAGAGCATTTTAATTTGCAGACTAAATGAATTTAGGTACTTACCCCTTGGTCCTTTGAAGAACTATCTTTCAGCTTCGCTAAAAGAGGTACTTGTGTCGATGGCAAATTATGTCACAAATGCTTCAAGGGTTCGCGTTGTCCAGAAATCAACAGCTCGCGATATCGCGTTGTTCACCCTTTTCAATATATTAACTCTTGCTGGGGTCCCGTCAGGAAACTGATCTTCTTGGAAGTTCGTCCTTCTCTCTGTCAACCTGGATAACCACTGGTGCAATTCTATGTGGATACTACCAAAGAAAATTTCGTAAATACCAGCAAAAATGTACCTTTGCAAGAATTCGTCTGAGCTACGACGTGGATCCTTGTTTTCTTGTTCAACAAATTTCAAATAGGTCTCTTCAATCCAGTCACCGATTTATTTTATTGAGGGTCTCCAAAACATAGCCTTCCAGGTACGACGTAGATCCCTCTTGAGCAGATATTGACTTCAACCGGCAACGAAACCAATTTGTTGGGCTTTAGGGCAGACTCGGGTTTTATACCATTAACTTCGCACCAACAAAAAGACCCACAGTGTTGGCCCTTTCGGCAACAAACTGTGAACAGGTTGCAGTCTCACCCGAAACAGCTATGGGGTGCCGCAGAACCAGGTTTCTGCAAGCAGAAGAGGGATATTATTGTACCTTTAGCCTTAACAATAAATATTTATACCAAACAGAGCTTCGATATTCACTTAATTAGCTTCGTAGTTAGATAAAATACGTTTCTGGCTTAACCCTTAACTGGGAATTCACAGCGAAGTTAATATTAACAGTTATCTTACTTTATCAATTATCTACTTATCAATGCATAAAATAAACCCATAATAGAAACAACACAAAAGAACCACAACACAAGATATAACATGGTTCACCCCCAGTGTAGGGGCTACGTCCACAAAACTGCGCTTTTATTCCATTTCTTACAAAACAACAGTTTTGATCTGCGCACTCAGTAGCAGATAGGCCCTTCAAGTCTAACTGCGCATTTAGCTGCAGTTCCTTTCTTACAATCTCTAAGCTACGCACTCAGCTGTAGTTCCTTTCCTTACAAAACGCTCTGCTCACACAGCTGCAGAGGTCGTCCACGGACACAGGTGGGACTTGACCTTAAAACCCAAAAATAGATCTATCTTCTTTGCATCAGATGATCCTCATTTCATTAGATGATCTTGACATCTTTACATGAGTGCCTATTTATACAAGTGAACTATTACAAAATCATGGGCTTACACCCAAAAATTATGGACAATTACAAAAAGAGGGCTTTGACTCAACCCTGACACCCCTAAGACTATTTTGAGTCGCAAATCCGCTTACAAGCTTCCACAAAAACCGCGGAGTTACCAAAACTAGTGACCGTTAAGGCGCGTGCCCCAACATACTTTTCATTTTTCGTGCCCTGCTTAAAACATGAAAACTGGTTTGAGCTTAATTTATTGCTTTTTCATGCTTTGGTTCAAACATGAAAAAGGTTCTGAGTGCCTTTTATACCTTCGGCGTGCTCATTAAAAACTTAGTGAAGAGGTATCGAGTGTACTTTTACTATTTTTCAGACTCATTAAAATTGGATCATGAAAAATAACCCCTTAATAGAGTCCTCTTTAAGCTCTTTTTAGACTCTTAAAATGTGAAAAGATTGCCGAGTGAACTTGTCTTCTTCACGCTCGTAAAAAGACCTGAAGTGTCATCCTCCTAGTGATAGTTTACTCCTTTTTCAGACCAGGGGGCACTACTTACGAAAAAGGTACACTCTGACCAATCATGACTGGAAGAGTTCTCTAAGGTATTATTTTATACTTTTTTGGCCCTTAGGGACTAAATCATATAAAAAAGGACCCTTTGGAGTTTTCTGTAGTTTGTTCAGACTCTCTAAACATGAACTACATTGAGTTTTCTTTCATTGGACTCGTTAAATTAAACATTGAGAGACCCTTTTTTGGGAACGAACCCCTCCTTTCTCAGGTTTGGAAAACATATGACTTTGGACTCATCGCTTGATGAGCTACAACGAGTGTTTGTTACCCTCTTTGAACTCATAAAAATGAAAAGAGGCACTCATCAATCATGATGGGGAAATTAAGGGAAAGGGAAAACATTTCGTAATAATGGTAGTTTTTAGTCACCTTTGAACATGGAACTTTTCTGCATTTCATTTAGTCAATTGGGTATTCAACGTATTTCCAAGTCGATCCACTTTCATGAGTCATGCCACTCCTTTGAGTCTCTCAAATATTGCATTATCCGTTGTCGCATTGTGTTCCGCCTCGTCAAGTCAATGCTGCCAAGTCTTCGATCGCGCCGCCTTATGTTCAAAATGGAAACTGTTTTGAGATTTTACACCTGCAGTCAAAACAATTTTTTTGAGTCAGTTACTTTTGAGTCAGTCATATGGTTACAATATCTATAACTTTCCAGAACTTTGTTTCGAGTTTTGTGTCGTTGATGTGGGATTCATCATGGCCCTCCTTCGACGAGACTATTCCTGTCGACATCAGCTCATCCTCTAGGAATTAGTCTTAGAAACAAAATTTAGTACCTTGAGAATTGTATGCCTTAATGATAGATTCTCTCACTTTCGACACACGTTCACATCATTGACCTTTGATCGAAAGACTCAACTGAGTGTTTGACATCAAAACATCTATTCACACTTAGTAGATTGTACTAGAGTACCTTGGGAATCATTGACATTAATGGTGATCTCCCTCGCACTTGTTAATGGTTCACATCATTGACTGGTAATTAAGTGGTTTCTACCATGTTCGACTTCAGATCATTGTAATCACATGGATAGAATCGTACTTTGTGGAAGATGAGATGAAGACCCTGGGTATCTGTTAAAAGCGCTCATTGCTTTCCCCAAACGCGATGGAGTATATGTATGAGTCCTAGCATGGATCCACATTTGTATGTTCCTGGCTGTGATCAGATTTGTGTTTGTATGACATAGATCTACATTGTATGTCTCGTAGCTATGTCCAAATTTGAGTCTTCTTCGCATGGATCTACGTTGTATTTTAGTAGCCATGACTTTTTTGTATCTCACATGGATATGCATTGTATTGGCCGGAAGCCATGTTGTGAGTCATTTGGGACATGTATCAAAATGTGTTGGAAAAAGTTGGTGATGTTTGAGAAGTTTCGACCATTGGACCTTTGCCTCGATACTATACCTTCTTATTTCAAAGTATTATGCCTATCATTTCCCTCTATCCATCATACTTTGGGGGGCATCTCTGTTACACCAAAATCTTGTCACCATCATGTTATGATATAGGTATTCCCTTGTTTTCTCCAATCCCTCATAGTTTCCCTAGAGAAATGACAGGAAAAAATATCCCCTTGCAATTTTTCCTTGTTTTGAGTTGGCACTGCTCCTCTTCCACTGAAAAAGGAGGTGCTAGCCCCGAATCGCTCTTGATACATGAGCAAAGAGAAATGCCACCACTTCTATCCCTACTACAAGAAGCGGTGCCCCCTTATCACCGCCTTTTTGCTTCATTGGAAGAGTGGTGCTCGAGTTTTCAAGACAAAAAGAGAAGCTTTGAAAGGATTCTCGAAGCTGACCTCCGTGGAGCCTTATCCCTATGGTTTAGGACCAGCTAGAGCTCGAGATCTTCCCTTTTAGGATCTAATATCCACCTCACCCATGATATCCTCAACCATACCTATCCTCCCATTCCTTTAAATACTAGCTCACCCCCCATGGGAAAAAGGAGGAAGAATTGTGTTGCATACCCAAACTTTGTCAAAATCATTCTTGAGTCTTTGGAGGCAAGGAGCCATTGGAAGGAACTCTCAACACCAAGGCATGAAGGTTGTAGTCTCTCCAATCATTTATTAATAAAGAATGTCTTTTCTTTCCTATATTTACTGTTTCATATGTATATATTTCTTAATTCCTTGATCACAAGCATAGATCTAGTTGATTATATTGTATGCTATCATGTTTCTCTTGTTGTTTTCCATATTTTACAGGTTCTTCTTCAAGGATAGCGAGGACAGCCTTTGAGATAAGTATCATGGCATTCCATTCAAGTGATTAACTAGATCTAGGGAGAGTCTAGCATTCTGTGTTTTTGTTTTGTTCTAGATATGAACCATTCAAACTAGGGAACCAACTCTTGTCCGCAGGAGGTGTGTATTTCAAAGGAAAGTTGACAACCAGGTGGTTAGGGGCATACCAAATAGACACTATCTATGACAACGGAGCAGTGAAGATAAAAACAATAGATGATATTCGGTTTTTAATGATGGTGAATGAGAATAGACTGAAACTGTATAAGAAACCATTGTCTAAATAATACTTCACACAAAAACTATACAATAAACACATCATGATTATTGAGAGAAATGATGTCCTCCACTTCAGCTAAGTTCTTCTTAAAAAAAAAAATAGAAAAGGAGAAAAAGAAACAAAATTAGGCAATCCATCAACAAGATCAATTGAGACAACAACAACATCAAGTGATCCAATAGGAAAATCAAGCGAGCCAACAGAAAATCAAGCGAGCCAACAGAAAATCAAGCGAGCCAGTAGCGAAATAAAGCGACCTACAGAACAATATCAAGCGAGCCAGAAACACATTTTTATCAAGAACAACCCTAATCCAAACCAAAGTGGCGGTGACCTCAAGTACATAAGTGTACAAACTTACTACTGACCAAGGATAACTCAACTACAGAAAAAATCAGCCACCTCCAATAACATCAACACCACTTCAACACTCGAAGGTACGTTAAGCATCGAAAGGTAATTACAAATCTCATTATTTTAAAAATCACCAGAATCAAGCCTACCTAGAAAATCATAATTACCAATAATATAAATGAGGACAACTCACACTTAGTAAGGTGTAGGTGGAACACAATTCAAAAGAGGATCATTTGTCCATAACCAATAAGCATTGCACATTGAAAGTAGAAACAACAATCTGGGGTGGCAGAAGATATGTATGAAATGCATCCTTTAAACATGTGTTTCATATTTACCCATGATATTGAATTCAGATGAGTCGTAGAAGTGGAGAATAAGGAAGTGACGAGGTAGAACCAGACAAATGCATGAGTGTTTTTTATGAATGATTTTTTCCTGCATTCATTCGAAACAAAGCTAGTAGCAGAGAAAGATGGAGGTGTTGAGAATGCATAGGCATATGCAGACATCCAAGCAATAGATGAAGGAAATAAAGTTTTCAATCCAGTCAAAGACATAAGTAAGTTACCCTCGATCCATCATTCTATTAGTTGTTCAAGTTAATTCAAACACAGTGTATGTAAAATGACTGTTGGTTTTAAAAAGAGTGAACATGTGGATCCTTCCCCCATATATGATAACCTAGAGGTTTTAACAATCATCCGCATAGCAGTGTGGATGAATTTTATCACTAGTCTAAATGGCTATGACCTAGATGTAGCCCTGGAATTTTCCAAGAACCTCAAACACATTAAAGAGGAAGAGTACGTGACAAGGGTAAAAGGGCTACAAATTCATGTAATTGAAGATAATTTCTTGGCTTACGTAGGTATTCTGTAAGGATTACATTAGGGAAAGGATGATAGAGAAAATGACATAAAATCCAAATAGACTTTCATTGCAGGATCAAGAGGTATGAAGAAGATAAAAACAATGTAAAAAGGGAAATGATGCTAAGACCTTAGGATGAAATCGCAACTGTCATTTTGAAATACACTACCTGTTATGGGAGACTCAGTTATGTACCTGTACTTCACTTCAGAATGCTGGACCTCTTGATAAATTGATGTCACAAAAAACCAAACAACAACTTCAACATTCCTTTTCACTTACTGCAATATATGTAGGAGATGTGTCAAAAGGTGGTGCAAGGGAAAGTTGATGCCTTGGCGCATCAAGTTTTTATTAAATTGATTGTATTCAATGAACGGTTAGCCTAGATTCTTGAGATTTCTTGGGAGGAATTCATACACATTTCTCCTGACAATGTGCAAAGAATGACGGGAACCCCAGGTTCAACCTCAAACCATGTTATAGAAAAAAAGAAAGGAAGGGTTTAGGCATGAATAATAAGGCGCCCAATACCACTCAATCAGGGGCCAAGCAAAAAATTGAGTTGAAAATAGATGACAATGAGATTGTCGCTGACTGGTCAAGTTAAAGAAAGCTAAGGAAGCCTCTATTCATAAACAACTAGTATCATCCTATAAAGCCTATGAGTTTAGAAAATAGAGAATACAGCTGAAGAAGGAAGCAAAAATTAGGGAAGAAAAAGAGAAGGAACATGAAGAGAAAGACAGAAATGAAGAGGATTCTAGGAAATCAACTCTAGACATAGGAGACCCATAATACTATGAGATGGAAGAATGAATACCTTCCAGGTATGTAAAATAAAAAACACTAGTTAAAGGTAACACATCAATAAGAGAAGTAATGCAAGAGAAATAGGAATCTCATTTGATAGATACATTATCAAAACTATCCAGGGTTAAAGAAGATTGGTAGCTCTAAAGCTTGTAATGAATTCCCCTATGTACACAAAGGTGAGTGGGAAGGTTGCAGAGACACGCGTTAGTCATGAGAAAATTCAGATCTTGAATATGAAACATGCATACCAGTAGAAATGCTTAGAGTAATAGAACCATGGGTTACACGAAGAATTGGAGAAGGTTCAAGAAAAGTTAACAGAAAAGGATCAACAAATATTGAAATTGGAAACTACCCTAGAACAAACTACCAAGTTATATGAAGAAATTGTGGGTTATAGATCCCCCTCCAGAATTTAAACTATATATGTCAGGGAAAAATGGTGTCGATTTCAACTCCAAAGGTTGAAGAATAACTTGCCATTAGAATTTCCTAGCCAAAAATATTTTGTGGAAGCTTAGTTAGATAGCACAGAACTTGAGAAGGATCAGTTGTGTGAATTTTATCTCCCGAACTTGGTTGTGCCTCATTCTTATGACTAGTCACCTAAACCCTACATTGGTGATTTCCAGTTAAGAGAAATTTGTTCCTAGATGAACCATGAGATATAAAGAGCACAGGATGTCCATCTATATCACTCAGAAGAATGGGTGAATGCATTATGGGTTAGAGCAGAAGCCCACACAGGAATAATGATCAAAATTCACAATGTTTTAGTCACAAATGAGGAATTAATTCCCATCCTTGAGGAGAAGCAACAGGAGGCTATTGAACATTTTGAGAGAACAATCCAAAGCACCCTTGAGGATATGGAGGAAGCAATAAGGGATAGATGTAAAATAATTTCAGTAGACTTAAAGAAGATAGAGTCACACTCTCCAAAGAGGTTTGATGTTGCGTTGTTTAGGGAAATGATGTACATCGAATATTTATAGAGAAATAAACTGAAATGGATTGGAATGAAGGTTAACCCTCCATTTTTCTTTCCCTTCAAAATCAAGTAAAACATGGATGAGGAATAAGGAAGGAGAAATTGGGCCAAAGAAGAATAGAACCTGGGATACTGATAACACACGGGAGCACCTAGGATTGTTGTGTGGGACATCAGAGAAGCTATTGAACAATAGAAGAATCCACTAAGCTAAGGGGATGGGTTACACAAGGATGTATACCATCTTCAAGTTTTGGGGATATGATAGGTCCATAATATAGGTATTAATTACAGTCATCAATCCCATTTTCAAATGTTATGGAGCAACACCTGAGCATAAGATCACCTCTTTTCTGTATGCTAGGCTATTATTGTAGTTGATTTCTAAGTAATGTTGGTGTTATAGCAAAAAAATATACATCTCTTCCTGTGACCACTTTCCCATGATTCCATCACATGTTGACACTTCCATGATGACACTTCATGAAAGTCATTGAGAAAACACCTAACTTGGAGGAGCCATATCTATATTTTTTTTTAACTCAGTTTGAACTCTTCTTTGTATCGTTGGAAAGGTATATGAGTCAGCAAAAACTTTTCAGAAGACTCCAAAGTCTGAAAATGCCCAAAAGTACCATAAAAATGATAATTTTTGACCTATTTGCGAGTTGTCATTAATGGTACCCGCGTGTTTCACCTATGTACTCACGATTTTCCCATCATGTTACCTGTGAATACCCCAAATTTCTATTTTATTCATGACTCTTGTCATTGCAACCCGTGAATCCCTTTGTATTTGCGACTGTCGTCATTGCAACCCGCGAATATTGACTTGAATTCATGACTATTGTCATTGCAACCTATGAATTTTTTCTGTACATGTCAAAAATGGATGTTTCTCAAATTTTTGCAACTGAATCCTTTAGTTGTAACTACTTTGTCTTCGACCCTATCTCTTCATAAAGGTATAAATAGAGATAGAGAGGTCCATGAGAAGGGCCTCAAATTATTGCATTGTTATGCTAGAGGAATTGGGACTCTCTTTCCCCCCACCTTTTCCCTAGAAGCTATCTCCTTGTGTTGCAGGTATTGGAGGCTAAGTTCCTTGGAGAAGAGAAGCAACAGAACTGGATCAAGGTTTTGTGAGGTGCCTGACTTGGAGAAGGTATACTTGTACTTATTCCATGTTTAATAAATATGTGATGCTCTTCCTCTTCCAATCAATGTGTCTTGTATATATAATCTTTGATTATGATAAGATGTTTATGTTAATCAAATTAGGAATTCATGTTTATTTAATTATCATTGCTTTACATGTGGTCATATTGGTTTGAGGAAGGTATAATTCATTTTGTAGGGCTCTTAGAGAAAGAGGAGCAAGAGGAGGATATAAGGGCTGCTTGGATCAACCTTCATTTGTCAAAGTATGAACCATTCTAATATTTGAACCTTGTTTATATATACTTGTAGAACTATATGCATCTCTCTTTCAACCCCAGTATGTTGATGGCCTGTTAAACCCTACCCATAGGAAACTTTCCTCTACAATAGAACTGGTGACTCCACTCGAGAGATCCTTGTCTATTTGGGATTTCTCTATATTTATTCTAGTATTTTGAAAGGTGTCAGGTCCTTCTTTCCACTTAGGAACACCTTCTCAGCGTGATAGGACACCTCCACTGCCTTCCTAAGGCAGTTTTTGGATTTTTTTGGGCCTTTTCCCACCCATTTGCGAGCCAAAGACTCCACAATCATGTGTTTGGGATGTACACGTGACTTTATATACTATCAACCTACTTGTGACTCGTGACATATTAGTAGGGAAACTCACGAATTCCCCCAAAACAATGTTTTTTCCTCATTTTTGTGGTTTTCTCTTCTGTTTGAGGGATGTTTGGTAGTTTTTTTGGGTCCTATGTAGGTGCATGATTATAGTGAGTTAGTGTCATCCTTTTAGGGTGCTATTTATCTAGGTTTAAATTCCTTTTTTAGCTTTACTTTTTTCTCTTTGCTCATCCCCCCCACCCCCTTTGCTTGGATTGACTTTTGGATTATGTTTCTAGTCAGCCTCTGTTAGTGATCTTTGTATGAGTTCAGAAGCTTGTTGGTGTTTGTTTCCTTCTTATTTTGTTGGTTAGCTTCACCATGCCTAAGTATTTGACTTGTCTCTTATGCAAGCTTCCCTTCCAAGTAGGGTTTATACTGACTTTAGTGCAGTCTAGAGTCTGTTTGGTGGTTGTATAGCATAGTTCCTTTTGCTTTGTTCTTGTCATCTGCATAATTTAGTTTGTAGTTAGTTTTTATTTTGCATTTATAAAATAAAAATGAAAATAACACATGTTTTATTTATATGCACGTAGATTAGGGTTTTAGTCTCAATTGCGTGGCGTATCATTGTTTTTGAAAAAAATAAAAAGAAATTGTTCTTTTGTGGCTTTCAAGTTTCTATTTGAAAAAAAAAAGAATAGTTTTTTCTTTTTTGCATTTCAATTCTCTTTGCTTAGTATTCTTGTTTCAACATTGAGTCAAAACACCATTGGTTTCACCTTCGCCACCCCCTTTGAGTAATCAACAACCCTTTAAAATAAATGTTTAATATCTAAAAATTTATTAGTAACTGTTTGTTTATAGGGACGATACACACTAGTCTAGGCTAGCGTTTTGGGTTAGGGATATATTAACTGCCCAAAAATTCAAACACAAACATAGTGGCCTATATTTAGGAAATACAACTTCGTTGAGAAAGACATTGGAAAGCTCCTCTCACATAGGAGTCAAGCACGAGGTTGTGCGATACTGAGCCATTGGAGATACCCCTACACTTCTCAGTAAAGCATACACCATAGCTGTTTCATGTTTGGGGAATCATCTAGTGCCTTCTCCCAGTCCCGTGTGGTGCCTAGTACTATTTGGGTTTCAGGCTTAGCTACCCTTCTCATGTGCATCGGCTGGATTGACGACTATTTCACCAGACTTTCACCATGATATTGGTAGCCTTAGTATCTTGTCTTCTAGGATCTTACATAGGTGTCATTGGAAGGATATTTCTAGTACACCTAGGGTAGACTTGGAAGGTAACCCCGATTGATAATTTGGGAGCGTAGTTGGGTGCTTCCAGCTCTTACACCCAGAGAACTCTTCACGGGATGCCAAGTAACTTTCCTTCCTTCACTAGTTAGTTCTGGGCCCTCATCATCCCATAATTTCCTTTGGAAGGAATCTTTGTTTTCCTGGCTTAATACTTAGTTCTTTTCTGCTAGTGGTGTGTTCTTTGTACTGTTGGTTTCCTGTCAACCTCAGACTTTGTCCTCTTGTTTGAAACTATGGATAACACCAACTAAGAGATCCCCATACTGGGAACTCCTTGTACTGTTCCTCTCACAGGGAAGTTTGGTGTTCCTTTGATGGCCACCTTGAATCTACCTGAATTCACCCTAGGGATACCGGTGTGGTTGTTTTCCACTCCAAATGTCCTAAATGCTCCTGATGCTTCTCAAGTAAGCTCCTTACATCAAGGGCATCAAAACACTACTTCCCTTTCACCTGTAGTAACTTCTCCTCCTCCTTCTACCTCATGCGGTGAAAGTACTGATACTAGTAACCGACATTATAAAAGGAGAAAAACAAGGAAGAATAGGAAGAAGACTTGAAAGAAAAGGGGCATCCATTCAACCTTTGCAGTTCAAGTTGACCCTCACCCCCCAACCTTTATAGTTCATGATGGGGGCACCCATCCAACCTCTGTAGGTCATGTTGGATCTAAGCACTCAATCTATGCAAGTCAAGTTGATCTTCACCATCCAGCCTTTGTTGATCATGCTGGTAGAACCTTTCCAACCTCTATGGGTCATGTTGGATCCAGTTACTCATCCTCTCCAGTTCATGCTGAGGGAACCCATTCAACCTCTACAGGTCAAGTTGAACCTCCTCGTCTAACCTCTGTAGGGCATGCTGAACTCAACCACCCAACCTCTATAGTTCATGTAGGGGGCACACACTCAACCTTTGCGAAGCATGTTTATTGTACCCATCCAACCTTTGTAGGTCATGTTGGACCCAGTCTCTTAGCCTCTATAGGTCATGCTGGGGTAAAAGTATCAACCTCTGTAGGTCATGCTGAGGGAAATCGGTTAACCACTGCGAGTCATGTTGACACTGTTGAAAAGACTAACCGTTCAAAGAACAAGCCCAAGTTTCATTGTAATCTTTGTGAGGGATACCACCTTACTTATAAGTTCCCTTCCATTGTAGAGGTATGAAGAGTTTGGTTTCAAGGCCATCATGTTTTTGAACATCCTGAAGTCTCTCAACAACCAACCTCTCTTAGTCAGGTTGGACCCAGTCACTCAGCCTATGTAGGTCATGCTGGGGGAAAACTATCAACCTCTATAGGTCATGCTGAGAGAAAATAGTCAGCCAATGCTAGTCATGTTGACACCGTTGAGAAAATGGGTCATTGAAAGTGCAAACTTAAGTTCCCTTGTAAGCTATGTGAGGGAGATCATCTTATTCACCAGTGCCCTACTATCGCAGAGGTGCAAAGAGTGTGGTCTGAGACTCAAGGATTTCCTTTTCCTGAACAACCTGTAGTTTCTCAACCATCTACTCAACCTTTGGTTGATCTAGTGGTCTAAACTTCCCAGTATTTGGTTCACCCCACTTTTCTTTTAGAGAGTGATCCTCATGTGATTGAACCAATGTCATCTTTGGTTAATTTCACTCTCCCTTCAGAGAGTGAATTTCACAAAGCGTTTGAATCAATTCCATCATCGATCAATCCCACTCTTCTTTTGAAGAGTGATGTGTCTGCTAGTCACATTTTCTTCACTGCCAATTTAGAAATTACTGAACAAGGGGGCAATGACCTCGCTTCGGATGAACTGCAACCAAGATCTCGGATTGCTTCCTTTTATTGGGATAGCCTAGTTGAGATGCACCTTTCCAGATAATGGTCAAAGTTGGACAATACACGATTGTTCATTGTATTGTTGATAAAGGATCCTCGATTAGTATTTTGTCTGCTCGTGCTTGGAGAGGCATGGGATCTCCCAACCTTGTGTCGACTGGTAGTCAGTTATTGGATTTTGATAGAAGAACTAGTATAGCATTGGGAATTCTTGCTCAAACACTTGTTACTTTGGGTGGGAATACTATCTTTGTTGATTTCATGGTGATAGAGGACCCCTTGGATTTCAATATGCTCCTCGGGCATGATTATGTTTATCACATGCAAGATGTGGTGTCAATGTTCTTTCGTGTGATGTACTTTAATCATGGTGATGAAATTGTCACCATTGATCGGCTGGATTTTCTTGATCCCTCTCCTGACCCAACTAGTAACCAAGTCTTTCCTTTATTGATTCCCGGTGTCTCCATATACACTACTGTTAGATTTTTAACATTTAAGCTATATGATATTAGGATCTTATCTGAGAGAATAACAAGCACAACAATCAATCACAAGAGACAATGGACAAAAAGATTTTCCTTGGGGAAATCATAAAGGAGAAAACCCCTCAACTTCTCTAGAGATAGAATCAACACCAAAAGTAAAACCCAAAGATAGTAAGATGATCTCTCGACAACAGTAGTCTCTCTGTCTCTTGTCCCAGCTTCTTCTTTCTCTCTTAGTTATGCGCTACAACTGAGTGTGAGTAAAATGTGTGTTAAATAGAGAGGCTCCCTCTCTATTTATACTAATTACTGACTTGACAATAAATCACTAGGGACAACTTCTATAGGAGAGTCTAATAACCCTAGGGCCCCACAACTACGGGGGCTTTAACCCTTGATCAATATGGAGGGTTACACTTTATGAATTTACATGATTTATTTACATTATTGAATCTCTCAGTAAGAACATCGGGGCACGACATGACTCAATTACATTACAGATACTTCCCGATAGAAACATCGGGGTACAATATATAAGATATACAAGTGAATACATTCCAAAGTTACAGATACATCAACACTCCCTCTTAACTAGGAAGGTATTCTCTCGATACAATTTATCAGCACAAGTCTTCTTCTCTGTATAATATGGATCATCATCAAGTCATATTCATCGTCAAGTCATCTTCATTAAGTATTCTTCATTGTCAAGTCATCTTCATCAAGTATAGATCATCACTTGATTTGGATCATCACTTGATCTGGATCATCACTGGATCATCATCAAGTCTGGATCATCACTAGATCATCATCAAGTCTGGATCATCATTGGGTCATCATCACTGGTGCTATCTCAATTCTACTCATCACAAGAAGTTCTATAGATCCAACCCTTTTTCATGTTGGTTGTAGGCCTAGCCTTCATGTAGGTTTTCATCATATTCAACACTTATATCTGACCATGGAATGAACCATGTCAGAAAGGCCCACACAACACTTACATCTGACCATGGGAGGAACACATCCAAGAACCATGTTAGAAAGGCACACCCAACACTCACATCTGACCATGGGAGGAACACATCCAAAAAACATGTTAGAAAGGCCCAACACTCACATCCAACCTCATCTTGTCAGAAAGGATTTGCACTTACATCCGACCTCATCTTGTCAGAAAGGCACTGCTCTTACATCCGATCTCATCTTGTCAGAAAGGCTCTGCACTTACATCTGACCTCATCTTGTCAGAAAGGCACCACACTTACATTTGACCTCATCTTGTCAGAAAGGCTCTGCACTTACATCTAATCACGTGGAACACATCCTCCAATCACATCAGAATGGATCTGCACTTATATCTGATCATGTGGGAACACATCCCGCAATCACATCAGAATGGCTCTGCACTGATCATGTGGGAACACATCCCATAATCACATCAGAATGTCTCTGCACTGATCATGTGGGAACACATCCCACAATCACATCAGAGCATCTCTGCACTTACATCTAATCATGTGAAGCTCAGCCTTCCACCATGTCAGAAAGGCTAACAGACTCATCAATTCCCTTTGGAGGGAACCTCGATCTGAAGAACACCAAGCTTCTCCCTGAAGTACTCAAACTTCACTATGGCTAATGGTTTGGTCAGCACATCAACTATATACTCATCCTTCGCAACATATTGGAGCTTCACTGCTCCACTATGCACCATATCCCTGATATAGTGACATTTGATCTCAATATGCTTTTTCATGGAACACTGGGTTCTCCAACAGCTTCAAACAGCTATGATTGTCACAATATATATAAGTAGCATCCATCTGGAGATCAAATAAATTAGACAGTAGCTTTCTCAGCCACATTGCCTCACAACTAGCCGAACAAGCTGCAATGTACTCTGCTTCGGTTGTACTCAGTGCCACACAGGATTGCTTCCTGCTAAACTAGGAGATCACACCTGATCCCATACTGAAGCAACACCTCGAAGTGCTCTTTCTATTAATGGCACCACCTGCCCAATACGAATCCAGATAACCTTCCAGGTTTATCTTCTGATTCACCTCATACTTGAGCCCATAATCAACTGTACCCTTCAGGTAACTTAGAATATGCTTTGCAACAATCAAGTGAACATGTCTCGGATCCATCAGGAACTGGCTCAATGTGTTCACAACAAAGCAAATATCTAGTCTTCTATTTGTTAGGTACATCAAGGACCTAATCATCTGACGATACATCGTAGCATCAAGCGAATCTGATGAAGCATCACTTAATAGCTTCAGGTTAGATGCCATAGGTGTGGTCATGGCCTTGCAGTCTATCATCCCGAACCTCTTCAGGATCTCCTTTGCATACTTCCCTTGCTCCAGGGAAATTCCATCTGCATTCTACCACACCTCCATGCCTAGAAAGTAGTGCATCATACCCAAGTCCTTCAATTCGAACTTGGCAGCAAGCTTCCTCTTCGTATCAGCAATCAACCCATCCTCACCTGTTATAAATAGATCATCTACATACAATAGGAGTATCATTGGGTTCCCTTCTTCAACCTTGTACTAAAGATTGGAATCCTCTTTACTCTTGGTAAAGCCCAAACTGGATAGGAAGCTGTCAATTCTACTGTACCATGTCTTGGGTTCCTGTTTCAAACCGTACATGGATTTCTTTAACTTACACACATGAGTCTCTCTGTCATGTGTCTCAAAACCGAGTGGATGCTCCACATATACTTCCTCTTTTACTACAACATTCAAGAAAGATATCTTGACATCAATCTGGTGTACTTTCCACTTCATTACTACAACTAAAGCAAGTACTAATCTGATGGAAGTATATCTGGATATAGGTGCAAAGGTTTCATCATAATCTATTCCTTCTTTATGGGAGAAGCCATGAGCCACAAATCTTGCTTTATATTTCTCTATGCTACCATTTGCAACATGCCTGATCTTATAGATCCATTTGGAAATCACAACAAACTTCCCCTCTGGTCTTGGGACAACATCCCAAACATCATTCTTCATGATTGATTGATACTCTTGGATCATAAAATCCTTTCATTCTTTCTTTCTGCCACTTCTTCATAGTTGGAAGGTTCTTTATCAATGAAGTCACATAATTGGAGCAGGACCTGGTTCTTTTCCTCTCTCTGTGTATCTCTTCTGGATCCCCATATCTTTCTACACCTTGGATAGCTTCTTGTACCCAAGCAAGTTTCCTCTTTTGATGATTCTTCTCTTGGGGTGGATCTACAGGTTCTTCTATTTCTCAATCTTCTTCTAGAATTGCTTCATCCATGGTTGTGTCTCAGATCCTATGTATTTTAGTTTCTTCAGGATCTTCACCTGGTCTCTTTCTGGATTTGTTGTAAGCCATGTCTTCATCAAATGTTACATCTCTACTGATGCCAATCTTCTTGAATCCTGGAAAGTATATTCTATAAGCCTTCGAGCTTTTAGATTATCCCAAAAATATACCCTTCCTTCCTGAAGGATCTAGCTTTGTCCTCTTTTCTTTTGGAATATGTCTGTATACTGGATAGCCAAATATTCTGAGATGACTTACTTCTGGTTTCTTGCCAAAAAACACTTCTTCAGGTGTCTTCTTCTCAAATACTCTATGTGGAGTACGGTTCTGTACATACATAGTTGTCCTAGCAGCTTCTGCCCATAGATGCATAGGAAGATCTTGATCATGAAGCATTGCCCTTGCAACTTCCATGATCATTCTATTCTTTCTTTCTGCAACCCCATTTTGTTGTGGATTATATGGAGTAGTCAACTCCCTCTTAATCCCTGGATCTTTGCATAATTCCTTGAATTCATTTGATGTGAATTCTCCACCATTGTCTGATTGAAAAATCTTGATCTTCTTCTCTGTGTAGTTTTTGATCAAGGCTTTGAATTCCTTGAACTTGCTAAATACTTCATCCTTGTTTTTCATGAAGTATATCCATGTGTTCCTAGTAAAATCATCAATGAAAGAAACATGGTATACATACCCGCTTAATGAACTGGATGACATCGGACCGCATACATTGGAGTGAATGATTTCCAAAATTCCTTTAGCCTTGCTTTCACTACTTGGAAATGTCTTCTTTGTGTTCTTTCCTTTTGCACATTTCTTGCATACTCCTTCATGTTTTGCTTGTATTTCTAGAAGACCTTCAACAACTTTGCTTGCAAGTGGTAGTTCCCTATAGTGCACATGTGCAAGCCTTCTATGCAAAAGTTCATTTGGTTCTACTGAGTCATGAACCAAATGTTGTTCTGGTTGGCCCTTCAATATGTATAGTCCTCCCTCTTGTTCTCCAATTACTATTGCATCATCAATAGTCTTTCCTTTTGGCCACATGAGAACTTGTCCATCTATAAATGCAACTCTCATGCCTTTTGCATCTAATGCAGAGATGGAGAGAAGGTTCTTCTTTAGTCCTGGTACAAATAGGACATCCTTTATTTTCATAGACTTTCCAGAGTCTAATTTGTAGGAGGATTCTCCACTACCTTTTATTGGATACTGGAAGTCATCCCCAAGTTTCACCTTGTAGGCTGATTCATGTTCTAATAGTTTCACAAATGATTCTTTGAATCTCGTCATATGTTTGGAATCCCCACTGTCTATAGGCCAATCATTACTTCCATGTGTGTTTGATCTGGATCTTGGGGGCTGAGACTCGGAAGGTTTGGATGCCAAGAGAGGAGGAGATTAAAGCTGCAAAATTGTTAACATTTGATGCATAGAGTAACATACATAGAGTAAATAACCCACATGGAGGGGTGAGGCTCAAAGAGAGTTCTTTGAGCCTCACCTCTCAAGCCATACTAAGAAAGACACTCAGAACCAGTAAACCAATAACGCAATAGAATAAGGCAAGTGGGGGATGTCAAAAATCCTTGAATGCTTTATTGAGAAGGCATAGAGCCTTTTTATAACATTATTATAATGTGCCTTGGGGCAATACCATGGGTCAAAACCATGGGTTGTGAAATACCATGGATGAGAGAGGTACAATGTGCCTTCAAGCCATACCATGGAACAAAACCATGAGTTGTCAATTACCATGGATGAGAGAGTGTGGCCTCTCCGTTTAATTCTTTTATGATGACTCAGAGCATGTGGCCTCTCATTAAATGCTTTTATGACTCATACATCTGAATTTATACCATATTCCCCGTGAAATTCGGATCATTCTTCCCCCCTTAGAAAATGATGGTCCCCATCATTTCATACTAAAAAGAGACCCGTAATTACAATGTGTCAATTGCCATTGAAGAGAAGGGTTTTTTGTGGTTAACCCATAACCGTGGGTTTTGTGTGGTTGACCCATAACCATAACTGTGGGTTTTTGTGTGGTTGACTCGACAATTGATCAAGTGTTTCATCCTATATAGACTGTGGATCATGCTCTCCACTCTGTTGATCAATTTGAATGTTTAGACATGTGTCCTATGACCACGGGGGCTTCACTTATTGACCAATGTCCTATCACGATGGTTCATATTGTGGGTTTTAAAATTACCAAAAATTGAACTAATCTATTGCAGGTATTGGGGGGGATGAGGGGTTTAAGGTGGGGGTGGGTAGGGTGGTTTATAAGGATTGAGGTATAAAAAGGGGCGGGGAGGAGGTTTTAAGTGTTGGGAGGGGGTTTCAATGAAAAGAATTTTGGGAAATATCTAGGGAAATTAAGGGTATTCTTTAATATGCCAAGATCATACGTGATATGTGAGAGGTTCACTAAGTGAAGTCCCGGTGGGGATGACGTACTTTCTTCTGACGAAGTATTCCTAGAGTCTTTGATACAGTCTGACCTTCTTTTGGATGTTGGTTCAGTTGTGTCTAAGTCTAACCCTGACTTGCTTGATAAGCATGATATTTCCATTGATCGATCTTCTTATGTTGGTCTTGTTTAGTTTTTAGACTCTCCCTTTGAACAACAAGTCAGTGATCCTGATGAGTTTGATTTCTCTTATAGATTTCTCAACTCTTGTGATACTGAGTTTGTTCCTACATAATCTATCTCCCTTGTTGTTTTTTACTTTCCTTATGAGGTTGATTTTACTGATTATAAACCCTCGGTCCTTGTCACTATAGAATCTCCTTCGGTTGATTCTGCCTTGACTTCCATTTTTGTAGAAGATAGCAAAGTCGCATGCATTTTTTCCAAAGTGACATGCATTGTATCTTTTCTTCTGAATATGATCTTGGTGTTGTTGTTTCTTGGAGACAGTATTTGTAGTTGGATTCACAACTATTTACTGACCTCCCCTTGTTGTTCAAGCTGTAACTGCATTTGCATGTACCTCGCTCGTGCTTATGATCCTGATGCTAGCTTCCATGCTTTTAGCTTGTTATATAAGCCCTCACCTCTGCTCTCATCATCATTGAACCTTGTACCATTTTTCCTTTGCAAATTAACACCTTTTACCTTGAGGAGACATTCCCCAAGTGTCTTTATCTTGCTCATGTTCTTTGTATTATGTTTAGGCCTGTTCCTTGCACTTGGAACTAGTTTCTCCTGCCTCTGACACTCATCTCCTCGCATTTAGAACATTATTCCTCCTCTCCTTCGATCTTGTTAAAAACAATAAGGAGGCCGCGAGTTGACTTTTTCGAACTCGTTAAAACTCCACAGGAAATATATGGAGTTATCTTTAAGTCCTAGTATGACTCTTTAAAATTGACCAGATTGCTGAGTAAACTTGTCCATTCAGACTTGTTAAGGTAAATTGAACGATCATTTGCATTGGTGGTAGGTTATCTCTTTCTCAGACATGTACATTATTTACGAGAAAGGGGCACTCTCTTTTCTACAAAATTGAGAAGAGTATCTTCAGGAATAGGTTTATCTATTTTCCGAACTTGAAGGACCAAATTTACAGAAAAGGAACCCTCGGTATGAGTTTAGTTTTCTCCTTTTCGTGCTCTAGACCTAAACATGAAAAAGATTACAAGCATAGTTTATGTCTTTGTCATGCTCGCTAAACCATAGAACAAAGCATTGAGTTTATTGTTGTCTGTACCATTCTTGTAAATAAATGGAACTTTCTGAGTGATCTTTCTTTCCTTCACACTCATTAAAACTAGAGTGTCCTGCTCATTTATGAAGGAGCATTGGCTTGGTGATAGTTTACCCCTTTTTTGGACCTTTGCGATTAACTACGAAAAAGGCATACCTTAGTTCACTTGGGTTAAGAGAGTTATCCTCTGTACTGTTTTACACTTTTTCAGAATTAGGAGACTAAATTTATGAAAAGTACCTCCTAGAGTCTTCTTTGGAGTTTTCAGACTCTCAAAACTATGAAAACACCATCGAGCATCCACTAATTCAGGCTCATAAAATCCACAAATCAGTGCTTTATCAAGCATTCTTCTTCGAGCTTGTCAAAAATGAAGAAGGTCCCGAGTTTGCTTTCTTGGACTCGTTAAACCTTTACAAGAAAGAGGGAAGGGAACTTCATTCACATGTCTTTTACATCATGGAAACAAGTCTTGTCTCCTTTCCTTTAACAAAGCACCAGTTTTGAGTCTATCAATAGTTGGGTCTCAGTTTTTGACCTTATCTTGATTCAGAGTTTTTAATCCTCCAGTTGGTCTCCTTTCCAATTATATGGGGAATATATCAATGTCTCCTACGTTGCAGAGTTGCATCGTTGGTATATTTGTGTCAAAGGCTACCTAAGTCACTTTTTTGTCATGCTCACTATTTAAGGATTAAACATTTGTTAGTCTTTATACACTTTCCTTGAGATTTTGTGTCGGGAATTCCCTGGTATCGGTTCATTACATCATGTCTTTAGCGGTCCTTATCGTAAAATTTTGTACCAATTCTAGATCTAGTCAGTCTTTGACTTGCCTCATGTTGGATGGTGAAGGATGACTTAATGCCTTCCTTCCAACAGATTTTTTCCTATTGATGTCAACACCTCTTGCTCTGGGAATGATATCTAGAGTTAAAGATAGTACCTTGGGGATTGCAGTCATCAATGGAAATTTCCCTCACTATTGAGTAGTGGGAATACCTTAATGTCTCCTACTCGATGGATTCTTCAGGTGTTCGACTTCAATTCCTTGGTATTCACACTTGTTAGAATGTACTAGGTACCTTGGGGACCATTTTCATTAATGGTGGTTTCCCTCGTATTTGTCAATAGTCCTCATCAATTGACGATAATCAAATGGTTTCCTCCATGTTCGACTTCAACTCCTTTATTCGCATGGTTAGGATTCGTACCTTTGGGCAGTTTAGAGTGAAGACCTTGGGACGTCAGGCATCGTCATATTTTGCTATTGCCCAAGTTTCACAAGAACTTGTCACACTTCGTATGACATTTTGCTGAGACATATATCCACCTTGTATTATTACGGTTATGATCAATTGTTGAGCATGGATCCACCTTGTTCATTTGTGGCCATGACTCCTTTAGTTTTGATATGGAGCATTTTTGCATATTGTGCGACCATGATAGTTACATCAGTTATACATATGTTGGATCTGCTTATATATTTATGGTGATCATTTGTATATGGACTTGTATGTCCCAGAGATTGGTTTTGTCTGACATTTATCTCTCTTTCAGGTACCTCTGTTCGAGTCTTTCAATCTTGGATTCTCTGCTCTCTCCATACTCAAATTTTCCTTTTTATAATGTATTTCAGCTATCATCTTCCCCTCTAACCTCATACATTAGGGGAATCTATTATAGCCCAAAATGACACATCTCTTCCTGTGTCCACTTTCCCATGATTCCGTTGCATGTCGACACTTCCATGACGACACTTCATGAAAGTCACTGAAAAAACACCTAATTTTGAGGGGCCATATACGGATTTATGTAACTTTGTTTGACCTCTTCTCTGCACCATTGGAAAGGTATCTGAGTCAGAAAAAAATTTCCACAAGACTCCAAAGTCTGAGAATGCCTAGAAGTACCCTAAAAAGAGCAATTTTGACCTATTTACGAGTTGTCATACATGGTACTCGCGTGTTTCACCTATTTAATCACGAGTTTCCCTTCATGTTAACCGCGAACACCCCAAATTTATATTGTATTCATGAATCTTGTTACTGCAGCTCGCGAATCCCTTTTTATTCGTGACCATCATCACTACAACCCACAGACTTTGGGTAGTTTGGGTGGTTATGCAACTGACTCCTTCAGTTGTAACTACTTTGTCTTCGACCCTATCTCTTTAGAAAGGTATAAATAGAGGTAGAGATGTGTTGATGTAATTGTAACTTCGGAATGTATTCACTTGTATTTCTTATCTATTGTAACCCGATGTTTATTCTAGGATGTTATCATGTCATGTCATGCCCCGATGTTTCGATCGGGAGAATCAATAATGTAAACAAGTCATGTCAAGTCATTGTGGGTAACCCTCCAATTGTCTAAGGGTTAAAGTCCCCATAGTTCCGGGGCACTAGGGTTATTAGAATCTCTTAGTAGAGGTCAGCCCTAGTAGGGTTTTAGTCATGTCGAGATTAGTATAAATAGAGAGCTGGAATCTCTATTTAGCACACGTCACATACACACTCAAGTGTAGCGCATAGTTGAGGAAGGAGAAGACACTGGGCCTAGAGAAGAAGAAGGTTATTGCTGTCGGGAGTGCATCTTATTGTTTTGGGGTTTTACCTTTTGTGCTGATTCTATCTCTGAGGAAGTTGCGAGGTTTTCTCCATTTATGGTTTCCCTGAGTAAAAACACTGTGTTCATTGTCTCTTGTGTTTGATTACTGTGCTTGTTGTTTTCTCAGTTAAAGATCCATATAATGCTAGCTTAAATGTTGAAAAACTAACATGGTATCAAAGCTAACCTGAGAAGAAGACACTATGCAGCTGCGGGAACTAGGGATTCCTAATTTGTGGATCTCTCTCCACATATTTTAAGCAAAAGTAAGGTGGAATAACTCTTCTCCTTAGGGCGCATCTTTCTGTCGAAGCATAATCCAATTCTGAGGTTTTTCAGTTTTGGACCCGACATTGCTGCCAAAAATTAGGGCTTTTCACAGAAGCGGAATTTTTTAGTGAGCCCAAGCCTAGATTGATCTCCTCCCCAAAATTGAAGTTAGGGATAAATTTCAAAGCATTTGGGTGGACAGAACTCCGGAAAAACAAAACCCTAATTTGATCCTGAACCAGCTCTGCAGGATTTCAGCTCAACATTCAGATCCAACATCTTGACCTGGTAAGATCTAAAATATTTTGTATTTCCATTTGAGGTTCTCAGTTAAGATGTCTCATCATACCAAGCTTGATGAAAAGCTTGAGGGAGCTGATAAATTTCGAGCTTGGAAGTATAGGATCTCCCTGGTCCTGGAAGAAAATGACATTAGAGGAAATTTGGGGTATAAAATGGGCCTTATAAGAAAACAAACCAATAATAAATTTTGTGAGTTGGAATTCAAGAACCAATAGAATTTCAATAAAATGAGTCAACCATAATGGTTGAATTGACATATTTGTCATAAAAGAAAACTACATTTTTTGTTCGTATTTTCGACATATCGCCTTGTGTTTTTACTCTAATTTCAAGCGGGAGAGCTCATTGGATGCAGAATTTAATTCCAGATCCATCGAGTACCCACACTGCATACTTTTGACGGACCCCGCTACCCCAAAAACAAGAAATACTTGAAAAAACATGATGATGATGTCATCATCACATTTTTTCAGGTATTTCTTGTTTTTGGGGTAGAGGGGTCCATCAAAAGTATGCATTGTGGGTATTTGTTGGATGCGAAATTAAATTCCGCATCCAATGAGCTCTCCTGCTCAGAATTTGAGTAAAAACACAAGGAGATATGTCGAAAATACGAACACAAAAAGTAGTTTTTTCATTCTTCCTCCAAAATTAATAACTATTATTTTATTATTTTAACTATTATTTAATTATTTTCCTTAGGAGGCCCATTTTAGACCTCAAATTTTCTCTAATGGTTAGACTCCTACATCCATGAGGAGGTTCCAGTTCTAGAGGGAGATGAGGCTAAGGCCTTGCATAAGAAGAAGCTGGTTATGGCAAAGAGGATCATTGATGATTCTATCAAGGATCACCTTATCCCTCAGGTGTCGTCTCTCAAGACACCTAAAGATATGTTTGATGCCCTAACCAAATTGTTTGAAGGGAAGAACATAAACTGGAAGATGACTTTGAGAAACCAACTGAAGAATGTGAAGATTCAGAATGCAGAAACAATCCAGTCTTACTTCACAAGAGTCTCTCAGATCAAGGAACAACTAGAAGCAGTAGATGAAGAAGTGGAAAATGCAGAGATTGTGATGACTACCTTGAATGGCCTTCCTAGGTCATGGGATTCTTTCATCCAAGGAATCTGTGCTAGAAAGAAGTTAATCAAGTTCAGCAGACTATGGGAAGAGTGTTCTCAAGAAGAAGCACGGATAACAACTCGAGAAGAAAAGATGGGAAGTGAAGATCAAGCTCTCACGGTACACTCCAAGTCAACCAAAAGAAGTTCTCGTCACCCTAGAGGTAAGCACTATCAAAAATATAACACTAGAAAAGATTTGTCTAGGGTCATATGTTATACATGTGATGAAGTAGGACATTATGCAAAGAATTGTCCTAAGAAACCAAGGCTATCAAAGAGGAGCATCAAAAGAAGACATCATGCTCATGCTGCAGAGGATGATGAACCATCCAAGAAGAGAACCAGATATGAAAGTGAAGATTCTTCAAGTGAGGATGAATATGTTTTGATTTCCGCTCTCACAGGTAACATTACTCATGAAAGCGATGATTGGATTATAGACAGTGGGGCCTCCAAATATATGACAGGATTCAAGGAATCCTTTGTGAGACTGTCAGAACATGAATCACCTCACAAAGTGAAGCTAGGAGATGACTACCAATATCTAATAAAAGGTAGTGGGGAATCTTCCTATAAGCTAGACTTTGGAAAGTATCTAACAATGAAAGAAGTATTGTTTGTGCCAGAACTCAAGAAGAACCTCCTCTCCATACCGGAATTAGATGCAAAAGGAATAAGGGTTGCATTCATAGATGGTCAAGTCATCATGTGGCCAAAAGGAAAGACTATCAATGATGCGGTGGTGATTGGAGAACAAGAAGGAGGATTGTACAAACTAAAGGGTCATCCGGAACAAGCCTTGGTCCATGACACAGTAGAGCCAAGTGAACTTTGGCATAGAAGGCTTGCACATGTGCATTACAGAGCACTACCTATTGCAAGCAAAGCTGTTGAAGGTCTTCGAGAAATCCAAGCAAAACATGATGGGGTCTACAAAGGATGTGTGAAAGGAAAGAATACAAAGAAGACATTTCCAAGTAGTGAAAGCAAAGAAAAAGGAATCTTGGAAATCATCCACTCTGATGTATGCGGTCCTATGTCATCAAACTCACTAAGAGGGTATGCATATTATATTTCTTTTATTGATGTTTTTTCTAGGAAGACATGGGTTTATTTCATGAAGAACAAAGACGAAGTATTCAACAAGTTCAAGGAATTCAAATCCTTGGTCGAGAACCACACTGAAAAGAAGGTCAAGACCTTTCAATCAGATAATGGTCGAGAATTCACTTCAAATGAGTTCAAAGAGCTATGCAAAGAATCGGGGATTAAGAGGGAGTTGTCTACTCCTTATAATCCACAACAAAATGGGATTATGGAATGAAAGAACAGAACTATCATGGAAGCTGCAAAAGCAATGCTTCATGATTAAGCCCTTCCTATGCATCTTTGGGCGGAAGCTGCCAGAACAACGATGTATGTATAGAACCGTACTCCACATAGAGTGCTCGAGAACAAGACTCCTGAAGAAGTCTTCTCTGGCAAGAAACCAGAAGTCAACCATCTCAGAATATTCGGCTATCCTGTGTACATACACATTCCAAAAGAGAAGAGGACTAAATTAGATCCTTCAGGAAAGAAGGGTATATTTGTGGGATACTCTGAAAGCTTGAAGGCTTACATAATATATTTCCCAGGATTCAAGAAGATTGAAATTAGCAGGGATGTGACATTTGATGAAAATACAGCTTACAACAAGAAACCTGCTGAAGAATCCAAAGAAGCAGAAGCACCAAGAATTCATGATACAACCATGAATGAAGAAGCTCAAGAAGAAGATCGAGAATTTGAAGAACCACAAAGACCTGTAGATCCACCTCTAGAAAAGAATTCTCATAAGAGGAAACCTGCTTGGGTACGAGAACTTATCCAAGGTGCAGAAAGATATGGGGCTCCAGAAGAGAATCACAGAGAAAGAAAGAGGACCAGATCCTGCTCCGGGTATGTAGCATTACTATGTGATTTCATTGATAAAGAACCTTCCAGTTATGAAGAAGTGGCATAACGAAAATAATGGAAGGATTCTATGATCGAAGAATACCAATCGATCATGAAGAATGATGTTTGGGATGTTGTCCCAAGACCAAAAGGGAAGTCAGTTGTAACTTCCAAATGGATCTACAAGATCCAACATGTTGCAGATGATAGCATAGAAAAATATAGGGCAATATTTGTGGCTTGGGGTTTCTCTCAGAAAAAAGGAATAGATTATGAAGAAACCTCTGCACCTGTAGCCAGATACACTTCCATCAGATCAGTACTTGCTCTGGTTGCAGTAATGAAATGGAAGATACACCAGATGGATGTCAAGACTGCTTTCTTGAATGGTGTAGTGGAAGAGGAAGTATACGTAGAACAACCACTCGGTTTTGAGACACATGACAGGGAGTCTCATGTGTGCAAATTGAAGAAAGCCCTATACGGTTTGAAACAGGCACCCAGGACATGGTACGACAGAATTGACAGCTTTCTATCTAGTTTGGGCTTTACCAAAAGTAAAGCAGATTCCAACCTTTACTACAAGGTTGAAGATGGCAACCCAGTGATGCTTCTACTGTATGTAGATGATCTATTTGTGACAGGTATGGATGGGTTGATTACTGATAAGAAGAGAAAGCTTGCTGCCGAGTTTGAGATGAAGGACTTAGGAATGATGCATTATTTTCTAGGTATGGAGGTGTGGCAGAGTGTGGATGGAATCTTTCTTGGAAAAGGGAAGTATGCAGTAGAGATCCTAAAGAGGTTTGGGATGATGGACTGCAAGGCTATGGCCACACCTATGGCATCGAACCTGAAGCTATTGAGTGATGATTCATCAGAGTCGGTTGATGCTACGATGTATCGTCAGATGATTGGGTCCTTGATGTACCTGACGAACACGAGACCAGACATTTTCTTTGCTGTGAACACCTTGAGCCGGTTCTTAACAGATCCGAGAAATGTTCACTTGATTGCTGCAAAGCATGTTTTGAGGTACCTGAGGGGTATAGTTGATTATGGGCTCAAGTACGATGAGAATCAGAAGATTAACTTGGAGGGTTATGTTGATTCAGATTGGGTAATCAGTGCCATCGATAGGAAGAGCACTTTAGGGTGTTGCTTCAGTATGGGATCAGGTGTGATCTCTTGGTTTAGCAGGAAGCAATCCTATGTGGCACTGAGTACAGCTGAAGCAGAGTATGACGCAGCCTGTTCAGCTAGTTGTGAGGTAGTATGGCTAAGGAAGCTACTGTCTGATTTATTTGATCTCCAGATGGTTGCTACTTATATACATTGTGACAACCAAAGTTGCGTGAAGTTGTCAGAGAATCCAGTGTTCCATGACAAGTCGAAGCATATTGAGATCAAGTATCACTATATCAGGGATATGGTGCAGAGGGGAGTAGTGAAGCTCCAGTATGTTGCGACGGATGATCAGATAGCTGATGTGTTGATGAAGCCACTAGGCAGAGTGAAGTTCGAGCACTTCAGGGAGAAGCATGGTGTTCTCCAGATCGAGGTCCCTTCCAAGGGGAAGCGACGAGTCCAGAAGCCATTCTGATGAGCAGGTTAGATGTAAGGGCTGAGCCATTCTGTCATGGTGAGAGGATTGGTTCCTTCCATGTCAGATATGAGTGCTGAGATCCATATCCATTATGACGAGCAGGTTAGATGTAAGGGCTGAGGGATTCTGTCATGGCTAAAGGATTAAGTTCCTCCCATGTTAGATGTGAGTGCTGGCCATTTTGACGAGTAGGTCAGATGTAAGGGCTACCGCCATTCTGATGAGTAGGTCAGATGTAAGGGTTGTGCCATTCTATCATGGCTAAAGGATTAGGTTCCTCTCATGTTAGATGTGAGTGCTGGCCATTCTGACAAGTAGGTCAGATGTAAGGGATACCATCATTCTGACGAGTAGGTCAGATGTGAGTGCTGGCCATTCTGATGTAGGATGAGCTCCTACATAGATGTAAGTTCTACCGCCTTTCTGACGAGTAGGTCAGATGTGAGTGCTGACCATTTTGATGTGACTGTAGGATTAGGTCCTATATGATCAGATATAAGGGCTACTGCCTTTCTAACGAGCAGGTTAGATGTGAGTGATGGCCATTCTGACAAGTAGGTCATATGTAAGGGCTACCAAAAGACCTATGAGGAGGTAGGAATACACCCAACATGAAAGAAGGATGGCTTTGTAGAACTTCCTGTGATGAGAAGAATCATGAGATAGCACATATGATGGTGACCAGAGGAGATCCAGATCGAGCTATGATCCAGATCCAATTATGATGACTCCGAGAGATCCAGATTGAGTAATGATCCAGATCCAGCAGTGATGATCCAGATCAAGTGATGATATAGATCCAGTGATGATGATCCCAGATCGAGTATGATACAGTGATGTCCCAGATCGAGTATGATCCAGAGATGTTCCAGATCGAGTATGATCCAGTGATGTTCCAGATCGAGTATGATCCAGTGATGTTTCAGATCGAGTATGATCCAGTGATGATGATCCAGATCGAGTGATGATCCAGATCTAGATGAAGATGGCATGAAGATAAAGATGACTTGGAGATGCAGATGACGAGAAGATCCAGAGAAGAAGACCAGTGATGAAAATTGTGTTGAGAGAATACCTTCCTAGTTAAGAGGGAGTGTTGATGTAATTGTAACTTTGGAATGTATTCACTTGTATTTCTTATCTATTGTAACCCGATATTTATTTCGAGATGTTATCATGTCATGTCATGCCCTAATGTTTCGATCAGGAGAATCAATAATGTAAATATGTCATGTCAAGTCATTGTGGGTAACCCTCCGATTGTCTAAGGGTTAAAGTCCCCGCAGTTTCGAGGCACTAGGGTTATTAGACTCTCCTAGTAGAGGTCGGCCCTAGTAGGGTTTTAGTCATGTCGGGATTAGTATAAATAGAGAGCTGGACTCTCTATTTAGCACACATCACATACACACTCAAGTGTAGCGGATAGTTGAGGAAGGAGAAGACACCGGGGCTAGAGAAGAAGAAGGTTACTGCTGTCAGGAGTGCATCTTACTATTTTGGGGTTTTACCTTTTGTGCTGATTCTATCTCTGAGGAAGTTGCGAGGTTTTCTCCATTTATGGTTTCCTCGAGGAAAAACACCATGTTCATTGTATATTGTGTTTGATTGTTGTGCTTGTTGTTCTCTCAGTTAAAGATCCATATAATGCTAGCTTAAATGTTGAAAAACTAACAAGATGTCCATGAGAAGGGACTTGAATCATTGCATTGTTATGATGGAGAAATTGGGACTCTCTTTCCCCCCACCTTTTCTCTAGAAGCTATCTCATTATGTTGCAGAGCTTAGAGGCTGATTTCCTTGGAGAAGAGAAGCATCAGAACCATATCAAGGTTTCATGAGGTGCCTGACTTGGAGAAGGTATACTTGTACATAGTCCATGTTTAATAAAGATGTGATGTTCTTCCTCTTCCAATCAATGTGTCTTGTATATTGAATCTTTGATTATGATTAGATGTTTATGTTAATCAGATTAGGAATTCATGTTTCTTTGATTATCATTGCTTTACATGTGGTCATATTGGTTTGAGGAAGGTATAATTCGTTTTGCAGGTCTCTTGGACCAAGAGGAGCAAGAGGAGGATTGAAGGGCTGCTTGGATCAACCTTCGTTTTTCAAGGTATGAACCATTCTAATCTCTGAACCTTGTTTATATATACTTGCAGAACTATATGCATCTCTCTTTCAACCCTAGTACGTTGATGTCCTCTTAAACCCTAGCCATAGGAAACTTTCATCTACAACAGTTGGAATGTGATGATCTTTCCTTTCTTAATGCACTTTTTAATGAGCTAACAAGTGATTTAGTATCCTATGTGGTTAAATGCAGGTTAGTGGGACAAACCAACAGATTGCATTCTCTCAGGAACTAACTATAAGTGAGTTCGATTCCAGCTATCTACATGAAAGGGGAAGGAATCTCGATGATCCATTTATGAGACTACAAGTCTCTCATTCTTTTAAGCTAGTGGAGATTATAAATCAATTAAATTTCGAGGCTGCTATTGTAGATATTATAGGATAATGTATTTTGAAACTTTTAATAAGTAGAAACTTGCGCCTCATGCGAAGGGTAGTTGTAATTTTCATACAATTTTTGTAAGTAGACTTATTTTGGATTTTTAGTAGTAGTTTATCTGTATTCTGCGAACAATGACATTTTGAAAAAAATAATGTCGAATGTGCGTTTCATTCAACCCGTGAGTTTATAGTTTCATTTTAGCTCTTGTCACACGCTTTGAGGTGGGCCCCATCATTGCGTTAAGCTAGAGTTTTGTGTTCATTCCTTATTTAGCTTAAAATTATTTTTGGTTTTAATTAAGTAGATGATTATATTCAATTTAAAGTTCACCATCAGTTTGATTTATAGTTGTAGTTACAATTATGGAATTTCCTGTTTTCATATGTAGATGCACATAACCGTGTCTGTAGTTATTTCATACAATGTTTATAGTCTTGTAGATACATTCAATAGGAACAATTTAACAAATTTACATGTTTATGCATTGGAGTAGTTTAGTCAGTTATTTTACATTCTAGCTTCTACTCTAGATTAGTTCCTTTCATGAGTTCCTAGATTAGAATGTTTCAGTAATTTCCATTAATTTAGATTAAATATTTTAGATAATTTCTTAGAATAGTATTCCATGTTTTATCAATCATTTCCATATTTCTTAGTTTAAATTAGTCAGAACCTTTCTTTCATTAAGTAGATGCTTTTATGAAATAGATCTCCATGCTTTCATAGATCATAAGTTTAATTGTTTTTATAGATTAGCTCATTTCACTTGGAACTTGTTTCTAAATTTCATATGTTAGATCTTTTTAAGTTGGATTCTCTCAGTAGTTGCACATACAGTGCCTAGTGCCTCTTAAGTTTGTACATTCCATGGTCAATAATTAAAGTAGGAATTCTAAACTGTGAACTTGTAAAAAGGTAAACATATTAGCTGACCACCACATACTACAACAAGTTATGCATACTGTAGAGATCTCAAACATTGTTAGACTTTAGTGCTCATCTTACTCCAGGTTCCTTTGAAACAAGTGTCAGTGTTGTTCTTAGTATGACCGAAAGTGTATATATAGAATTGCAATTTGGTGGGTTGACTACATGCCAATGCAAGTTGAGAGGATACGAATATGAAAACGTTCAAGGAAAACTATTATAAATCCTTTCAGTCACTTTTTCTAATATAGAAAGCACAAGAGCAAATTTCTAGGGTCTAAGAAATTTACATGGGGACTCACAAAAACTCAATTGAAGTAAAATCAATACATCCTTCAACCTTCTCTTTCTCCAGTCTATAAGGGTTCAAATATTTAATTATAAATCCTTTCCAACTTCCCTCTACAATAAAGTCATGCGAGTTTCCTTAGGTCATACTGAGTGCATATTACACCAATCATCTGAAGTATTAGTATATGAGTTGAGGTTATTTATTTATGTTGGAAATGAATTTTTTCCTCAAACTTGATTGATCCTACAACTTCATCATCTCCATTCAAGTATGCTTTCAAGTCAATATTGCATTCCATTATATGCTTGTACTTAAAATCTAACATTTTCGATTTTATTGTGTTATATGTACAAGATGCGATGAAGAGGCATGCTGAATTACCTCTATGTAAGGAAAATGACCTGATAATGGATTAGATTATGGAGATGACTAGTAATGGATATGGTTGTCTGCTAGTTGTTGATGACAAATTCCACCTCATCGAGACTTTCACTGATGGCAATTTGTGTCAATCCCTTAAATGTGTTGGGGAGTGATTATTCAAACTCACTTTGGGTTAGATGTGCAATAGGCGAGGCAAGTGGGTTACATTTTTTTTTCTCTTTTTTAGGAAAGGTGCTTCTTGTATCATAGTGAGGCAAGTGTGGACATCCTCAATCTATGAATCTTTTCAATGAAGTTATGAAGGGTTACAACCGCGATAAACAATCTACTTACATGGGCACACTAGCGCACGAGGGGTGAACATTTTGATGGGTAGATGTGAACCTTGGTGGGGTAATATCACCACCCCACTTTACCAACCAACCAAACCCCATTTGACTCATTATTTTGTATTTTTTTTCTTTCTTTCAGAAGCATACTTAAATTTTGATGCTTTACACTAAATATGAGTTTGTGTGCTTATTTTTTTGTTGCTTCTCAGGAACCCAATAACTATTGGACCTAATGCAATGTCAATAGATGCCATGAAAAATATGGAGTCTCTGCCATCATCTGCACAATTTTTGGCTATTATCAATGATGACAATATCATCGTAGGAATTGCCACCTTGAATGGATTAATTTTGGCAGGCTTATAAACTTCTTACATAAAATAATGCAATAGTGTAATTTGCATATGCCTATTTTTTAATTCTTTGCCAATTCTTCTAGTGTTCCCATGACAACATTCTAAATATGACTAGCTGTTGCAATGTGTTCAACAATAGTCTTGAAAATATATTATGAAGTCTTGACTAATTATTTTAATATGTCCTAGTGCATCCCTGCTTTATAATTAACATGCCTCTTAAAACTACACTCATCCAGCATGGATTATGTCAATTGATATTTTTTTATACTACTTTGACATGGGGAATCATAATTGATTCCCTAAGGATGTTGAATACATCCCTATTTCCTATTATGTTGGGTTTCTTGCCATAGTGGCCTATGTGAAATCATTTCTCCCCTTGTAAAACATGAAAAGTACGCTCCGCCAAAAATTTGAAAAGAAAAGAAAATGTATTTTATGTTGAAAATTGAAATATGTTTATTCATGATACAAACATGAGAAATACGCTTTATGGACCAAGTTAGTATGTAATATGAATTGTTATTTACTTGGCATGAATATTTTTTTAACATGAAAGGAAATTATTCAAGGCAGTTCTAAATAAGTGTACAATGTTTAAATCTGAATGTAATCATTGGCAAAAGACATTTACATGGATCAATTTTTAGATGATGCCTTGCAAGACAAAAATGTTTTTGTTGTTGTCGGTATAATGTAGGGATTATACTTTGGTAGGTGCAAAAGGATTAAAGTTGGATACTTGAGCAATAAAATAAAAATCTTACTTTTTTATTTTTATAGACATTGATTGCATTTCTCTGTTCGTAGATTTTTCTTTTTGGGTGAAGGATATGCACAACTCATTCTTGTCATCTTTACTATAATATTTAAAAAATAGGCTTTGTTCTTTATTGCATAGCGATTACAACAAGTACTTGTTTTCACTTTTAAAAGGCCAGTTACGAAAGATAAGTTTTTGTAATTGATTTTTATATGATGATTTGCTTTTGTTGCAACAAAGTAAAGCACATTGTTTTCACTTTTAAAAGGCCAGTTACGAAAGATAAGTTTTTGTATTTGATTTTTATATGATGATTTGCTTTTGTTGCAACAAAGTAAAGCACACTCTAGTTAAAAGCATTGATGAAATTATGGCCTTCCCCATTCCTCATTTGATTTTGTGGGTTTGGACCTTCCACCAAATGATGATGATACATGGATTTACAATGGAAAAGAGGGCTTGAATGTTTCCATGCTAGAGAGATAGAAGGAAATAGATTCATATGAGAGAAAATGACTTGAGTGGAATAAACCAAAGGATCCTATAGGGAATTACTCTACCTAAAGGGAGAGTATAAATGATTTTAATCTGGAAGTTGTATCCAATAATATGCATGCATAAATGTGGATAAGATGTCAAGTTCTGAAGGAGCTGAAGTTTCTGGAACTGGGTGAGTGCTAGTTATCTTTGCTAGTGATTAGTTGTTCTATTGCTAAAATCCATAAAGAAATAAAGCAATAATATTTCCAATCTTTATTTAATTTAAAGATAGTTCTTTGGGAACTTATATCTTCTACATAGGGTTGCCTTGTATGGATAGGAAATTTTCTTATGCAGGAATAAAATTTGTGTATCCTTACCAAAGCAATTATGTACGATACATGCCTTTATGCACATTGGTCCTCGTATCTCATCATGAATCTAAATGTGTTTCCAAGATGGTGTAGAAGAATTGAAATTTGCTTGACAGAAAACAAACCATATTTTTTTTTTTTACCTTAGATTCATCTTGTTTATGGCTGCTAGATATTGGTAGTGTAAGGTTGCTTTAGTTGATGCTTTGATCATATCATGGATCTAACATCATCTACCANATTTTTTTTTTTTTACCTTAGATTCATCTTGTTTATGGCTGCTAGATATTGGTAGTGTAAGGTTGCTTTAGTTGATGCTTTGATCATATCATGGATCTAACATCATCTACCATTTTTCCATGTAGGTTAAACATAAATTAATGTAAGAACATGAAGGTGCTCATAAAAAATAGGGTGATATGAATGGAACCATAGTCATATTTAGCTTCATGAGGTATCAAGCATGAAACTTCATTGTAAGTGTTTTGGTTCGAACATGGAATAACACTATGGAGCCTTTTGACAATATTTGTTGAACATAACTACTAGCTAATTGATAGTAAAATGGGAAAGGAGAATACAACTATTGGAACATATACACATATTTAAATGTTTGGCATTACTGAGTGAATTGAGGACTAAATTGGCTTGGTTAGTTTGAATAGGTTCTTTATGGTAAGGAGTGAAAAACAATATCCCTAATCCATGAGATAAAAATGCAAGAAATACAATGTCAATATGTATATTTCTAATGCCTTTACGTGTTGCCATATACTCTTGTATTTTTGGAGTTTGTATCTGCCTAATAGTTTGCTTTTCCAAGGATTTAGGCAACTCAGCAACTAATATATACACTAGTTACTACATGTTTTCATGTTGATAATTTTTTCTAATGTATTTTCCTTTAGAACCAAGGGAGCTAGAATTTTTTAGCTTTTTAGGTTATCATTCAAATAGCTGAATAAAATAAATTTAAACAATTACAATTTCTTAGTTATTTCCATTATTTGAGTGCCATTAAAAATGTATAGTAGTGGGGAGTGGATAGTGGTTACATGTTTGAAATAGGTGCAAAAGAAGTAACTTCCAAATTTGAGGATTTAGGGCTCTGTCAAGATTAGGATTTCCAAAGTATATTTAGCATACAAAACATACATGATTGGATCAAAATGTCCATGAATTATAATGGGAAATTCAACAGTTGCAGCAGACATATATCATTAGATTTAACATATCACAATTAACTTCTATATTAGATAAGATAAGATAATATATTTCTATTAGTGTCCAACAAATGACCACAAACGTAGGTCTATGGGACTATCTGGTACTATGGTATCTTTGAATTTTAATTTTTTTTATTGGGAAATTCATAAAAAATATTTTTGTTTAAAGTGAATTTAAAAAAAAATCAAATTTATGAGTTACATTGGTTTGATATTTTTAAAATAAAATCGTAAAAGTTGATAAAATTTGAATTTGAATTTGGATTAATGGTTTTTAGAGGTTCCTTTTACTGTGAAATTTAAAATATAAATATTACTCACCAATAAGCATAATGTTAAAGTTTTAACTCAGGTGTCAAGAAGGATTATATCTCTCAATTCATTGAGGTGTTAACTTTTTGATGGTGCAAAACATGTTAATCCTTATTTATATGGATTTATACTTGATAGATCTAGAGTTAAAATTGATTATATAGATTTACACTTGGATCTAGAGTTAAAATTAATTAACAAGTTTTGAACCATCAAAAAAGCTATTATTTTGATGGATTTGATCCTTTTAGATTCTTAACAAAATAAGTATTTAATCTTCCTTAATTATTAAGAGATAATATTGCACCAACTTATTTCTAAATCCATAAATGAAGACATGGGGAATTAATGATCTTTGCATTTCTATTTTCCCTTATTTCTAAATAGATCAAATAAAGGTTATGAAAAATGGTCTTTGTTTGATGTAAAAGTATTTAATTGTTCTCAATGCTTAAAAGATAGTATTGCACTATCTTATGTCTAAATCCATAAGTGAAGACATGGAGAGTTAATCATCTTTGCATTTTTATTTTCCCCTTATTTCTAAATCGATTAAATGAAGATTATAAAGTATGGTATTTATATTTTAAACAAAGACATATTTTCATGTAATTTTATATTAATTTTTTTTTATAAAGTGAATTTATTTAAAGAGTCTCAAAATCTACGGGGTTTATTATTTTGAGAATTCTAAAATAAAATTGAAAAAAGTTATTACAACTAAAATATGGATTTGGATTAATTGTTTTTAGAGATGCATTTTACAATTAAATATAGAAAACAATTGTCACTAATGAATGAGTGTAATGTTAAGCTCTTTTTTTAGTTTTATCTCAACTCAACATATATTAAGTGTTGAAAATGATTAAATCTCTTCACGATAATGATTAAATTTGTAGAGTTGTGAATTGTTTTATGGTTTTTGAACCATAAAAAAGTAACATCTTTGTGGATTTGGAGGATTAAGATAGATCCATACTTCACAAGTTCTAGGTTAAAATGGATGTAAGTGAACTCCTACCAACTTAGTGAAAATTAATTTCTAATAAAAAAGAAAGAAAAACTAAACTAAGAGTTTGTTAGAACCAAACTTATAATGATTAACCTACTCAATATAAACTCTTACCAACTAAGAATATAATAGTATAAACTTACCACTAAATCACACTGAGAATAAACTCTTACCAACTTATAATATAATAAACTCATGAGAACTTATCACTAAACATAAACCGGCGTAGATCCAAATCCTGGGCTCTATCAAGCGCCGAGATGGATCAAATCTCTAACCTCTTCTTAGGTATCCATTGATTTGGTTTCAAACCAAAATACACATCTTTTATTTAAGGTCCACATATAATTTTCTTATTATTAATATTTAATATTATTTATGGCCGACATATAATATTTTTTATTTTGTTAGGAACAAACATTGCATCATTTCTCCACACGGTTTTAAAACCATATGCAAGGCCCTCCTACAATCATGGGTTGTTTAGGAGGCCTTGCACATGGTCTTAAAACCATTTGCAAGGCCCTCCTAAACCATGTACAATAAAACCATGGGTTGTTTAGGAGGCCTTGCACATGGTTTAAAAACCATGTGCAAAGCCTCCTAAACCATGTACAATAAAACCATGGGTTGTTTAGAATGCCTTGCACATGGTTTTAAAACCATGTGCAAGGCCAACATTTTTTTGTGGATAATTCAATATGGTTTTAAAACCATGTGCAAGGCCAACATTTTTTTGTGGATAATTCAATTTTGTGTTTTTTTTACCCACATATTTTTTTTACGGATACAAATTTTTACTTTTTTATTGTTTTGTTAGGTAGAAAGATTACCACATCTTCCCCATATTATATTGTTTTTGTGGCCGACATTTATTTTGGCCTATTAGAAAATTTATTTTTTATTAATAAAAATAAAGTTACGAAAGTGATATTATTTTTTATTTTGTGTTACAAAATCTCTCCCATAATATTCACTATCACTATTATTTTTGGCCGACATGTTACATACGTTATTAACATTACATCACGTTACAAGATCTCTCCCATAATATTCACTTTCACTATTATTTTTTGCCGACATGTTAGTAACGTTACATCATGTTACAAGATCTCCCCCATACTGGGCTATAGAGCGCCTCTTGGTGCAAATATCATAAATTCATATAGACTTACCACTCAACCATGATGCAACCAACTCTCTGTATGAGCAATGTTAGTTGGTATTAGAATTAGGCAATAAAGTTTTATTGTTCAGTTACATACATTTCCCTAGCCAATATGTTATTTATGGCGTATCCAACTTTATTGACCACATATATACATTTTCCCAATAAAAAGTCCACACAAAATACACACCAAGGTATTATAATCATAGCAACAATTTCAAGAGTTTTTTTATTGAATAACCAACTTTGTTGTTCACATACAAATACTCAGCCAATATATTAGTTATGGTGTAGAAAACTTTATTGTTTGCATATATACATGTACCTAATAAAAAGGCCACAAAATATACCAACTTTACAACTAATCAAACATTATATTAATAGGTGGGAAACTATAAGTATAATGTTGTATTAACATATTTTTACTATTAATAATTTAATTTAAAGAAAATTATTAAACATAAGATACTTATCTTTTGTCATTTATATTTTAAATAGAGAATGCAAATAGCAAAATTATAGAAATGTAAGTTTTGAGATACATATAATTAAACTTTGATAGAAAATCCAAGGAAACAATCTAAACTTTGTATTTAAGAAGTAAAAAGTTACATTTTGTATTGTGCTAGGACACACTAATATAAAAATATAACTTTGAGTAAAAGTTTACAAACATCTTCTAATTAACCGTGTCTTAAACTTAAAACATCTTAGTAGTAATCCTACACTAAAAAAAATAGTCCTTGAAGTATCTACAAACAACAAAAGTACAAAACTGTAACAAAATAGTAACTAAGGTTCTTTGGAAAATACATCTACATGTTTGTATCAAGGTACTTGCATCAACTTGCATAACATTATGCATAACTTATAAAAGTACAAGGTTTCGACAGAGGTGGGGTTTTGAGAGTCTACACAGTTCGTATGTTTTCACGGCTAGGGTTTCATCCCTAGTCACACCCCCTTTGTAGAGAATCTATGGGAATATGCCTGTTTGAGAGTCCAGATGCCAAGATTTTTCATGGTGTTATGTAGATCCCTTGCGCGATGACCCATTTATTACAGTGGCGGTGGAGACGATTTTTTGGGGCACGATGGACCTTCTGATGTTGTGCGAAGGTGGTCGAGCTATTATCCATAGTTTATATAATGTGGTGGTTCTCCTTCCCATGTGAGGATGAAGTATATGTGGTGGGGAGTCCTTCACAGTGATGGTTGTGGTGGGTTGTGCGAGCTGCACACTCTCCTCTTCCTGCGCGCTGTAGACGAGACTCCCTAACCTTTCCTGTGGCGGCGACGACAATGAGAGGCTTAGATTGATGTTGTTCCCTTGCATTTCATAGTCCTCCTAGTCTAGGTTTCTTTTGGATAGTCGGGGTCGAAGCTATTGGTGGCGGTGGACCTATCCCTGGTATATCGATAGTCCTACCCATGTTGAGTGGGACAACTCTTTGGTGTTGATTCAGTTCTCCTTAGATGACATATTATCCTAGATTCTATACTATTTTTCTTGCTCTTTTTGAGTAGTTTTTTCATTTTCCTGCTTCTATATCTATCTAATTCCCTCTTGAAGGGAGTGTAAAGGGTTTCGATCTTGACTTAGCTCATTAAGGTGATTTTTGGCTCATTTACAGACCCTCATTTTTGTAGTTCTCTTTTGTTTGGAAAAAACCCAGTACTTAGCTCAGTGATAGGCTACAAACTCTATGTACAATGTTGTTCATCTTAATGGAATGAATTGCAAATCAAGATACAAAAACCTCAATCTTCTAGTGAATATATTTGGAATTAACAAACCTTGACAACTATTACTATAAAACCATCAGGCTTTCAATTATAAATCAAATTGCATGCTTAAAGAGATTAGAGAGTCTATAAAGTATTCTTGGGAATAAATATGTCTCCTATATCTCCTCAAATATTTATTTCCAAGAATAGTCTAGCATGGCTTTTTCAACTTTTTCTCCTAGCTTTCCCAAGCCACTCTTGTTCTCTCAAAACTTGTTCATAACAAATAAAAGGGCAATGAAATATCTCTTCATTAGAAATAAAAACTTGATTTTTTCATTCCTTTCATGTGTGAAACATTCTATTGCCAAGAATGCTAAGAAAGGATAACAAAGCAACATAAAACATCATATTGAATGCTTATGCATGGATGGAAATTATGAGTTCGATAAGAATGCAATCTTTATGCTCAAACTATTCTACAACGCACTTTCCCTTCCTTTCCTTTGAGAACATTTTTTTGTTGCTCTAATGAAACTTCTGTTCGTGTTTACCTATGTCTACACACTACTTATATATAGCTATTGTAAAATGGTTCTTAAGGTCTTCAATTCTCAACAATTCCACATGAATCAAGGACAACCACATCACATCTTAGTGTTGCAATGCACTATATGAAAAAATTAATGATAATCTTGATCCTTCCATGATTGTTTTGTAGACAACTATTCCTTCAAGTTGTTCACATTTTATTTTTCTTCTTCTTCTTATTTCCTTTCAATGTTCCTTTGCACCTTCTGGGGAAATTGCCAATTATTTTTTAATTTATATGTGGAATTGGAGATTACTTTGTTGTGAATTATTAAATTTTCTACATTTGCTTGGGAGAGGCATATCATTAAATATTTTATTAAAGTGAATTTATACTATGATATGGAGATTTGAGATACATAACTCCTTCCTTAATTGAAGTTTGAAATTGTAAGATTCCTATTAAGGAAAATGATAGATTAGGTAATTATAACAAACCAAATTTCAATATTTTAAATGTGGCAGTTGAATAAGTTGGAATATGACAAGCTAATTGTTAGGACCCTAGACTTCGAGGAATACTTGGGTGTTGGGGTTCTTGCTTGTAGTAGAGGATACATTAGATAGACTTGGAAAGTCTACATGACCAACCTATATTTGGTATTTGATGACCAACTCATGTGTGGAAACAACAAAATGGTTAGGATGGTGTACTAGCTCATGGGATAGGAGGACTAAGGATGTCTTTCCTAGTGAGAGGGTGGAATACTGATGAGGCCTTGTGGTCTAGCCTTAGGTAGAGCATAGTGTGGATGGAAATGTGAAAATGATGTGTTGACCATGCTAAGACAAAAACATTGATGGGTGTGGAACAAATGCATGTGAGAACCTCTCACCAAAGGTACATGACCTTCGAGCACTATTAAGTATTGTTATAGATAGATGGAATCATCATCCTACGTTGGGGGGTTGATTGTTTGATTGTACTAGCTCAAAGGACGCATAATGAGGTTGCCTATGGTTGGGTGGTGATAGTGTAGCATGATCTATAGTGAAACATGCATACCCATATTCTGTAAGTGTATGCATGGCTTGAGTTTAGTCAGGACGTCTTGGTGAGGCATAACCCCAAGTGGTTTTTGGTCATGTCTAACTAGCAAGGTCATAATGCGGTGACTATACTTCTTGAGTGGAATGGGACACTCAAGCAGGACAAAACGTCTAGCCTCATTATAGATGGTATCAGAGTCACGTTCAGATATGAGACTTCCATAACTAGAGTCTGTGCCCCAACACCCCTTTCATTGGATATGTCAATGGAGCCGCGTTGACGAGGACACCAACATATTTGAGTGGGGGATAATGTCAAGACCGTGGACTTCGAGGAGGCTTGGATTCTTGGGTCCTTTCCTATGTTAGAGGATGTGTCAAGCATACTTGGAAAGTCTACACGACCATCCTATATTTGGTATCCTTGCTGACCAACTCATGTGTGGCAACCATGAGATGGTCATAACAATGTATTAGCTCATGGGATACGAGGAAGAAGAATGAATTTCCTGATAGGAGGGTGACCAATTGACTAGGAAATGTGGTTAAGGTATGGAAAAGGATGTTGCGATTAGAAATGTGTGTATGGTGTGTTGATCATGCTAAGACAATACAATTGATGGGTGTGGACCAAACATATGTGCAAATCTCTCTCCCAAGGTACATGAGCTTAAGGCACTATTAAGTATTGGCCAATATTGATGCTAGCATCGTCCTACCTTGGGTGGTCGGTTGTTCAATTGTGTTGGATTAGGTGTGGTGTAACAAGTTTGATTATGGTTTAGTGGTGATGATGCATCATCACCTACAATGAAACAAACATTCTCATATGTCACAAGTATAAGGTGTGCCTGGATTGGGTTTGATTAAGACATTTTGGTGAGGAATAGATCATGTAATACAAGCAGTTGTTGGTCATGCCCAAATAGAAAGGTCATAGTGGTGTCAAGCAATGACTGGACTTCTTCAGTGGAATGGGATACTCAAGCAAAATAGTAATTCTAGCCTTGTTACAACAACCCTTCCTAGGTTTGGTGGAAGAATTCAACTCATTACTATTTTAAAATATTAAATAAATAAAAACTATTTTAGTGAGAAGGTTTTAAAAGTTGGTTGGAAAACCATATGATGGTAATGTATGAAGTCATTTATCTCTTTCTATCCATAAAGCACACCATACAAAACAAAATTTACAGTTTCCCTCTTCATTCCTGCACACAACATATCTTTCAAATGGAATTTTAGAAAAAGTTTAAAATTTAAAATCCACAAATAATACTTTATGTTTAAATTTTATTTAGTATGAGTTTTGTAATAAACATTATTCTACTATTATTTTGATTTTGGCATGTCTTTAAATTATATATAGGGTTTAATCTATATTGTCATGTAAGGTAGTAAGTTTAGTTGGGTTAGAAACTAAAAGTGGTCCAAACTAGGGTAGGCTCAACGATACCCAAGTTAGGCGAACACAGGGTTTTAAGAGGAATATCAAACTAAAAGGATCTTTAAACCTAGAGTAATTCTATACACTCTTTATGGTTGGATTATTAGTTGGGTTTTCTAGGGCCACAAAGTTCACAAGGAATTAGCCATTTAGTATTATATGCATTCCAATGATATCTTGGACCATGCTTAAAATGTAGAGTTATTGGATGAGATAGGATGCAGATGGTTTCTCTTGCTTTAAAAAAGGAAATAGATAAATATAAGTGAAGAGTGAAAACCTATTTTCATCGATGTTATTTGAAGATATCACAAAATAGGAATAAGTGATTGTGTTTTTACTTGTTAAAGGATCTTGGAATATATTTTTAGAATAAAAATTCATGTATATTGGATCTCTTGTCATACTACATCATTAATCAAGGAAATTGGTAGAGGCATGGAGCTTGTCAACTTTTAAAAGAAAACTCATGATCAAGTGTTTATGGTATAAAGCATAGAATCCCACTCAAACACAAAGTCACTCAAAAGAAAAGAGAAAAGTCATTGAGGTGTATAATGACTTTTTTTTCCTTAGCCTCGAATAAAAAGATCCTATTCTCCTTGTATTTATTCACGAGACTTTGGCGAAGCTCAATCTTGTATCTCTTAACTCCAATTTTTTAAATTCTTATTTTTAAAGTTATTTAATATTTTCTCTTAAATTATTTCTACTGTTGTATATTTTCTTTCCAGAATCTAATTATTTTATCTTTCTTAACTCTTCAAATCAATGTTAATGTACTTGCTTGCTATGTTTTTAGAGTCGCTTTAAATTTTTTCTTTCTACTTTTGAAAATGTTCCTTCCCAAATCCCTAACTCGCTCATTCATAGACATTATTAATAAAATTAATAACTTTGTTAAACATAAACTTTACCTAAATTCACATCAAACATGTAACTACTCTTTAGATTACTATACTTGTGTCAAACAAAATACTGAAATTATATAACATCTTTGTTTGTAAAAAAACAAAATTCATGACAACTAAATTTGTTCACTATTCACACATATTTATAAATCATACTTGCAAATTGGACAAAAAACATCAAAAACATGAGAGAAGTGGGAACTTACCTTAAGGTTGTTGACAAATGTAGTGACCCAACATGTTGAAAGTTTTGTCTTCACTTTGAGTTGTTGCTTCCTCTACTCTCCAATTGTTGGGTATGTGCTATATTCTTTGCATGTTTTTTTAGGGGGTAGGTGCGCCTGTCAATGGCGTGCTTGACGATCCCTTTGACACCTTCACAAAAACATGCCATTAGACCGTTTCTGATGTCAAAAATGGCTGTCAGGCCATTTCTAATGAGAGCGTAGCGAGCACCAAATTTTTGGGCCATTTTCAACGATTTTTGGGTTGTTTTCTAAAAGTATGTAATTTAATCCCGGTTAAGGTTCTGGGGTCTATTTTCTAATCTGGGTGAATGGATTAGGGTATTGGATGCTGCAAAATACTTATATTTTGTATTGTGAGGGATTCATAATGATGATGAGAAATAGAAGGTGTGGATCCAATGTTTGTTAGTTTTCCCGGTTAAAGGTTTCCAGGGTAAATCTTTGTATTTTATATGTGAATGTTGTAGAATAATCTCTATTTTACTTTAAAAATTTGTATGCTTTACTTTTCTGCAGATGTTTAAAACTTACACCAATATTATGACTTCTCCTTGTTAAACACCCTAAAAACACTAAAAGAAAAAGGAAGAAAGTAATTAGTGTTTTATACCTTGATTACTTTTTTTTCTATCAACCAACATCTTCATGAAACATATTTATCCACTCATAAAAAATATACATTAGAGGAATTTTGGGGTCTAAAATGGGCCTTCTAAGGAAAATAATAAAATAATAGTTAAAATAATAAAATAATGGTTAAAATAATAAAATAATATTAATTAATTTTGGAGGAAGAAAGAAAAAAACTACTTTTTGTGTTCGTATTTTCGACATATCTACCTATGTTTTTACTCAAATTTCAATCGGGAGAGCTCGTTGGATGCGGAATTTGATTCTGACATCATCATCACGTTTTTTCAGGTATTTCTTGTTTTTGGGGTAGTGGGGTCCGTCAAAAGTATGCAGTTTGGATACTCGTTGGATGCAGAATCAAATTCCACATCCAACGAGCTCTCCCGATCGAAATTTGAGTAAAAACACAATGAGATATGTCAAAAATACGAACAAAAAAAGTAGTTTTTTTTAATGACAAATATGTCAATTCAATCATTATGGTTGACTTATTTTATTGAAATTCTATTGGTTCTTGAATTCCAACTCACAAAAACTTATTTTGGCACGTTTTCTTATAAGGCCCATTTTAGACCCCAAATTTCCTCTAATGTAATCATTCATTAATTATTCTATGCAAATGCCCATCACATCAATAAATAGTACACAAGTACACACACGAGGTATATAAAATTCAATAATTAATATTGGTAAACTAAATAGATTACATCATATTGGTGATATTTTTGTCTTAAGGTCAACCACATTCATTAGTAATCACAATTGATCTTCTTCCCTTGAAGAGTGGTGAATACTTATTAATTTCCGTGCACAAAGAATGGTAACCAGTGTTATTTCTATGCCCAAGATCAATGGTTTCCCACTGCTAATCCTTTTCCCACTAATAGTAGTTTCCTAATGTTCTTAGGGTCAATTCTTCTGCCCACGAATAGTAGTTATATTCTTCTGCTCATGAGTCACCCTTTAATCAAGTCCTCAAGAACTGTGCTCTTATTCCATATAACAACTAATGACTTCTTTTCCACCTTATTCCATATAACAACCAATGACTTCTTTTCCACCCTTTGAAGTCCACTTGCAAGATCAATATATCACTGACCTATCCAAACTTTGTCCCTAACATGTGGCAAGCGCATGCATCCTTGAAAGTCATGTGTTTCCTATCACCATTTTCTTATTGTTCTAAATAAATTTTCTCTCTGCTAGAATGCCTTCTAACCCACCATGTGAACTATAACTTCCAAGAACTTGTGGACTTGGTTAGTGCTCGCCCTTTGTCCACGTGTTGTTGTGGTGGACAGTTGAAAATAAAGGGTGTCTAGATCTTTGTTTATTCAAAGCAGACTTAAATTTTTCTAGATTTATCCTTAATGTCTCATATATGATGTCTCCAGTAGAATTATAAGTCATAACAATATGATCTAGAGATGGTAAACTTCAAAGAAGTATATATTTTTGTAAGTCCCAGACCTCTGATCAAAGCATTCTATAGGACAAACTCAGTGATCCCAAAGAACACCATTCTATAACAACATTGCATCTGGAGGAATGAAATGGATGAGCGATTGTGTATGTACACGAATAGGTTAGATGAAACTGAAGAACTATCAGACAGCCTGTTATCACCAAATTTGTAGTTGCGTCTATGAGGTGGATCCAGGATGGACGATAGAGGGATAAGCAACTAAAGAGGTGGAACCAAGATAACCTCGACTCCCAAATGGATGGTTGTCACGCCAATTGATGCAATATTCACTTGATGTTGTCTTAGCCCAAGACAATAATGGGGGAGACCTAGATCTACTCCTGACATGAGAGATCAAACCAAAACACCAGATCAAATCAAATGGAGTTAAAGTACGTAAAGTGTAAGGTGGAGTAAACCCTAGATCTATGGATGAATTCACAAGGTGAATTAGGGCTTGGATCAGGGGTTTATGAGATATGAAATTTGATCCAATTTCAAAATACAAGTGACTTATAAGCTTATTACTAGATCCGAGATTAAGGTACTAGCAAAAGATGACAATATTGACTGCCTTGGGAAACGTAACAAATGCAGGGAGGGTAAGAACAGGATTGGGGTTACCTAGTACCAAGGGGTAGACTTGAAAGAAGGTATTACAGTATCAAAGCACCCGAGCCACAAGGAAAAGGTAAAATTGCAAGAGAAGGAGGCAACATGAAGGGTAGCGCTAGGGTTTGGAGAACAGTGCCTTGGGATTTGGTCCAAATGGAGTCACTTTAGCAAAACATTTTTGAAGACCCACTCAGGGTTTGACCTGATCTACAAACCTAGAAATGGTTTTTCGAGAGATCAAGCAGTTTGATCCATAATATTTTTTGATTTTTTATATTTAGGGCTTTAAAATGAAAATGAAGATGCAAATGGATTGAGATCTAGAAAAGAAGAACTAACATGTAGATCTTACCTAGAAAACCTTGTAGATTCCTTGATGATGATGATCTATGATGTCCCGATCAATTTGAGAAGATTTGAAGGAAGCCTCTATGTGAAAAGATTTGCCCAAGGAAGCTAATGCACCCTCTCTCATGCAAAACAAACATCAACCATATCAGATTTGATGCGTCACGAGAAAAGAACAAATGTTACAGAAAAATAGCAAGATGAAAGCATAGATCACAATGATACTAATGAAAACCCCCTAATACAAGCGAATCCAAGCCAAGCGAGTTGATGAACCCTTGCAAAAACGCCCAAGTTGAAGTCGCCCTCCTGTAGACAAGAGAATGTTTAAAATATAGATCTTACAACACATACCCAAATGCTAGGAAGCAATAGATTTTCCAATCACCATCTAAGAACACCTGATGCAAAGGAGATCCAAGAATTTCCACAAAAATAGTTTTCTATTATCTAGATCCTAGAGCCAAAGACCCCTTTAGAATGAAAATCTTTTTCCTTTAAATAGGAATGAGAGAACCAAAATCATAACCACTTTTCAAATGGGTGGCTAAGATTAAAAGATCAACATGTTCTAATCAATGGTTGAGATGAGTTCAACATAGATTACATGGATCAATACAATAATATAATATATAAATGGACCAAATCACCCTAGGAGAGGGGATCCCACTCAATAAAAAATAAATAAAGCTCATGGTGGGTCCAGGGAGTATTAACTAACTCTCCTAGTGTGTCCCCATGGCATAATAAAAATAATATAAATTTTTAAGTGCAAAATAGTAACTCTCTGAGGAAATCGCGAGCCTCCAAAAGCTCAAGAAAATAATAAAATATGCCTGCAAGATGGATGTGGGTCCATCCAAGTGCTGAAACTGTTGGAGCAGGAATGGAAGACATTACACTCATCATAAAAAATCATCCCATGCCATTTCCTTGCCTCAGTAGCCCAAATCAAATTCTTCAGTAGCCATTTTTATTATTTTAAATCTGCCTCGAGAAATGTGATATTCCCAAAACTGCCTCCTAAGGTGTCAGCGTTATCCAATTGAGCCCACCAGGCTCTCTGGTAGGGGGGTAATAAGGTAAAAACAAGCGGTTGGGCCACCCCCTCCTCATACAACGCCCTAGGTGAAACCATCAGATGATCTCTCTGTCCCGACAGGCCATTCAACATGGCAAAACTGCTCCAGAATGGTAAACTGAGCCAAATCATCCCTGTAACTGCCCATAACTAAAAGCAAGTTGTCTCATTGGACTTAAGGACTCCAAATTCATCTAAGATGCATACTCATACACCCTACAGATATATGCATAATCAAGAATAATATCCAATATGCCTCGACAGATAAAATAGTAATCTGTCACAATGATCAATAATATAACCCAGGCTAAAATCCTTCCACTACAAGTGTTTAAAGGTTAAGACATGATCTACAAATCATTCAAATAACAATTATAACAAGCAGCAATCATTTGACTGGTGACCTATCAACCAAATATAGAGTTTCATTAATTAACTATAACTTAGACCAGACTTTCAAGACCATACTCACTTCATAACTTTGTAATCGATTTGCTAGTGAAGTGTGAAGGCTAAAATCAAAAGGCTAGGCTGAAGGGTGACTACCAACTCAACACTGTGACACTTTGGATATGGAAAGAGGATACTCACTCTAGCATATGCACAACAAGCAACAACACAGGGGATGGCAGTGTCTCACAAATGGATAAGTTATGTTCAGAGGTGCTTATTCACCTTGAAAAATGCTCACAATCCAAATCAATACAAGTGAGACCGGCAATCTTTAGATATAACTTTTAGGAACCCTTGCTTTTTGGGCCTTTGATTTTCCATAGCCTTGGTCCATGTGTTTATTACATGGATTTTATTATTGAGGCTTCATGCATTCATGTATGTTTAAAAACACTACTTTTCATGAATGTTTTAAGATATTCATTTCAATGTAATTCAAAGTCAATTTCATTATGCTTGCCTTGCATTCATGTATGTTTAAAAACACTACTTTTCATGAATGGGCTTTTTCAATAAGATATTCATTCATTTCCAAATACATTGTATTGATGGCAGCGCTACTTGTTTCAGGTTTGGCCAACACAACCTAGGAAACTCAGAGCCGAGACACAAATAAATAGGGAAGCTTGTCCAACAAAGAGGCTCTAGTGGGGAAAGGTCCTTCATGCCACAAGTCAAGTAGTAAGTCGGGTTGGAAACACAACTGGTAGGTAATGGATGAATGGAGATTGTGAACCATAAAACCAACACTAGCAAGCCAAAGTATGGTGGGAATGACTACCTCTATTCTCCCCAAGGAGGGTAAAACCAATGAATACGGGTCAAGAACTTCCAGGTCTAAGTAGGGACATACATACATAATATCAATTCATGCAAGTCCACATATTTATATGACCGCCAGATCATGACACTAGATGCTAAGACATGTCACAAGTATGTGCATAAGAGCAATAATAACCATAACACAAGATAATATATGCTAAGTCATGAACATGTAAATAATCAATCTGAACCAACAACTGTCGAATGATAAGCTACTGATGCAACTCTAGGCACTACTGACTTCTTTGCAAATGGATAAATGACTACATTGGTCCTCAAATCTGAGTGTCCCGAGACTCAGTCATGGCATGGGAGAGTACTATAGTCCATCATCAAATAATGATCCATCATAGATGCTCATCTCAGCATCTCATATGTAAGGGAACTGGCTGAAAAGTGTACTGAAATTTGAAAAATAGAATATGGTAGCCCGACTACTATATATGTGATAACACAACCTTTGTTCAATATTGCAAGATTGAACATCATCGGCGAGAAGATTCCAATGAAATTGCTGCAACACATTGTGCTTGTTGGGTGTTGTTTACCATTCAAACGTGATATGCAAGCATTTTACCACCCGCGTTGATGATTCATAGATTTTCCATGTCTATAAGCAAGCGATGGTGGTCCTAACTAATCATACTCTTGATCTTGTACATGTGCACGCTTAAACTACTGCCTTCCTATTAATGGAGTTCAAAATGGTAATGTCTCAGTCCCTGTGCACATGCTTTTACTTCTATGGTGAAACAGTGTTCAGGATGGGATTCTTTTTGCGGTGGTGTGCTTCCTCCAGCATGGTGTGACTAGTCTGACAAGATTTGGCCAGTAGGGAATGCAACATTCCTTCAAAATTAATAAAATTATCTTATCTTATCTTAACTTCGTGGCCACAACTCTCCAACAATAAGCTTGTTCACCAATCAGTCGTTTATCTCTTCATCATCGACGTTGTCTGGTGTTAAACTCTGTTGCTGTAGCTTCTTATCCATTCTAGTATACTTGTGAGCACCATGAATTTGTGGGGATCAGGTTGATAAGAATGCTCCTGTTGAACATCCCTCAAGTTGCAACTTGGCTATTGGGTGAAAACTTGAAAACACCACCCCGAATAGAACTTCCACCATCCATGGACAGCACTTTGATCTCGTCAATCATGCCTTTGGACCCCAAAATGTATGCAGATCATTGATATAGTGGCTAATATACCAGAATATTAATATGATTGTCTTTGCCATGACTACAAGCATGTTGATTTATTGGAACTTGAGTGAGCTAAACTCTAAACCATTTGCACTATTTTTTGGAAGAAATTTTTGACTAAAATTTGGCAAAAATAATTGAAATTGCAACTAAAATTGTAATTTCAACAACCAAAATTGCAATTTCAGTAAAAATTCCTTCGAGACAAATTTAGTCAACAATGATACAAATGGTCTGAGGTTTAGCTCACTCCGAGACCCACGAGATGATCGTTCTCCATGGAATCATTAGTCTTTGGTTCAACACTAAGGTTCTGCCGCAATTGGATCAATGAGGCATTCTACAATTCTACCATCATGGTACAAATGGGTGTCTACACAACCTTCTCGTAATCATGGATCAATGCTACAGGTCTTCAGAAATCTTTGACCATGCACATCCCTGTTGGAACTCGCGCCTTACTTTTCATTTGTTTATGTAACCACCACCAAATTAACGAGGAATAACAGCGAGTAGTCTTATCACCGATGACGGTTCCTGTAACTGGCATTTTACAGAGTTATTGTGACAACTTTTACACATGCATCTGGTGGAACCTCTGAAACATATTAAATACCAACACACCCTGTGTGTTTCACAACCTCTCAATAATCGCAAGCGATTATTCTCTCCCCATCATCTACCCTTGTACTACAAGGGCAATCGACAGTCCATATTTGCGTGCCTCATTCTGCTCTGTACTTGGACATAGCACCACTGTAAACAACCTTGAATAGGGACAATGCCACCTGGCCCAATCAGCGGCATCAAGTTCATTGAATCTTTAATATTTTGAAGCTCCTTTTTATTTTCCACTTCAAACCTTTCGAAACAAATATGAACATCTTTGAAATCTTGAACATCGTCTTGTTTCAAATTAGCTACAGTTGCATTTTTAGGCATCATAAGTAATTTAGGTGGCGGTCTTTGGTCAGTTGTTTCTTCTTCTAAAACCTCTGCCACTACATTATCAAAAAATTCTTGACACAAAGACGATCACTATATGGCAAAGCATTTGACTATCCACGTTGCCAAATGATCAAAAACACATATAAATTGATAAATGATAAAAACATATATAAATGGTTGAATAACAAAAATGAGTATGGTATAGCCATGAGATGTAGATTAGTTGGTTTTTGTGGGGTTTAGTCTTTATGTTCAACTATGTTACCAAAAACGAGAAACAAGAGCGGTACGAGAAACGAAGTCTACAGGTTTCGCACATACAAGAAACTAGGAGAGAGAAAAAATAATAACATTGAAGATGAAGAAGAAGTGCAAGATTGTAAAAAATCTTTTAATAGCTTTAGTGATAAAGATTTGACTTGAATGTAGAAATGGATCATAAATATTTTTGTAACATTTCCCAACATCAATCTATAACTAGATCCATCTTACAAATAATTAAAAATAATTAAAATAATTAAATAAATAGATATAAAAAGTAACACAATATTTTTTTGGCTTATTTTATTTTTTTATATCCATTACTAATTACCTTAATTAAATCTTTTGAAACGTCTTTTTCTATTTAAAAATATGCTATTAATATAATTAATAAATTCATTAATATTTATTAAACTTAACTTCAATAAAATTTTAATTATTAATTTTAACACCCACTAACCAAACAAGAGATTATTCATGTAGTTTTTGTGCTACTACTATCTAAGAAACAAAAAAAAAATTCGTAATTATAACACCTTATTATTCTAAAAATAAAACACAATGCCTTAAAAATCATCCAAACAAAACACAATGCCTTAAAAGTAATCCAAACTGCTCTGTTTCGGATATTTCCTCGAAACTTAAATATTCCAGGCATAATGCCATGTTTACAAAGTAGAAATTACCCGGTAAATGCGTCGTTCTTGATGTAGAATTTACAACCATTTACAATTAATGTAGTATAATTTAGGTTTATAATGCCAGCTTACTTCAACATCATTTTCCAACCTAATGGTAAGGTTCTTGAAGGTCAATCTTCCGCACACGAGGTGCCTATCATTTGTAAGAATTAACTAGTTTCGGGCTAGGTTATTGCACCCTAAGGGGAGGAGCACCCATCATTCTCTGGGTTGACGTTCAAAACAATAAACTCAATTGATTCACCAGTGTCTCATACATGAATATGCAGTTAAAATTGCAGAAACGATACGAAACAATGATCGTTTTCTAAGAAACTGTTTCAGCCTATTAAAAATGGGAACAGTCGTAGAAAATGGCATTTCCCATCTTGTTCTCGTTTCTATATCGTTTTTACCAGGAAACGCATGTGGCCATTACGTTTCTGGTAACATAGATGTTCAAAACTCATGGTGAGGGGTTGAGTTTGTGAGCCAGACTTTTGGCTAACCCCATGGAAGCCCAAGTTACTTTCCTTGCCACGAACAGTAGTATAAGGCAGTCATCTGGCCATTTTACCTTGAAAACAGGTGCAACCACCAATAATCTTGGTTGTGTGGTTTTATTACAAGACTGGCGTTATCAGATTTAAATCAAGTTATCAAGTCAAATCGATGCAAATTCGTTGTTCTCTACTTCATCATTTTCACATTGCATGTTTCTTTTCCATGATAAATCCTTTTGTAGGTTGTCTACATGATCCGATCCCAACATTGTGTCCTCTCCAACTTTTACAGGTTCTCCCATTCTACTCTCATCTGATTTTTAAGTGTCATGGTTCAATTAAGAAGTGTTGCATGACCAAAGTCTCCAAGCTTGTAAGTACCCATTACAGACATAAATATTCTCAGGTTTGACATCTAGATGTGCCACTCCATACGCACGGATGACCTCCAATGCCTGGGCAATTTGATACATTGCTTCAAGAAAGTCCATGTCTGTTCTTAGAATTCCTTTGTCATTTGTAGTTGCCAGATTATGGTCACAATATACTCCCTATAGAATTTGATGATGAACGAATGAAATTCCTCAGCAACTCCATCCCCCTTTTTTATCAATATCTTTCACCAATTCACAATTCCTAGTTACTAGTTCCGGTAGCTGAAGCATCTTTATCACAACGCATCACATATACACATTCGCCTGTCATATCGTCAGTGACCTTGCTTTCATTGTCTTTATGAACTTCAATATTCATTTCTGTTGGCAATTCTTCATTTCCATTACAAGCAGAGGACACGAATTATCTCCACTGGATGCAGTCTACAACTTCTTGGCCCTTTATCATCCATATAAAATTCATTTCCCTATTTGTACCCATATCTACATCATGAACTCCTTAAACTCTAAAACAAATGCAATCAGATCTCCACAGGACTGATATGTATTTTGTATTTCCTCAAGATGATCAAACTACCAAAATCTGATATATATTTGCCCTTGGTCTCCCATTCTCTGTTTCTCTTTTGCCTCTCCACTTCCGTCTTATCATTTTTTAGAGTTTTTGTAGGACTTTGTTTAAAATATGATTTATGAGCTCTTTTGATTCTCCTTCTTTAGTTATGGAAGTGTTTCCTCTATGTCATTGCTAGAATTCTTCTTTTCTTGACCCACTTCTTCTCCTTCCTTCAATTTCTAGTTTAAGAGTTCAATCTTTTTCTCTTGCTTCCTCACTATCTTTTTTTCTTCAGATCTTTGACTTATTCAAGAGCTGCCTCTAACTTAGCTCTTAAGTTAGCAGTTCCTTTTTTCTTCTTCTTCATTCTCTTTTTCTTGATTCTTGTCATCATACTTGCATTGCTTCTTGTCTTCTAGGACGAGAAAGGTGATTTCATTTCTATCATGCTTGGGGGACATTTTGTAGCAAAGTGTCCAATTTTTCCACAACTAAATTATTTCAATAGTAACTCTTCTTTGTACTTACCTATTTCTTCTTTTAGTTTGTTGACTAAGTGTGCAATTTTTTCATCAAATTCCTCACTAGTAGTCATGTATTCTTAGTATCTCCTTCAAGTTGGTTAGAATTGTATGAAGGCTGGCTCTGATATCAATTGTTCAACACACTAGGAACACTGAGACACTTTGATTACTTTTTTTCTACCAGCTAAGATATTCATCAAACATATTTCAACACTTTGATTTTTTTATTATTATTAACCAAGCTATTCATCAAACTTATTTATCCACTCATCAATAGATATAAGCATTCATTAATTATTCTATGCAAGTGACCATCACATCAATAAATAGTATACAAGTAGACACAGGATGTATATGAAATTCAATAATTAATATTGGTAAACTCAATATATTACATAAGATTGGTGATCATCTTTGTCTTTTGGTCAACCACATTCAATGGTAATAGACAATGGTAACCCACTCTTATTTATTTGCCCATGAGTAATGCTTGCCCACTACTAATTCTCTACTTACGAACAATAATTGTGTATTGTCAATTCTTTTTCCCATGAACAATAGTTTCCTATCTTCCCACGAATAGTGGTTTCCCAGTGGTTATATTCATATGCACACAAGTCACCCTTTGATCAATTCCTCAAGAATTCTTCTCTAGTTATCGATAGCAACCAATAATTTCTCTGCAATTGCTACTTCTCAAGATCTGCAATTTAAAACAACTCCAAGCTACTTCTCATCAGTGATCCAAAATATCTCTCATGTTTGTAATCAAGTCCTCATCCAGAGTGCCTCTCAAATCTTCAAACAAAACTTTGTTCTTCTTCTTGCTTTCCAAATTTCATACCAGAACAACAAGTTGTTGATCAATTATCCATTCTATTTTTCACATTTTCATTTTGAAGTACCTCTCTCTCTCTCTCTCTCTTATATTGTTGGTGAAAAATATTAAACAATTAATAAACTATCCAAAATTAAAATTGTGAACTCGAGAAGAGCTAAACTTGTGAGGCACATGCAAAATATATGCACGATTAGAGTATATTTAACCTATGCTAATACTTGAAAGGAAACAAATATGCCACTGAGGTTGAATGATGAATCCAAATTATCTAAGAAAGAACAAATGACATAAAGTAAATTCAAGAAAGCTGGAAAGTAAACTTAACTAAGAAAACATGTAAATGAACAAATTAATCTATGGTAAAACATGTGACAAATGGCAAATGATAAATGAAAAATAATAAGTGACAAACACATGTGAGCTCACATAAAATCTATAATAACAATTCATAAGAAAGAAATCCAAATTAACATGACAGAGTAAAATGATTTGCATTAAAGCATCATCTCCATTACATAATAAACAAATCCATGACAAACTAATTGACATTATAGCTAATTCTCACTCATGAATAACTTTTTATTCATGACCTACATGACTTGCTTCCTATCAACTATTCACTTTCTATTAGCTTCCAACTACTTCGAATGAAGAGAGAGCACTCTTATTTATACATAAGTTGCTTTGAAAAGAGGATAATCAACTAATAAATGTAGATCCACTTTTCTCTCAACCTATTTTCCATAATATTAACTTTTCAAATCCTCACAAATCTTCTCATAATATTCCTCCTTAGAATTAGCTTAAATAATTATCTCCTTCAAATCTTGAAATGGTGGAGGAAATATTCTAGAAACTTTTAAATAATCCTTGTTGAAATCTTCAAATATTCCTACACATTTACAAAGCTCATCCAACTTTGAGATATAAATGAAAACATGTTAATTTTCTAATATTTAATCATAAATTCTCTTAAAATAAATGAATTGGAAAATAATAAGATAAACCCATATTTATTCATGAAAAATGGTAGAATGAATTGTTAATGGAGTAATGAAATATGGATGAATGAGAGGAATAGTGAAAGGAAAATATGATGAAAATTTGACATTTTGGTGACCTAACATCTCCCTTGAAGTGAACTTGTTGCATGTCCTCATGCAACTGTGATAAAATTTTTTGGGCTTCTTAACTTTGGCTTTGCATTATGACGTTTTAAACAATAAATCATTCCATGATGTGAAATACATGAGTAGCAATAGATTGTTCTTATGGTTGGTTCTTGTGTGACAACCATGGATATGACAAATGTTTGTTCTTGTGTTAACGACATTTGTTTGTTTACTTTTTTTCTTGCTACAATACATAAGATTTGAAAGTATACATACATTGGAAATGATAAGCCATCAATGTACATTATAAAGTATTTTCTTCATGCTATGAATCATGCCAAAAATAGATCAATATTTGGAATCAAATTGTACCAAAGTGTAGATTGGAAAAGACACGTTGGTCAACGGTAAATGAAATAATGGCATGGGTAAAATGGAATCAAATGGCAATGAATATACTCCCCCCAATTGAAGATGCTTTATATTTATGAAAATGAGTAAGGCATTGTAACATGGTGACGAAATTTTCCAAATTCATTCATTTCTAGCATTTAAGGAATTACATGATTTAAGATTAGAAAACAACATACCTCCACTTACCTAAAACGTTGATGAACTATGCAATAGGAATGTGGTTAATGCTACTGCTGGATCATGGACTATGAAGTGAAAGAATCTGAATTGCTTGGTTGTATGAATCAAAAGATGAAAGTGGAGCTGTGGTACTCTCATATGGCTAGAAGTATGCTATTGCAAAACTGTTGATGGTGTCATGAGAAGTATATAGTCTTCACCTGCTACAAAACCTGATGGCACAATTCCTACCATGCAAATAAATGTGCAGACATCGAGCATGGAAAGAAGTCATTGGATTACCATCCATTGATGAATGTCATTAACCAATGTGAGGCAATCTCACCATTGATGTCAATGAGTGCCATAGTACCGAAGTACATCTTGCAAAGTGCGAATAAATGAGTTGATGTCGAGCCACTTGCAAGATCTAATGATCAAGAAAAATTAATGTATTTCCATGATTGTTAACGAGAGAAATTGGCATTAAGGCATGCAAGCCTCAAGGTACTCAAAAAAGTTGTAGTATCTACCCCATATAATGTGTTGAGGACAATGGGTTAAGACTTGTTGAAAGGTGGGCCTTAAGGAATCCCACATCAACGACCACGAGTTGTACAAAATGATTGGTAGAACTATAGATGAAAGAATTCACGGTCAAACAATTTTTATGAAAAATAATCAAGGCAATTTGGTCATGGAAAGGAAGCTGGATGGTTTTATTCATAAGACAAAAAGATGAACTAAAAATGAAGCAAAATGTATGCGACTCAAAAAAGTATACATGCGGGAAGTCAATGATGTGTAAGGAAATGAAATAGTAGACTCCAACATGGATGACTAATAGGCTTAAAAGGAGATGGGTAGGTAAACATATCATGATGCAATTTGGTTTTATGAAAGGTCTAATTGTGGCAGTAAATGTCATGACACGTACCATGAAAAGCTTAACTCCTTCAAGCTTTTGATGAAACATTTTTCTGAAAAAGTTTTATGATTGATGGAAAATCACTTCTGCATGAAATTTGGTCGTCCTCGATCTTGTAAATGCTTAGTACTAATCCTCTAATAAAAATTGTGAGAGCATTGAAAAATATAGAATGCAGTAAAAATAAGTGCTTAGCAAATCAAATTAAAAAAAATGAAATTTGTTTTTACCTGTTCGGCACGTCATTTTCGTTAAGATTCGTGACTTCAAAAACCATTTTAGCATGAAGACATAAAAACATGATTCTAATGTTTGAGGAAGCCCAAAGCCCATTTGCAAAAGTTAATTATTTTATTTTTTTATGATTTTTTATGTTTAAGGGAAAATGTTATTTTTATTTGTATGTTTATTTCAATTTTTTTATCAATCTAAAAAAACACAATAATGTAAATTGCAATGGCATATTACAATAATACAACAAGATTTAGCAGCAAAGCTGCGTATTCCCTGCCAAAATGCATGTTATATTATAACTCCAAATAAATAACTTACCAGATGGCTTGAAACAACACCCATAAAGGATCTTTTAGTTAATATAGCAACCCAGAAATCATGCTAGCGCTCTTTTTATGTAACAACGGATAGCTCTTTTTATGTAAGAGCAGATAACGGCAAAGATGATTTTTTATTTCACTCAGAAAAAAGTAGCCGAGACAACAAATGATGCAGAAGATAAACCCTAAATTCACAAGGAAAAGTTAAAACTTAAGAAAATAACTAACAACTATAATAGAATAGAATATAAATAAAAAATGCTAAAGAAATATAATAGAATATAAATAACAACTATAAGTAATGCAATATGGATATCAATAGAGTATAATAGATAACTCTAAGAGCATATACCTATAGTGTGCAGAAGAAGCCTGTTCATCCCATTCCTTTGCAACTGCAATCAAAAAATAGAATGCCATTAGTTCAATGTGTCAAATCGAGCCTCCTGAATTTTTTCTTGAATATAACTCCAAGTAGGAGTGAGATACCATTTTCATAATTTAGATTTAATAGTAATAAAGATATACTAATTACCTGAACTGTTGTACTTAAAATTCCAACCTTGGCAGTTTCCACATACATCTATTTCATGAACCAACAATGAGCCATAGATATAAAATAGAACTTCAAACTCTATGAAAGAAGATAGCGGTTGTATCACAAAATATGTAAACTCAAATGGCAATATAGGAAGAACGCTTGTTACCTGAGCAAGAAGTATCGTCATCATAAGATATATGACAAACTGCCTGCTTGCAGTAGCCATGGGAGCTGCTGAAACTCAAATTGAGTATATAGACACCTAACAATATTTTCAGTCAGTAATTAGCTTTATATTAAATTCCATTAAAATATCATAAAAATTTAAATATAGTAAAATGTTATTAAAATTAAAAAAAAAAGAAATAAAAACTTTTACAATTCAACAAAAGTTGCATACTTTTACAATTCAACCAAGTCATATGGAATTACAAACTTTAACATATCAACCGAACTCATGGATTTACCCTAGTACTTATTAATATATATCCTTCATATTAATAAAACCTATTATAATCAATAAATTAATAGGAGGATAGACACCGTATATCTCCACTGAACTTAAAAAAGCTGATCGCTAGACACCTTAGATAGCTTTGTCGATTATCAGAGGCATGGAGAAATAAGCCATGAACCCGCAGGCACTAGTTGTCCAGAAGGCTACTCTCGGAACACCATGTAATTGTCAAATTACTATCATGTGAACTTCTAGTACCATTTGTCAAGAACCCCGATTCACAGTATGCTATAATTGAAGTTTTCACCGTCTATAACATTTAAAATTCTTAAATTTGATCAATAAAAAATAAATATTGTGCCAATTCTCGGTTTCAACTACCACATGCATGCATGGGAAGGCCAATTTATGTGAAGCAGAACGACATAAGATTAGCCATTTGAATTTCACAATCAGTAACCACCAATATTGCTTTCTACAGAAATATATTTGAGGATACATTTGGGACTGAAAAGCTAGAGAACACAAGTAAGCAAGTGAATTGGTGGAAATGAGCACTCTACATGAGAGAGGCAGTTTGATACCAATATTTTGTTTTCTTCATAGAGACATGCTTTATGACAATATTAAGAAAAACCCAAGAATAAATCCTCGCCTGGTGGAAATGTATAAGGGAGTCGTGAAGTTCAAAGCGGGGTTCTGGTACATGTTCATCCAGACTAGAAGGGATGAAGCAAACGAGTGGATAGCTGTGCCATACAAACTAGCAGAGGAGGACATTAATGTAATTATGGAAGAATGGCCAAAGTACTGGCTGGTAGCAGTTCCTCCAGAATAAAGATCACCATGGTCCATAGGAGTCCGAGAGAGAGGAAAAATTACATGTCGCAGTCAATAAAGCAAAAGGAATTCAAGCAGAGGAAGCAAATGGCGCAGGTGGAGGCGATGATGAAAAAAGTGACGAGGGAGGAGGTGACAAAGGGGAGCAACAGAACCACCCAGACACCAGTGCCACACCGAACGACCCTCAGATCAGGGAAAAGAGAAAAACTGATCGGGGAAAAGAGAAAAACCGCAGAAGTATCATTAGGAAAAATAACAAAGATAAAGGCACAGAAGGGTAGCAATGTACCTCTGACCCTGTCAGAAGATGATTTGGAGAAAATAAGACAATATTGAAAATAAGCTACCTATTATATTTGGCAGAAAACGACAGATAAACCGGTCAAAATTTATGGCGAGGTAAAGGGGCAAATGCAAGAGCTCCAGCGAACCTTTGCTAGTTGTGTTGCTGAGATTCTGCATCTCCAGCCTCTCGAATAAAGCCTGCACACAAATTCTATCAGTAGCTATCATCACAGCACATCACAGATGTCTTGGGTTCGGAGAGCATGTTGATGAAAGAAAAATTAGATTTAGACCACCTCTAATATTGCCTGCAAAATTTGATGAGGAAAAACCACGAACCTGGTCAAATGATAAGTGGATGTCATGTACATTTCAGAGAACATTTGGAAGCGACACCAAACAACCTACAATTCATAACGGGTCTTATAATAATTGAGAAATAATCGTCCACCTTCTTGCCATCTGTGGTTGAGCATAACCCAGTTTGATGAGAACTATCAATTGTGTCTGCACCAAACGAAGGTTTATTGCTAAGATGTTGCTGCAGAATCTGCTCCGTGATTGCCATGAGAGCCAAATGAAGGTTTCATATGCAGATTAATTATCGTTATGACCCATAATTCTTTAATTTCTGCCAAAACCAAAAAGTATAGAAGACTTCCAGCAGATTAGATAAAAATGAAAGTGTTAAAACATAGATGAAAATTCTGGACACAAGCAAAATTCTCCCAACAGTGACATAAAAACAGCCAAACATGAGAAATAAACAGCTTAAACAATATATCGTCGCGAACTTCAATCACAGCCGGGTATTGATCATATCAAGACGGCTAAATTCAAAAGAATAATATAAAATTCAACGATCTCACCAAATCCAGGATATTAAGACCCCATATATAAAGAATAAAACACCTCTACAATATTTATTCATTGCATTCCGGCCTAAACGCTGCAGAGGGAAAAACAAAAGACACTAGTATGCAGAATATCTAGTCTATACAAACACTTTTCGTAGTCCAAAACGAAGTTGCAGATAAAAAAAATTTAAAAATCGAAGAAAAATAAATTCTGCTGCAGAATTTTTGCAGAAATATCAATTTACTTAAACCCGCCAAAACTGAAAATATCTAAACAAAAACCATCCGCATTAGGAACCTAATGCGGCCAAGAAAAGAGGCAAAAACCAAATTTCTGAAAAAACTATTAGCAACAGGCGCCTTACCTTTGTAGAAAATATCGAAAGCAATACCAATTCAAACAAAACGCGGCTTGTAAAATTTGGCTCCTGTAGAAATGGCAGAAGAGAAGAGATAAAAATAAGAGTGACTCCTGCAGAAATGGCAGAAGAGAAGAGATAGAAATAAGAGTGGGAGATTGGATACTCACTTGTAGTGATGGCCCGCGGATGGTCTGGATCCCTCTTTTATGCCAACGCCTGCCAGGTTTCTTCCTACGATGTTGCTGCATAATCTTCTCGTGATTGCCATGAGAGCCAAACGAAGGTTTCTTGCTACGATGTTGTTACAGAATATGCTTGTGATTGCCAATTTGCCATGACTCCATGAGAGCCTCTATGCTTTACATAAAATAGGTTCATTGTATGCATGCAACCTGCCACTCATTGCAGGTGCGACCGTGCGAAGATAAACTGCCATTACGACCATGGATTGAAGTGCAATTGCAGAACCTGTTATAGGATATGTCAGAGCAATAAACCCAAGTGTGTCAGAGTTGTCACAAATTAACAAGGTTGGGCTTGAAAACATAAACTAATAAAAATCATAAGAAGGTTGGGCTTGAAAACATAAACTAATAAAAAGGTGATTTCACCATAAGAAGGTTGGGCTTGAAAACATAAACTAATAAAAATCATATCATAAAATTTTGGAAAAACATATGCACGAATATCGAAACCATACCGAATACATAATTTCCTGCTTGGAGAGAATAATAATGAGCCACCACGCATCACAATGCAAAGACAATGACATCCTTCTCACGATGTTTCCAAATCACCCATAGGTGTTTTATTGGTTTCCCTAGCTAAAGAGAAGATACAAACACGATAGTGACACCATTTTTCAAAGAACAGGGTTGGTGTTGTAACTTTGAGATTGCAGCCTTCCATAATAACTGTTATTTAGAACATTTAAAATCATAACCTGATATGTGAGAGTGACCAGATTTACAGCTTCCAACATAATTACATCAAGCAGTCCTTTTGGTCTGCTAATCTGCGTATCTGATTGACTGCTAAAGCACTAAAAAAATTTGTTGATCGTCTCTTCCAGTAGAACAAGCTTTGACGGCTGTTATAATTTTGACAAAGTGATCAATTCGTAGAATTGAAATGTCTTCGAACCACCAGTCTGGAAAATCCTTCTGGTGTCCGAGGTTGTAAGTTTTGGTCTTGTTCCAATTCAGGATTTGATTCGGCTTCTTGGCGGACTTGGACACAGTGTAGGGACACCTTACCTCTTTTCATCAAATAAACTTTATCCTGCAAGAGGCTAACGACAGACACAACCTGGAATCAATTAGACAAATTTGTATTTGAAGCGGGAAAAGAGAGCACGAGCTGTGTTTGCTCAGAGGTCAACTTCCAGGGAATCTTACACCTCCATCCATGCTTTAGAAGTAAGGGAAAAATCTATGAAAATACCTGTCTAGCGAAGGTTGAGCATGAAAACCCACAAGAGATATATCGCTGTAAATACCCTACTTCGTGATGTTTTTATAGCAGTGTCAACAAGCCCATCACAACTTGCCATACAATGAAAATAATATTCTTGAGCGCTAAGACTTGTCAAAAAATTGATCACTAATAAATCCACCTACACAAGATCTACTATCTCATGGAGGAAAACATGGCAAGGTTTTACTATAGCCACGGGGTCGCATGCATCCGGATATATATTTGTGACAGGTCCGTGTCGATGCCGAAACAAAAGTTTTACCTTCGGATTTGGAATATGAACAATCATTGCAGAGTCAAAATCATTATGTTTAGGTCTTGAGTTGGAAATAAACAAAGTGGAAGAGCATAAAGCTAAGTATCGGCAGAGTGCAAAGAAATCCATCGGTGCACAGGCACTAGAATACACAACGCGAAATGGCCAAATCAAACACATACTAGAATTTTGCATATATTATTGCTTGCTGACAAACCCTTCTCACATAGATGAAAATTCGATCGCAGGCAAGAAGAGAAAGACGATGGGTGATTACTTGAAATTTGTAATATCTTGGATACTTTTCTTACTCATGGGGACAACTCAAATAGGTGTTATTGCCAACCAACATAATAACGATGTCTGCATGTTTTATCAATTCTCGAAGCCGCCGCTTCACATTTTCGAAAGTGGCACTCTTTGCAATATCATACACCAACAAGGCTCCCGAGGAATGACATTGGAAATACATGGAAAGACATGGGTGAGATTTGAACAAATCGATAGGTGCCGACAAAAATTACCTGGCTGGATGACGGTGGTATGTGAACTTGATCGGGAGCTCTAGAGAAATGGGGAATGGCTACGAGCCATTTGACTCATTGGTGTTAAGTTCTTTCCCTTCCTCCTATCAATCAATCAGTCATGAGAGATCCATCCAATAAAATTGTTCATGCATTGCGATCAAAGTGGAACTCAATACAACATGATTTGACTCCTCGTTATCAGCCAACAATCCTCTAGTTTCGACCTATCTCTTTTGATTTGAGCAGAATTGGCTACCAGCTCCATTACGAAATTCTCTGCATGATTCATCGCATCAGCTGGATAGGCAACTACTGCCGTTGCTTCATTCTTTCCCTATTTTCTTTGGGAGGAAGATTGTAATTATAACAATAGATTGGGAATAAATAAGCTAGATTAGGGACTCCAAAATTGGATATCTTCCCTTCTCCCGATGGTTGATGGCAGCTATTGTGTATGTCCCTCTCATCTATCGCGTAGAAACTTCCCTCCTAGTTGATGAAAGAAAATAGCAAGAGCAGTGACGGGATAAGAATTCCAGTTGCTGGCAAGAGACTAGGTGATTTGTTACGAGAAGAGATATCTAACAGATTAATTAGGCGGTTAATGTAATAGATGTCCACTGATCGGAAACAACCAAACACAATCACAACTTTGGCGATGAATGATATCAGCTATCTCCATGGAGCCGCCAGGTGGTTTATGAATTTGGTCGACGAGTCGTGGCTCGAATTAAACGCACGGATTTTTGGGAGCATATCCCGCATAGAATATCATCAAATTGTGGAAAAAATAGTGGCACGAAAAAATTCAGGAGCAGATCTCAACTTCCTAAATAGGAAGATAATGATAGATATCGGTAGCGGTTGGAGTTAGAATGTCTTTTGTTTTCAAGCCTTTCGTTCAGCTTCGACTTTCTAGCATTCAACCCGAAGATCCACAAGGATTCAAAAAGTTCTTTTGAAATAAGCGATAATCATTTTCTCTAAAGGGCAAGCTCGACAGTACAGGGTTCGATATCTTCACCAACATTTTGGCTTTGTTTCCAGGGAGGTGTTAAACGGATTGGAGTTTAGGTAAGTACATAGGTTTCTTTACATTACATAGAAGGGGGTAGGGAAACAGTAGGAGGCAAATATGACTTTATTATGGAATTTTCGTGGTGTAACAACATGACGCATCTACTTTGGTGGGTCACCTAAAAACCTTGTTGTTCATTTTCATGCAAATAAGTTTCCTATTTGGAAGTGTAATTCACTTTTTCCTGCAAGATTGTTTAATTTTCGCAAACTGTGATTTACTTTTCGTGCAATAGTATATAATTTATACAAGTATGATTTATTGTTTCAGGAAGAGTGATTTTATTTACCCAACTAGTTTATTTTCATTTAGTTTTACATTCATATTTCAGTTTCGATGTTGTAAGAACCTCTCCCTTTTACTAATTCACATATGAAGACATGAGTAATAGTAATATGATTAAGGATGAACATAAGTTTTGAACAACTCACTCCAATCTTAGCAAAAGTCGGGATCTTCTCTTCTTAGGAAGATGAGATCTTGGCAGCAGTCGTGGACTTAACGACTCCTCCAAAAGCAAACCAAGAACTAGACCACTCCTCTAAAAGCAAACCAAGAATTAGCACTCTAAGAGTCTTGTACATCTGATGGGGATCAACTATTCTAACACAGGAGGTCAAGGATGATAAAGAAGATATTTCAGATGATCTAAATTAGAATGGAAATCAAGCCTATGAAAGCTTTATCGAAAGATGGTTCTAAGCAAATACCAGGTTGGTTCAATGTTTTTGTTTTTATTTCATTAAATCACATTTTCAACAACTAAATTCACACATTTTTGTATATTTTAGATTTCATTTTGCAAAATTGAATGTGAACATATTTTTACTTTTGTTGTGTGTATGGTTCCACTAGAAATTTCATCACATGTAAATAATTTTTAATTTCCAATTATACTAGAGTAGGTAGGACAAAGGAATAAAACATGTTTTATTCATGATCTAAAATAAGGAGGATGCTTAAACACATTTTAAGAACGAGGACAATGGAAAATGCTTACGTCTGCTAATAAATTTGGATTGATTTTAATATAGTTTTTCTAGTTTTTTAGGAAGGAATAAAAAATCACCTAAAAGAAACTAAATAATGGAAATAGTTAAAAAAAAATACAAAACATAAAAAACACATGAAATAAGGTGAACAAAAAGTTATTTTCTGTCCATTCCATCCTTTCTTGTAGTATAGTGGTAAGTATTTAGGCCTATCACGCTGGTGACCGGGGTTTGATCCCCAAGGATGACGCCAAAATGAAAGAAATACAAATTAACATGAGAGAGTAAAAGTGGTGAAAAATATTAAATAATTAATAAACTATCCAACATTAAAATTGTTAACCTGAGAAAGCATGAAAGTAAACTTAACTAAGAAAGCGTGTAAATGAGCAAAGCGTGTAAATGAGCAAATTAATTTATGGTAAAACATGTGACAAATGACAAATGATAAATGAAAAATAATAAGTGACAAACACATGTGAGCTCATATAAAATCTATATTAACAATTCATAAGAAATCCAAATTAACATGATAAATGAAAAATAATAAGTGACAAACACATGTGAGCTCATATAAAATCTATATTAACAATTCATAAGAAAGAAATCCAAATTAACATGAGAGAATCTATATTAACAATTCATAAGAAAGAAATCCAAAATAACATGAGAGAGTAAAAGGATTTGCATTAAAGCATCATCTCCATTGCATAGTAATCAAATCCATGACAAACTAATTGAAATTATGGCTAAATATCATTCATGCCTAACTTTCTATTAATGACTTACATGACTTGCTTCCTAGCAACTAATAAATGTAGATCCACTTTTCTCTCAACCTATTTCCCATAATATTAGCTTTTCAAATCCTCACAAATCTTCTCATGATATTCCTCCCTTGAATTAGCTTAAATAATTTTCTCCTTCAAATCTTGAAATGGTGGAGGAAATATTTGAGAAACTTTTGAATAAACCTTGGTTGAAATCTTCAAATATTCCTACACATTTACAAAGCTCATCCAACTTTGAGATATAAATGAAAACATGTTAATTTTTTAATATTTAATTATAAATTCTCTTAAAATATTTAAAATATACGAATTGGAAAATAATAAGGTAAACCACGACAAACCATTCATAGAATGATCCGTTTTTATATTTATGTCTCTATGTCACAACTACTCTACTATATCACTCTTTATGACCATATTACATGATTATATTTTTTTTTGTGCTATGTAGGGGCGTCATACGAACAACCAGCAGAATTCAACTTACCAATTTTGGGAACAAGTTTTTTTGTCAAGAACATGACAACTTATCTTCGAAAGCAATGCAATTTTGTGTAACTACTTGGATGTAAGAAGATCCTCTTCAAAAGAATCTATCAGGTGAACTTGGAATACATTTTTAAGTGTACCACTTGAAATACACTTTTAAGTGTACCTACAGAATGTAATTTTGTTTGAAGAAATAAAATTACATTTTTTTCCAAGGAAAAAAAAGAAGGTAAACCCATATTTATTAATGAAAAATGGTATAATCAATGGTTAATGGAGTAATGGAATATGCATTTGAGTGACCAAATATATATATATACACAAATATATATATATATACAAATATATATATA
>LPNX011221872.1:688624-743887 GCA_001517045.1 Pseudotsuga menziesii
AACACATCATCATAGGTTTCTTCTGTTGGCTTCAATTTTTCTTCTTCACTACTTCAGGTTCATAGTTGTACTTCAAAACTTCAAGGGTTTCTTCACTTGGCTTAGACATTGACTTGTTATCTTTTACTAAGTGTTTGATCTCAAATATGATCATGATCATGCACGTTGGTCATATGTTTAACCCTATTTGATAACAATGAAAACACTTATTTCAACACTCCTTCCCACTCAACCAATGTTTCATATAAGGAATCAATATCAACTCAATTTTGGCGTCGACAATGACTAATACGTTAATTGTGGCCAACGCCACTCACAAGGATACAAACAAGAATGTTAATCGACATACTATCCATTTTAATTGGGAGGACCAACAAACATGATGAAGCACAATTCACAAACACCACACAAGGTGGGAGCATGCCCATCAAGACTTGAACTTGGTTCATCATCACAACAAATCCACCAAGTTCTCTCTAAACCGCAACCCAATGGGTTGTATATGTGTGGGTGTGTGTATACATGTATTTGTGTATGTACACACATGTGTGTGAGTGCTCATATTCCTTGGTTTTGTTGATAACATTTTTTAAGAGCCTCATCCATAGATGATTAGGGTAGCATTTTGTTGTTTGTGTTTGTTAGCTATTATTTGCTTGTTGGTTGGCATCCTGAGCAAAAATCCCTAGTGTTACACCATAGTAGTGGGATGATCTTTTTCTTTTTCCAATTTTGGAGACCAAATTGAAACTTTCTATAGAATGAGAGTGACCTAAGTCACAACTTTTTCTTTGGAACTTGCGATATGTTGGAAAAACCTAGTTTTTAAGCGAAATGGGACAAATCTGATTTTGCTCCCTTTCAATTCAATTTGGATCATCCCTATTGTTGGTTGTCATTTTATACCATATTTATGTTTGTAGCCTTTTATTTGTTGTAATAGGTTGATGAGTGTCTCCTTTTTGGATAATGTAGGTAAGGAAAAGGTTTGAAAAATCGAAGTAATTGTTTCCTTAAGGGTCCATAGTGGATTTATTTTCATCCTTTATTTTTGTCTCAACAAATATATTTTTTTAATTAACATTTGGTTGGGGATTAGCCTCTTTTTCCTTTATTGTTTGAGAGAAAGTGATTAAGAAAAGGATCCCTCTTTGTTTCCTTAGTATGCTAGTACTTCTTACATGCGCATTATTAATTTATTTGTCTGTATGTAACGTCCCTCCCAAGTGACCTACTTAATGTTTTGCATTCTTCACCCCTAGTAATTCTAGCCTGGGGGGGTTAATTATAAAAAATAATGAATGTGCAACTATTAGACTTAGTATGCAAGTTTTTTTCTTTTTTTCATTATTCTCATAATGGTTTTATTAAATTTTATGCTAAGTAAATGTTCTAGGTGACAAGGTGGGTGCATAAGGTCATGTGTACCATGGGTTATCAACCAAAAAAGGAAACTTGGAGCAAATCAAGAAATTATCAAAATCCAAGAAAGAAGATAGAAGCATGCCAAAACAATCAGAAGAGGAAAGCAAGGATAAAGTAGGAAAGTACTGAAAATCTATAGGATGAAAAGCAGGCAACTCTTGGAGGGCTCAGTTTCTAAGAGAGAGAAAGGAAAATCAACCTAAAAGCAGAAGTGCATAGTTTCTAAAGGGATAAAGGCAAGTCAGTCAAAAAGCAATAGGGCACGATTTCCAAAAGGGAGAGAAAGGTATGTCAAGGAAAAATCAAGAAATAAAGCAAGTTTCTTCATTCACACATGAGGGTGCATTGGTCAATATGGCTTGAGCATGAATCCAAATTTCCTATATAAGAATGAGAGCGCACCCCTCTTCCAAATTTTGGTCATTGTAGTTTTGTCTTGAGAAAGTTTGCTACTCAATGGTTAAGAGATGCGCCTCAACTGAGCTTTGGGTGATGTGGCCCTAAGCAGTTATGTTCAATCCTTCTTCATGGATCTGGTGCATCCATCAATGGAGTCTTTTTGTAGGTATTGAAGTCATCTTCCAGCTAATTCGAGAGTCTCCTTGCATATCTTGGAAGTCTCCCATTCGAATATTGAAGGTCGTTCCAGTTTTCTCTTCCGTTTTGAGAGTTGGAGTTGGAGTCATACATAGGGATTAGTGGCCTTCATCCATTAATGATGTATTTTCTGGTGGACCTATCAGATCCATAGGTTCCCCAATTCCTAAAGAAGTCTGAGGGTTCGAATCTCCAAGTGTTTCAGTGATTGTAGCTACCCAATGCAATGTAGGGATGTATTTTGCTAAAGAATACTATGTAATCCATATCTAAGAGTCAGTTTGACTTCCCATGGATATTTTTTTATGTAAATAAAACTCTTTGAAAATTTTATGACAATCTGAATCATAATGAATGAGTTTGGCATGATTTAATTGAACCTTGTCTAGATTTGCACCTAGAATTGACTAGTTTTACTATATTATGCATAAGTCGACCTCTTTGTCACTAATTTCAGCCATTCTTGTTCTGATACATCCTTAATATACTCATATAAGAAAATAGTTCTTAAAATAGAGAATTCGTAGACCCCTTCACCTGTTTGGGAAGGTCAGAAGATGAACCCCATGAGATGTCCTAAGAGCTAGTTTTACCAATACGAACCCCAGAAGATTTATAAACTTTTTATAACCTATAAAAACCTGAAAATACTGATATATATATACATATCATAGTTCTAAAGGTCTCCTTAATACCATGTCATAGCCACTGGTTGATTGGAGACTGTATTGTAAGGGTTCTAGTAGGCATATTTTGGGATTCCCAGGAGCCTGGAAGTAGAATTCGACTTAGATGATATGTTTGAAACCTCAAAGGACCCAACACATTGTGCTTAGGAACTTGAACATTTAGGACCCTTCCCTTTCCTTGTTTACCTTACCTAATCCTCATTCTGTTCACCCATTCAACTTGCAAATTTCCTTGCTTGTTAGCTAATTTGTTTTAAAAATTGTGTAATAGAGTTAGTGAACCTTGAATCTGATTTAGGTTCATTACACTTTGCTTGATATTGTTTTTTTCTTGAGACTTTAGTGGTTTTCCATTACTTTTATAACAAAGTTATAGATCTTAGTTCAATTATGAATATCATTTGTTTCTATTATTGATTATCATCTCTTTTTATTTTTCTATCTTTATTTTCAAGAATTTACATTTTATGGTGTGCACACACCTTCACACCTTTAATTCAAACATCACTTGGTTCATGACCCCAAGTGAAGCCTAAAATAAACCCCTAATCTAAATCACTAAAATTCCTTACATGAGGACCCAAAAATAATGTTGTAGTTAGGTTAGGAGTCACTATGGGGACATGCATCCAAATAATACCCCCTTGGTTATCTTACATATGAGACATAGAGGCTACCTTTTTAGGGAACTATTTCATTTTGTAATGGGAATGATTGAGGACAATTCATTAGCAGGCCCATCCTTCCAAGGTGTTATGTTCCAAGACCAACACCTGAGGTCTAATTGGGACAACTTACCTTTTTAGTACCAAAGATACCATGGATAATTTATTTTAGTTGAAGGTGAAAGAAACTTCTTGAACGTGTCTATGAAGAAGGTAGCGTGATGATCTTCAATTAGGTATCTTACTCAGTGGTGGATCACATAGGTAAGAGGGAACCTAAGGAAAATAACAGTAGGATGGCTTGAGTTGGTCCTAGTGTCCTACTCTATAACTGTCTCCAAAAGTGACTGAACCATTATGGGGTTTCCTATGGACCCCAAAATCCCTAATCTAGAAAAAAAATGGACAAAAATTTAGAGAATGGAGAGGCCTCTAACCTACACGTCACAAAATCTAAATCTGATGGTTGGAATGGAATATAAATCCTTTCTCAAAGTTATGGACCCCACAAGATCCTCCAATGGTGAACAAGGAAAATGACACCTAAGGTTGTGGGCCCCACCTCCTTCATTAACCTTTAGGCCATATGTTCTTTTGCTTAGTGTGGGATCATACACAATCCTTTTGACATACCGTCTATGTTGTTAGAATCCTAGGCTCATGCTCTTCTTGATCACATAACCAGATTTATGAAATTGCAAAGTTTTCTTGGAAATTATTCCCCCCACATCTTTTTATGCATGCAATTTATGCCTTTATTCCATGACTATATGCTACTTGTACATTTGGTTTTATTTTTAGATGAACTTTTATTATATGGTATCATTTCCATGTGGGCAGGTTTAGGTTGCAAATTAGGATCTCATTATCTTTGCATGTGGCCTCTTCTTACAAGTATATTTATTTGAACTAGCACATAGGTGATTTACCTTTGCAAAAAATCATGTGCATCAACTTCTTTTGATCTCATTTCACTTATAGGACACCCATCTATTAGGGTAAGTGGTCAAGCCTAGATACCATTGCATTCACCCTTACCTAACAATAGATCCTTCCTCACATGGGCAACGTTCATTGGCACCCCCAATGCCTTTAGGTACCCATTTCATTTAATACCCTTAGGAAAGGGAGTCCATTTAGCTTGTGATCCTGAATTTAGCCACATGATATTCTTCATTTTTACTCATTGGCCTACCTATAGACTCCCTTATTTACGTATTTTTGATGTTCGATTTTACATTTCATAATCCCACTGCTTCATCCCTAGTGTAAACGTTACATTATCCTTCCACTATTCATCTTACCTCAAGGGGATTACCATTAGTGCGCTACCCCTTGTCTCTTCCATCTGCTATCACATGCTTCATTGATTCACTTGGTTATACATTAAACATATATCTCCTTGCACAAATATCTTTCTTAAGTACCCATGTACTTGGGAAACCATTCAAATATTTCTCTTGGGCCCTATTGCTGACTATATATTAACTCATATGGCAGTATCCCTAATTGAATTTATTAAAATTATTTTGCAATGTTTCACCCATGGAGTCTTACTAATATTAGACCCTCTCAAAGTTGACTTCATTTCCCCTTTATGAGTATCTCCATTGCAGTTATATCCCCTAGTTATACCTATTGTGGTCCTCCCTTAATACTATCAACAGTTTCACACATGCTAATAGGTAAACCATGCCTTCATGCTATAAATAAAGGAAGTTTGAGTCCATCAATAAATGATGTTGTATCCCCCTTTGATGTCTCAAACCCCTTTATTTTCACATCCTAGTGTCATTCCTTGTGCAATTTAAATAGATAAAACTCATTGATTTGTTTTCAAGGGGTCTCCCTTTATCAACTTCAACACTTGTATTGTAGAGGATAGACCTATAAACATTATTTAACTTCGCCCCATTACCATCATCGATGAGTCACATTAGACTGACCGATGAGATCCCTCATTTCCCCTTGGATTGGTTGTTTCTCACATGATTGACTTCATATCATCATGACACCATTGAGAATCGTATAGAATGGTGGTTTCCTTATCCAATTTGGTCAAATACATAAAAACATTCATGTCTCCATCTAGTTGCGAGTCTATTACGGAATCCCCTCAGTCTTCTACTTCTTGTGGTGTTTGAGTTATGTTGGAAACAATAATCTAATTTAAGTTGTAGTCCCTTGGAATTATTTGGCTCAATATTTCAACAATTTGAGCCACCTATGAAGAGCTATATCAAGTTTCCTCCTTTCAGATCTTAGGCCCCTCTAGTTTTAGTAGGGTTTGAGTTACTATGATTTGTCATCGCTATGGAATGCCATTATTCCTACCCATCTACTTCATATCAACAATGGTTGGACCATATTTATGTAATTGGATAATTTATTAGGTCCCTTTTGACCCTCATGATGTATTGTACCACATGGTTATTCATGTATTGTTCAAACCCCTCTTATTCTTAATACCATATTGCATTGAGAAATTGATACAACCATTGGAATTGACACCTTGTTTATGTTTGAGATTATATGCACCTCACCTCATTGATTGGTTTGTTTGTAGGTATGGAACTCTATAGCTTCCTGGGGGGCCCTCTTTATCATGAGTAGTCCTATTTTCTTGTCCTAAGTGCTCCTAATTCCCCCCTAGAAACAAAGGAACACTTATGATGAATTTTGACAAATGAGATCTTAACCTCACACATTATGAGGAAATATATTAACAACCTATTTTGTATCACCTATCTTGTCATGGTTTTCATCATCGACATACCTCGTAATTGGAAATATTAGCCCCATTTCCATCTCATCCATCCATATGACCTCAAAAAATTGACCATATCAAACAAGTCACATAATTTACTTCGAAACCTACGACCTGGGTTGCGTCTTTTTCTTGAAAACCCGTGATCTCATCCATAAGTTTAATTTCCAATTGTCATTCATTATTGTGTGCTTTCCAAAGTAAATTAGTGGTTAAAAATGGACAAAACACAATTGTTAAGGTCGAAACTAAATAATAATGTGGTCTTCTAAACACTAACCCCTCCACTAAGTCATCAATGAAATGGAGAGGATCCACATTGGAACCAAATATCAGTTGTGTCCACCATAATTCCTATAAATGTATGCCTCATGTTCACCATTCACAAATGAATCCATACACATTTTCATGGTACCAAAATTACACTAGAAAGTAATAGAACCATTTTCCTTCTTCTTTCACCACTATGGGATTATTAACTAATCAATAGGTTGGAGAATTCAGATGAAAAGGACATCAAAGACCCCCCTCTTCGATCAAATGTGGAGGTCCCCTACCATCCAAAATGGGTACTAAGGTGTCTCTTTGTCATCTCATTCTTTATGTTAATAAAATACACCATTCTTTACATGCTTGATCTTTGTTTTATGGCTAGTTTTCCATCATTTCTTGCATGCATGGTTGATAATGGGTTTAATTTAGTTTAGTTTTAGTTTAATACATTTGATCTACTACTAAGGATTGCACAACCCCTTAGTAGGTGCAAGTTGCACAAATGTGTGAGAAATCACACATCATACGTACATAACAACTTTTGAAGGCGTGTCCACTGTAACATTAATTATAGCATCAATGTTTTCTTCTGCTATAGCTTCCATTTTAAAACCCAATTTGTCCTCCTCTATAGCTTACAATTTATCTCTAAGACTAGATTTCAAGTTAACATCAAGTATAGCTTCAATTTTGATACCACGTTTGGTGTCCACTTTAACATTGATTGATGCTTCTATTTTAGCGTTGAGTTTTTATTTTTATTTTTTACATTAAGTTTTACTTCTACTTTGACAACAATTGTTGATTCTAGTTTAGCACCAATTGTTTCTCCTAGTTTATCACCAACTTTTTCTTCCATTTAAGCACTGATTTTTACTTTCACCTTCACACAGGCTTTGCTTATATTTTTGCATCATGTTTTCCTTCCACCTTAATGTTGTGTGGTTCTTCCAAATTTAGCACCAAGTTTCTCTTCAACATTAGGAACAAGTTTTTCTTCCACTTTAGCATTGAGTGTTGCTTCCTTTACGACTTCCACTTTAAAATCGAGATTAGATTCCACTTTAACACTTCATTTGCAACAAGTTTAACTTGCATGCTAACACTAGGTTTTGTTTTTTATTTTAGCAAGTGTTTCGCTTCCAATGTTGGTTATTTGTTTGCAGTCATTGCATATATATATAATTTGTACTAAAATAACATATGATATTTAAATGTAAATGGTTTTTTAATTGAAACAATTATTATTTGTATTAAAATATGACTATGGCTATACCATACAACATATTAATACAAAGAAAAAAATTAAGGAGTGTGAAATTAAGGCTTTAAAAAGGCCCAAAACTACTTTGCAATGCATACCAAGACTTCGTCTTAGATGAAAAAATGCCCACTAAGGGTTTCAGATTTGATGTTCATCTGAAATGTGAACTCTAGGGTTTCAATTTCATTTTTCATGTCTCTTAACACTTGTTGTATTATTTCTTAATCAATGACCACTTCTCCAACATAAGAAATATAAATCTTGGTAAAGTAAACCAAATAATGCAAGCTCCTAGCAATACCTAACACTAATTCATAAAGCATATTGAAGCATGCTTCCAATTTCTTTATTTCCTTGCTTTGATGAGACACAACTTATGGTAACTCTATATTCCTAGTTCTCTAATATTTAGTTCAACTTAACATCCTGTTGCTAAAATGAGAAAATGATACTTGTAAATTATCAATAAATTGTGTGCTCCTCTATTGTTCTCTGTGATGACTAGAGCTTTGTGTTCCTCAATTATTTCCCAATCCTTGAAATTGAACTAAAACCTAGAGCCAAAGGAACTACCTATAGTCTTCCATATTGAAGAAGATAGACCACATGGTTGAGAGTGGAGAATGGATACCCATTTTACCTGGAAATACAAACCCAACAGAAACCATGGGGCCTTAACGAACCTATAAGTCGAGACCATACACTAGAGAAAAGAAAATCCTACCTTCACTACTCAAGTCCATATGTGTATGTTTAATACACATTGCTCCTTCAAACATGTAAGAATGAGGAAGAATTACATAGGATCGGGTAGCCTTTATTGACCATCTCATCACCATAATATTGTTGCGGAAATTGTCCACTTTCTCCATTGTCTAACTGTGGCTTATAGAAATTAAATTCATGGGAGGCGATATTTGCTAGCAAACCCCATTTATTTGTTTATTTTTACAGGAACAATTATAGATTATATTAGTAGATTGGTGGTATAGCCACTTAAAAAGTTACAACAATAAGTCAAAATCAAATGCCTTAGTACATAATAAAAATGGCTCTCGGTATTACTAAACCAACTTCTAGTTTTCTGATAGACTAACAAGGATACTATTTCTAGATATAAAACTGACCAGAGCTAAACATCCATGAGAATGTTCCAGAAAGATTACATATTCAAAAGTATTCACAAGACTTGGCCGTCCAAAATCAATACTCATCACGACCACGAGTTTGAGAGGTCTTTTCTTGAGATGCATTGATTCCATTGTCCCTTTCCATATCCAAGTTCAAATTAACCTTCAACATCAATTGTTCAAACCTTATCTCCAAATCTGCTAACTGAGTCAGCATCGCCTGTTCCGACTGTGAAATGGAGCCAACGAAATCTTCACGAATCTGAATCAAATATTTATCCACCAATTCAAAGTGACGACCTCCTTCCTCATCCAAATGCATCAACAACTGCTTATGGGCCCTGATAGTCTTATGAATGTACTAGATTTCTTCTTCCAGCGGGGGAATTGAAGCAGTTGGTGTTGTCGATTCAGAACTAGAAGCCATGATAATGTTAGAGAGAACTATAATTCGAATAACATCAAAACATTTGATCAGCTGAATACAACAAACAATATATAATCCCACAACCATTGTGGAATCTAAAGCTTGCTTTGAACCCTCGTAATCACAAGAATTTCCCATAATTCCCAAGAGTCTGTCTGAATTCATCACACGAACAAAGTAACGAGACAGATGAGGTGAAGGACTTTGACATGGGGAGATCTGATCCGAGCTACTCTCAATTCTTTTAGTGTTCGACGGGAGTGACGACCCTTCTTGTAATGTGGCCCAAAAAACAAGGCCTACATGCGTAATGCCACGATTCCGCATGAGGGATCCCAAAACAAATTGCTGCCACATTGCAAGGGAATTCCACGTGCCCGCGAGAGGGTGTCCCTTACATGTGAGGTCACACCTCCACGAGTCCATGGTCCTATGGGAGAGGATAGAAGGTAGTTTCTTCATTGAGTTTAAGGGCCCCTTTTCCCAAAGTGACTATTTTTTTGCCACTTTGTCAACTCCATCATTCAGGCCTCTCAGAATATAAAAAATCTCGATTCTTCGAAAGGAATTGAGGAGTCTATGAATTATCCTAATTATCTAGCATAGCCTCACCTGGGATGGAAGGGAATTTGTAACCAAATCCTAGATGATGAGACGAGAGTCCCCCTACACAATTATGTCCTTGATATCATGAGCGATCATTTGAACTAGACCTTGCCACGGGGCAAGTGCTTCAACTATATTGTTTGTATCTTCTCTAATTTCCCGTGAGTAAGAAAATTCAATATGGTCCCAGAGATCAATAAGAATCGCTCCCCCTCCTGGATCCCCTAGATTTCCTTTATATGCACCATCAAAGAAAAGAATGTGTTGACGAAAGGTTCTTACCCATTTAATGAAGTCAAATTTCTTCATACAAATTTCCCAGAGTTCTAACTTAAGGTTAGGGATATCAACCATTTTGGGGATCTCTGGAGAGAAACTAAGAATCCAATATTCTTCTGTGGGGGATATCGAAAAATGATTAGTTTCAACCCAAAGGGATCTATGGAAATCACTTAATAGAGCTTTGATTTTGACCACAACCTGAGCAACAAAAGAAGGATTTTCTTTGAAAAACATGAGAATTTATTTCAATACAAAATTTCAAGAGAGTAAATTTGGGAAGAGTCAACCAACAGTGCTTGAGAAGGTCCTTTTTGGATGTGGAAAAAGGGAATAGAGAGAGCCAGTTGCTAATAAGGGTTGGGATAACCTCAGGGAGGTGAACCAAACTAGACCAACAAGAGAGGGATTGTTTTTAAACTTCTTCTGCAAATGGGCATGCAAGGAGCATATGATTAACTAACTCTTCCTTTGATAGGAAAAAAGGACAACGAGTAGGTCCTTCCCAACCTTTCTTATGGAGACTATCCCTATTCAATATGCTATTATGATAAACGGTTAAGATGAAAAATTTGACTTTAGGGAGACTTTGGCCCTTCTAGACACCTTGCCATAAAGCAGGATTAGTGGGGACGTTGGGGACAAATTTGAGAAGCTTATAACTAGCTACAACTGTGTGATACCCAGACCAAGAGCCCCAACCACAAATGTATTTGGTTCTCAATGCAATGGGGGCATTTGCTTGAATAAGATATAGCAACATTGTTTTTTCATTGAGCAAATGGGACTGGCGGTTTTGGATTTTCCAATTTCTCCAGATCTTAGAGCCATCAGAGTCCCAGGAGGAGATATCCTAGAGAGTGGTAATGTTGTGGGAGTGAAGGTATATTTTTAACTGGGAATATCCTGGAAAAGAATCAATCAAAGCCTCCCCTAGAATAGAGTCTTCCCAAATTCAATTTTTTCCCATTTCCTGAAATCCAGGTGAGGGTATAAGTAAAAAAATAAAGGGCTTTATGACATATAGTGAATATTGGTGAACCTTTGACGTTTCTTGAAGGGAGAGACATCTGAACTGGTTCCCCGAGAAGTAATTTTTCCAAAGACAATGTTTACTCCAGGAGGGATTTCCTGATATCAGGTTCCACTAGAGTTTGGTCCCAAGCACCAGGTTTTGTAGATGAATTTCTCGGAGATGAAGTCCACCTTCTAACATCGGTTTAGATATTTCCCCCTAGATTACCAATGGGAGCTTGTTCTCATTTTGTCTTCCTCCTTTCCAAAGGAATATTCTGAGGAGAGCCTTGAACTTTAAGATGATTCACAGGGTAGCCAGTAAGATGGAGCTTTGATATATGGGGATACTTGAGAGCATTGATTTAATGAGAATTACTTTTCCAGCAAGGTTTAGCCAAGACATTCCCCAAGAGTTAATATGAGCTTTCATCTTGTCAATCAAAGGGAGCCAATGGTGAGATTTTGGGGATGCTTTGAAGATCGAAATTCGCAAGTACTTGAAGGATTCCCATTGGTTTTTCCCTTCGATTTCCAGTATTCTTTATATTTCTATCATCTCTTTTGTATTACAGTTCCAACCATATATTTGAATTTTCCTGTAGTTAATTTTTCTTCCTGGTACTTTTTGATACCGGTCTAGATAATTTTTGAAGTTTCTGGATGAAAATGATCTTGCACCACCCAGAAGGAGGGTATCATCAGAAAACTGAGCATTATTGATGACTTTAACTCCTTGGGCTATATGAAGACTCGTTAGTTCTTGTTGAAGGTGAATCTGATCCAACTAAAAGCTAAGAACCGAAGCCTAAATAACATAGAGAAGAGGGGAGAGAGGGCATCTCTAGTGGAGACCACAAGAGGCTTGGAATAAACCATGTCCATAACCATTAACCAAATGGACAATCCAAGGAGCTCCTATGCAGGCTTTTAACCAGGTAGTGAATGATGAAGCAAAGCCAAAATGTTTGATTACCTGAAAAGGGAAGGAAATCCTTACCCTGTCAAACACATTATATAGATCCAACTTGACAACCATTCCTTTTTCACGACGTTGGATACTTGAGTGGATTGCTTCTTGACCCAGGATAATGTTGTTAGTAATTTGTCTTCCTTTAATAAATCCACCTTGATTTTCAGGGATAATGGAAGGGAGGATACGTTTCAGTCTATTGGCCATGACTTTGGCTATAATTTTGTAGCCAATATTATAGAGAGAAATAGGTGTAAATCAGTCAAAGGAAAGGGCCCCTTTTTATTTAGGGATGAGATCAAGAAAAGAATAACTTGTGCTACCTCCAATCTTGTTGCATCTTTGAGATTTCAGGACCAACTTATGGAGATAATTTTTGACAATATTCTAACAGGCTTTGAGGAACATCGCTGTAAAATCGTCTGGGCCTGGTGCTTTGTATGGTTCCATAGCAGCCAGGGCTAGCTTGATTTATTTTTTAGAGATGGGGGAAGTAAGAAAATTGTTAGCTACTACGCTGACCTTATAAGGGATTAGATTTAAAACCTAAGGGGAGATTTCTACTTGAGGCCTCTCCTTTGTATAAATGTCCTTAAAGTGAAGATGAGCTGCCTGCTTGATTCCTTCAAAGTATTGGATTGTATGATATTGAAAATTAATTTCCTTGACCGAGTTGAACTACTTCCATCCTTCAAATTGTTTGTGAAAAAATATTATGTTTTTATCCCATCTTGAAGCCAACGACTTCTTGATTTTTTTCTCCAGTAATCCTTCTCCATTCTTTAGGCTGAATGAAGGACACGTTGGAGTTGGGATTCTTTCTCAAGGATTTCCAATTCAACTATTTATTCTTTCATCTAAAGTTGGTGATTTTCTAGATTGTTCTGTGCTTCCAACCGTTGCTTGAGTGGATACTTTAAAGTCTTTGCCGAATCTTTAAGGGATGTTTTGAGTCTTCTGATTTTTTCTTCCCAAATGAAGAAGGGAGATCTAGAGATCGAATACTTCCAAAATGATCTAACTAAATCAAAGAAGCCTTCCTGCTAGATCCAAGAGGGACTGAATCAGAAAGAGATAGGACCAAGATTTTGGTTTTTGGTGAACTCAAGAAGGATAGGTTTATGGTCAGAAACACTGAAGGGTGGGATTGAAGAGTCAACAATGAATCCAAGCAACACGAATCTATCAATATGGGTGAAAATATGACCAAGACCGATCCTTCTATTTGACCAAGTGAATTTCCCATGAGACGACTTGATCTCTTCCAAATCCCAATCCATAATGATGTCCTCAACCAGTTCACGAAGAGGATCTCTTACTATTGATTCCCCTTTTTTTTTATCAATGGGAGAGGGTTATGTTCAAGTCGCCATTGAGAATTATATTCTCTGGGTGATGAATACTCAAGAATTCCTGAAAAACGTTCCAACAATTTTTTTTTCCTGAATAGAGTGCAGGAACGTAGATGTTAAAAATGCTTACCAGGTGGCCCAGATATTTGTGACAAAGGATAGTGAGGATCCACTAGGTGAAGGTAGTGGTATGAACAAGATCAAATTTGGAAGAATTCCATAAAGTTCCTAGGCCTCCAAGGGCACCTCTGGTACTTACCGCAACTCCATCTCCTTTTTTCCAAAAGAGGTTACTAGCCTTGAGGAATTCATATTTCTCCAATTTAGTCTCCTGAACTAGCAAGAAATCAGGAGATGAAATATGAATTAAGTATTTCATTGCTTCTTCTTTCAAATAACTCCTTAATCCCCTACAATTCTAGGAGACAACCTTCATTACTTACCTTTTTTAGGATTTATAATCCTCCCTTGTCCGAACTAGCCTATTAGATTATATTTTCCTAGCTTAGGAGTCATTTAATTATTATTGGGTCCACTAATACCATTGGGTCCACTTGGGCTAATGGGGCCACCTGTACCAATAAATAGATTATGGGGAACACATATAGAGGTTAACTGCAACTAGCTGCACCTTCATGCATCAGTTTATATGCCTCCTATAACAATCCCTACAATTTAGGAGCCACTGGGAGTGCCGACACCAAACTCCTTTAGTTGTTGGTAGTTGGTAACTAGTCAAGCTAAGTTATGCTCCAGTTACATTCAATTAGATTTCCTCCAGTTCAGTTAGCACCAATATTGCATGGATGCATGTGGGAAGGCACCTATTCTCAGCTACTTCTCACCTACCACATCAGTTCAACTAGTTTAACTGATTATAATTGATGGAGAGACTGAATTAGACATCTAGAGTTAGCTAATGAACTCTGATAGTGATTTAGACACTTGTAGTTAGCCATGTAGTCAGATTGAGTTGGTAGATTCGAATCATATCCACATGATTCAAATTCTCATTTATGTAACACTATTGTATACTGCTAGGATTAATGAAGTTTATATTGTAATTATAATGGGAAATACTTATCTGTTTCTTGTGAAATTTGTCTTGTTCAGTGTGTATTATTAATTCCATTAAACTGCATAATAATACAGTCTAATTGCACTTGTTTCCTGAAGATCATGGCACAATAATTCAAAAATATTTTGGAAGAGAGAAGGCCCCTCTGGAGGCTTGTCCTTGATGTCTTATGATTCTTGGATTTAGCATACCATCCAATGTTGATTGATATCCTTGCAGCTTGTCTTTGTAGGTTGCTACCTCTCTTTGTTCCTTAGCTGGTTTTCTTCCTTTATTATTTCTTTTGGTAATGGTGGTCGGAGTACCTATTTCTCCATCCTCCTCCTTAGAAGATTCATCCTTTGTTCTTGTTTCTTGCACCAATGAGGAGGAATGGGAGGTGACTATTCTTATTCATCCTATTATTTCTTGGGGTTCACTTTAAAGGCATCAATGTCCACATGAGGAGGAATGGGAAGCGACTGATCTCCACCTCCTGCAAAGTTCATAGTGAAAACAAGAGGATCGAAACCATAGCATATGTTAGAGTCGTCCTGTCAAGGCTTCTAGGACCATCAATTTTTTAGAAACCCCCCATTTATACTCAACATTCCAACGTCTAGTGCCACCACCTCATTTGATTTGAAATCACTCGGGTTATTAAGGACCCTCAACACCTAAAATTATTCTATGGACTCAAAAATTCTCGTCACTCCTTGGATTCTAAACATTAGTGCGGACATGCACAAATTCTGAGTGATCGATCAATTTCACATATGTTTGATTATGATTGAGGAATCCCCTATAACATTTAAGTTTTTCATTTCCCTTAATTTGAGAATCTTTAAAGTTTGATACAAGGCTACCACCTCAACTTGATTATTGGAGGATTTTTCTAAATCCTAGGCAAATTTTGTTTCATTATTTCCTTCAAGATCGAAGGTTACCCCCCCCCGCTTGCACCTACCACCCCTTTTAAATGAAAATGATATTACCTATTTCATTAATTTCAATCATGTTAATTAATTATATCATAATTTTAAAATTATTTTAATAATATTAAACAAAAATCTCAATTCAAATTTACAACACAACATTTATCAAGACATTTAATTGAAATGAACAACATCCATCCAAAGTAAAATGAAATGGGATTCCAGAAAACAAGCTCATATGTTATAAACAAGGTAAAGAAATATAATTTCAACGTTAAAAAACACCAAGAACTTCCAATTCATTTAAGCAAGGTAATACCAAGAACATAATCATCATCGCCATCTTAATTAAATCAATTCAAAATATAACATCAATATCAGCACCTCATTATGTCTTAGAAAAAAATAGAAACTAAAATAAAGAAGTTAAATTTATGATGTTAGTGTCATACCCTAACCCCTCTATTTGAGGATACTAGTAGGAGTACTTTATTGATGTACAAAGTAATCTTATTTAAATTATTAGATAGTTGATTGTTACTCAATGCAAAAGGGTAACTTTATTAATTAAGACCCACTAGGTTCTCAACCCTCTTTAATAGTGGGACCATGTTTAGTTAGGGATTTTTCTATCGATGCACTACATATAGAGTAGAAGGTTGTATGATGTGATCAAGGATTACTATTGTACTTGGAGCTGTGCTCGTAAGAGGTTTCCCCCTCAAAGAGGCAAATGAACTTTACTCTCTCTTTTGGATAGCACTAATACAAGGGTTATTTCTTAGGTTCTATATATTTATCTCTTGTATGTTATGTTCAACACTGGTATTCTATCACATTAGGTTATTTTTCTTTGTAATGATGGGGTTAATTACATTGCAAGCAGTACATAGCACCTTCTTGGGCCAAACATGCACCTAAATTTTATAAATTTTTTATTTTATTTTTACTAGGTTAGGGACATGTTATGACTTCTTTGAATAACATAGATATTTTTAATTCAATAGGTAAAATTGTGGTTGGGGGAGAATGCATGGGAGAAATACAAGTGGAATCACCTTGTTTGAATCCTTTGTAACCCTTATTGGTACCCCTTCAAGTAATAGTGCATTAGATAATACATGTATATGAAATTTCACTTCCACATACCCTTAGGTATATCAAAATTCCCTAGGATACTTGAAACCATCTTTAGATCATCCAATTGATCAACTTGCTAGTATAGTGGCATCGAGCACAACACCCAGGAAGATTACTCTTTAGTACTTAGGTAGTCAAGTTGTACAACTAATGTCAGGATTGATCCTTCTTAATTAGCACCCTGAGATATTGATACAAGTATTATTGTTGGACCCTACTAGTATATCAGGGAGTTATATCACCTAGCACTTCCTTGTCCTTAAGACCCTACAAACCCTATCCTTTGTTACATAGACCTAAATTTCCTACATAGTTTGGATTATCAAGAATTTCCAAATTCAGCATTAATAAAATAGGAGAAATACTCCCATAGGAGTAGTAATAAAAAAAGAGGATCCAGTTGTACCGGGTAGAATCAATTTTGGCCACCCAAGAGTGTTGCCTCTACTAGCACATTAATAATTTTATCTTGCTTTATAATTAGAGATTAAATACATTACATATTATGTAGATATATACCAATACCATAAGAAATAAGTATAATTATCCCCATATATAAAAAAAATTAAAACAACACATGTGTCACCACATCTCAACATGAATCCATGGAATAAGCCAATGTGAAGTAGCTACCATGCATCTAGATGATCATATAAGCTATGCATCCCCACTAGAATTCAAATCCTAATTATCATTTCCCTAATTAATAACATCACCACAACCATGATTAGTATCCTCCTCCTCGTCATCATCATCCTCATTGTCATCATCTTTCACATTCAATCTAGTATTGACATAGTCTTAATTGTCATCTTGTGGATCCTCAAAATTGGTGACCTAAAAATAGAACAAACATTTGTTATTAAAATTTAGGTTTATGTGCATTTTATATACTCAAATTGCTCATCGATATATGCAAAACATTCTAAACTATGCCATGAGAGTAAAATACCATATAAGACAGTAACAACAACAAAACATTAAAATGTTTTTAGTGAGTATTTAACGAACACAATTTTGTGTATGGTTATATGTGCCTCGTTAACCAACACAAGTTGTACATGAATTAATGTCAATTTAAACCATGCAATACTCCAATTTTTAATGAGAATAGATTATTTATCATCCATGAAAGAAAAATAACCAACATAGACTCTTAAGGCAAGAATAATGGAATTGGAACAAACATAGTTCTTGAATTCAATATAAAGCACTCATCAGTATACAACCATGTGAATTTTTGTGGATTTTCATTTAAAAAAACAAAAGTCAATAAATTAAACAAAAGTCAACAAATTGTCCCAATGAATATATAAAACATGATAAATTATATAATATAGTTGAAAAACATAAATATAGTTTCCAAACATGGCATGTTAAATAGTATTGAACTTGAAATTGCAATAACGATAAAAAGATTATCAATTTAGATTATCAACCCTAGCATAGATAATCAATGTATATTATCAAATAACTTATCAACCAAGGTTTTAAGTGGATACTTACTTATGTATGTGTTCCTTGTGGCATTGCAAAATTTTGACAGACACGAAATCCATCCCTTCTATCTCAATGGTTTATTCATGGAACTACACTCTCCAAGATGGGAATCTTGATTCCTTATTAGCTTACTTTCTTAATAGTACAATACATTTATAGATGCTTGTGGTTGAGCATATTTAATATTAAGACTTGATATATTTAAGAAAGTGAGAGTTCTTAGATTCTTTTGAAGGAGGAATGGTTGTTCTAAAGTGACAATAGGTTCAAGATGGCATGAAATTACAAAAGAAGGAGGTATTTGAATATTCATATATGAATTAGAGTTATGATGGGTTAGATATTTTTTCTTCTCTTTCTTATGTTGGAGAGAAAGATGGAGGTAATACAATTGATGGATTAGGTGCAATAAATACTAGCCTAGATCCAAATCCTAGGCTCTATCAAGCACCGAGAGGGACCCAATCTCTCGAGATGAAAACCTCGTTGAGTGAAATACTTGAGAAGAGGTTTTCAACTTGGGAGATTGGATCCCTCTCGGTGCTTGATAGAGCCTAGGATTTGGATCTAGGCTGGTTTCAGTCGTGGGAGGTGACACAAAACTCTAGTTTGATCAACATTGTAAGGAGCTGGTTAAGTTGAAAACACAGATAGAATTATGAGGATTATCTCAATGTAAGTATTAAATATTAAGTATTGAAAAAATTGTTAAACTGGAAAATAGAGACAATAATTTTGTATGGATTAAATAAATGAAAATATGGTTGGACCATGTCATCAACATGTTGATCTCTGAGAGTTGGTTCCACTAGTATATTGGTTGAATTTTGTCTATGACGTTCGACATTTACATTTTTTTGTTGTTCTGCAAATTGATTTCTTGCTTCTTCCAATTGCTTCAACTTTCTCTCTCGATGTGCTCTTTGTCGATCGACATTTCATTTTCTTTGTTCTTCTTGTTCTTCTACTGTCAATTCGTCCAACTTTCTTTTTCGATAATCTTTTTGTCGATCTGCCTTTTCTTTTTTTCGTTTTTCTCCTTCTTCTGATGTCATTTCATTAGATTTTCTTCCTTGATATGCTTTTTGACGTTCAACGTTCTGTACTTTTTGTCCCTCTCCTATTTCTCTCATAGCATCTTCCGCATGCACATCTTCCATTTCTAGGTCAAACTCTACATAAAAATGACTATCATTAACATATACAATGAAAATTTTGTATCAATGTAATCTACACTAAAATCATTGTAGCAAATGAATAATACCTCACTACAACAAAACCCTATGATTAGCGTCTCTTTTAGCTTCCTTTTTAGCGTCCACTATCACTTTTAGTGTATTTTTTTATCAATTTTTGGAAAAAGTCGACGCTTTTCCACGAGATGGCGCTTTTAATGGCGTTATTTTCATCCATTTTTAAAAGTTGGCGCTATTTTGGACGTTAATTAACATCTCAATTAGCGTCCCAATTAGCGTCCCAAATAACGTCCCAATTAGCATCCCAATTAGCCTCCCAAATAATGTCCCAATTAACATCCCAATTAGCGTCCCAAATAACGTCCCAATTAGCGTCCCAATTAGCGTCCCAAATAACGTCCCAATTAGCATCCCAATTAGCATCCCAGATAACGTCCCAATTAGCATCCACAATAATGTCCCAATTAGCGTCCCAATTAGCGTCCATTTTTAAAAGTTGACGCTATTTTTGACACTAATTAGCATCCCAATTAACGTCCCAATTAGCGTCCCAATTAGCATCACAATTATCATCCCAATTAGCATACAAGCTAAAGTCCTAATTAGCATCCAAAAAAACATCCCATATAACGCCAAGAATAGCCTCCAAAAAAACGTCTTGAATAACATATCACCATATATTAATCCAGGGTTAGTGACAGGAATTGTGCCATGAATTCTGGCACGAAAAACATCCAACATAGCGCGAAGTATAGAGCCAGGAATTGCGCCTAGAAAACATCCAGCATAGTGCCAAGTATAGATCCAGGTATAGTGCCTAGAATAATGCCAGAAATTTCGAAAGGAACCATGCTAGGAATTGCACTAGGTTTAGAGATAGGAATTGTGTTCGGAAAATGTACGACATAACGTCAAATATATCAATTTCAATGTCAATGATCATGATTCATGTGATAGTACTTTTGGATCTTGATTTATCATAGTGGCACGTAAATGATTGAAATCATGGAATGTAAAGGCACCCTGCGTGTTGACTATAACAAACATCATCTTTTCTCCATGCATGTGCTCCCTAACTATTGTGAAAGTGCCAATATTACCTAGCCTTAATCACTACCTTTCTCTAATTTTATAACATTAGCATGCACATGTTAAAAATACAATGTTTTGACTGATCAAGATCCCATATTTGAACGGGATTTGCATGTGACTTGCTGACATACAATCACCAACTATCAGTGCCCCTTTTGCAAGTGTATGATTCAACCTAAGGCAAAATCTACTACAAGAACTACACCTTGAAGTGCCAGAGATCCACTAGAGCAACCAAGCCCTGCATATTACTTATTATAAATATACTAGGGAATTATACCCTATATTTGATTGAGTTACCATGCTAAGTGCACTATAAAATATTGTGTAACCAAACCAATCCTTGAGGAAAACTTGTGGCAAAGATATTTACTACTGTCTTTCTCTGTGATTCAAATGAGAAAAAGTAATCTCGAGGTGTCTTCAAATTGCTTATTAAAATATTTCTAATCATTAGTTAGACGTTTACTATCAACGTATTTTCTAGATAGCCATTCCTCTAGAACTATGCTGTTGGGAGCAGGGAGTGGGGAGTGGAGGGGAGCAAAAAGTGAAATTTTCAAAAGCTCCAGTTTTGGGAGCATTTTTTGTATAGTATATATTTTAATATATTTTGATGGATTTATATATAAAAAACATGTAGGATGTTGAATTAGCTATAGAATGCATGGATTAAACCATGTAACATCAATCATCTAGTAGTTACAACTTATAACATTATCATCAATTGATCAACCATAAAAACCTTTGTAGGAGTTTGGAAAAGAAGGAAGGTACCATAACATTGTCATCAAACGATCAACCTAGTATAGGAAAGGAAGGGAGCGCCTCGAGAGCGTGCTCCAAAAACTGGGAGCTCGCTTTCGAAGGAAGCGAGCTTTAGGAGTGGGAGCGAGGGGGTGGGGGGCGATCCCTCACAACATAACTCTAGACGACCTTTAGGATCAAAATCAACCATATTCAGGACAATAGGAATCACCTGACATTCCTTAACATCAATGGGTGTGTTTCTCATCATTGTTTCATTGAAACTTTAGGTGTCTTTGTGTTGCAACGTCATGTGTCCACTATGGTTGTAACCTTATATTCTAGAGCATCAGAAGCTTCAGTGACCAGGGCATCTGTTGAAGTGTTTTCTTCCTTTTCTTTTATGTCATGATCAAGTGAAATGTCCTCCAAAGAAGATGAAATTGCATAAGTCAAAATACTAGGATCTAAATGTACTCCCTAAATTATAATAGCTTTTTCGTCCTTCATATTTCCTTTTCAAAGCTCTGGCCAAACCATCTTGATAATTCGACACAGTACCAAATTATGTGACAAGCTCTTCTGCGGAACTCAATCTCTATCCCAAATAGGGTTTGAATCCAAAAAGCAGACCCCGTGGATCTCAAGTACCTATCTATTGCTTCAGGGACCACAATTATTATCAAATCATTCCCAACATTGCTTCACTGATGTCTCCACCAAGCGTTCCGAAAATGATGATTGAAATCATCTTGAATCTGCCTTGATTTGATAAACAAACCAACAACATGAACTGTCAATTAAGATGATGTTACCACTCATTATGTCCTTGTTGTCATCATTCTTTGTATGCCAGTGCCTCGTGTACTGAAGATGAACCAATAAAATCTATACATAAATTCCTGTATGTCATGCTAGGATTGAATAACAGTGGTAACATTATATTTGATGTAATGTCTCTTCATGTTTTATGTTAGAGGCTTGTTACTGTCTCCTTATTGTTGTATTTACTACGCATATAGACTATGTATTTGGATCTACTTCATCATAACATTCAAGAGAAACCTCCTTGTAAGAGATGGTACCTCATTAGCAAAGTCTGGACATATACACACTAAGAAACTCTTAAATCTCATCAATCTAAATGAACACCTCATTAACAAATCATTGGGGCAAATTTTGTGTTAACAGGTCCATAGTTGGATAAGAATTAATTCTAATCACACTAGGTGCTATGATAGATAGCAAATAATGTGCCCATCTTATTGAAGAGATTGGTCCCCGTTCAGAAAAATAAATCACCAAATATATTTTACTCAAAATCATTCTCACAAACTCATAAATGCAAACTGCTGTAGAAAACTCAGATTTATGTGTTTTAGTCTTGAACCACATGAAAACTCAAGTGGCAACTGTTCATGAGAACTCGTTTGATTAGTTGCTTAACTGGCACTGTAGCTAATTCCTAACTGTTGTTCAAGCCTAGCATGGATACCTTTCAAAGACTAACCAACTTACCTAAAAGTAGGACAACCAGTTAACTAGTGCTTTGCTTTCTTAAATAAGCCTACAACTACTACTATAGCTAAGCCTTAAATGTTTTTTCGGTTAACTAAAGGTGTGCATCTCTGAGACTAAATTAGGAGTGTTCCCTCTCTTGCTTTGCATAGCATTGAAACACAACTGCACTTGAACTGTCTGATTTTGATCCTAAAATAGCACAGTTAGTTTGACTGAGCAAAGGCGTCCTACATGTTGACTATAACAAACATCATCTTTTCTCCATGCATGTGCTTCCTAACTGTTGTGTAAGTGCCAATATTAACTAGCCTTAATCACTATCTTTCTCTAATTTTATCACATTAGCATGAACATGTTAAAACTGCATTGTTTTGACTTATCGAGCTCCCAGATTTGAAGGGGATTTGCACGTGACTTGTTGACATATAACCACCAACTATAAGGTGCCCCTTTTGCAAGTGTATGATTCAACCTAAGGAAAAATATGCTACAAGAACTACACCATTAATTCAAACATATGCACCCTCCATTAACTCACCAAGGGTTAACTCCTTTAACTGAATGTGAACTGATTAACTAACTGTTTGACCATTAGTTAGGAGTTTAACTGAATGTATTTAGTGCTTCACAATCAGTGCCATCCACGCAAGAAATTTTGCAAGAGAGAGCAGAAGAAGTGCGCCAGAAAGAAGAGAGAAGCAGTTGTCTTGGGTTTTATACTATTTTGGTTGAGTTCTATAATGAAGAAGTTTTATTGGGATTTCTCCCCCACGAGGGTTTCCCAAGATAAATATTTTGTTCTCTTGTGTGACTGTACTTGTTGTTCTTTTAGTGATCCTACCATCTTAAATTGTTTTAGAATATCATCTAAGGAATAATAAAACTTAACAAATGTTGTACATTTAACAACAATAATAGTCTCCCCTATCTTTGTGCAATGGTGAAAGAAGTGTTGTGACTGCACCTGTCAGTGCATTTAGTCCTCCCACAAAAGAACACACACCCATGTAATTTTGAATTGTGGGTCACAACAAGGGACTCTACGATATTGAAAGAATAACAACAAGATCATAACTTGCATCCTAAAAGTAAGAGCGCCAATATTTGCGAGATAATCTCCAATACAACCCAACTTCAAAAAAGAATGTTGCTCCTTTCGTTGTCCCATTATACAATATATCCACTCTGATTCTCTTTTGCATTTCCTTACCCAATTTTAGAGTATGCTTGGTATATTGTTGAGAAGCAAAGGGAAAAAGAAGAGTAATCCCATATATTTAATATAAGCAAGGATTTGAAAAAACAATAATGAATATCCAATGTAACCCAACTTGGAAAAAGAAATAACTGGGATTCCTTGAAGAACCGAGGAAGCAAGCAAAAATATCAATATAACCAGCATTAAGGGAAACCCAAATACCTTAAGACTTCAGCAATATAACTAGCATTAAAAGGGAAAATCGCACACATAGAGTCAATGATTGACTGAACTTTGCATAAGTGCAAGATAAAGGAATTTATACAGTTTACCTCAATCCTGAAGGCATTACAAAACAACGCGATAATGAAATGCATGTTCTTCCAATCCTCATCCGAATCCCCTCCTATGATGATCACATCGTCTACAAACAACAGGTGAGAGATACACATCCCCCTTGCAACCTTTAAACCTTGGCTGGGTAAGTGGTCATCTTGGATAATTGGGAATGGTAAGCAAGTTTTTCCAGGGATTGACCCCTTTCTCAAGGGTGATGATTTCTATAAACTCTCTTTTCCTCTTATTTCTATCCTCTCAGTGAAAGGATTCAGATTCTCAACTCATGTAAAGAGGCCTAATTGGACATGGTTTCTTCTTCCTCTTATTGGTTGTTAGCAGAGGACCTAGGACTTGAGGGAGATTTGATTTAGAATGGAATACTTATATTTCACGAGTAAATCATGTTGGTGTCAAATTGTTAGAATTAGATGATGAGTTAGTATGGTCATGGAATGGATCTAATGGACAATTCACTTCTAAATCTTCTTATGGAGCCATTTTATCTATATCATCAAAATTTGTGGGGAACTGGTGGTGTAAATAACTTCGAAAGTGGAATATATTGAACATTGAAATTTAAATGTTTTATGTAGCTTTTCCTGGAGAATATGATCATGACATGGGATGATATATTAAAAAGGGGTAGAATTGGTCCAAATTTCTATATTTTGTGTTCAATCGATAGAAAATTTGCCAATCATTTAAATTTATACATTGTACTTATGCAAATAATATTTGGAAGGACATACAAACTACATTACACATTTATGAGAATTGAGAGAATCTCCTTCTTTGGAACAAAGTCTAAAATCCCGGTGTAAAAATGTTGGACATTTAAAAGAAGTTCCGGCATTTGTATGTTGGAGGATTTGGAGATCCAAGAATGCTTATATTTTTTTATAATAAGGCACAAAATTTCTCTATTGTTAGCACAAAAATTTTGGGATATCTCAAATAATTTTATAAGAAGGTGCAACAAAAACCACACAAAACTATTATTGATCCTTTCTTATCAGTGGAGACAATTGTTGGTTATTTTGATGGGGAAACCCAATTGGGACTGTGTGGTGGTGGCATGGTAACTTATTAAGTTATACAATGGTCATTGTTTTCATCTATGGATGGGAAGCAGGGCTGGTACAAATACTAGAGAGGAACTTTTGGCATTATGGGGTTTATTAAAGTTTGCTTCTAATATCAACATTGTGTCTCTCTAGGTACTGGGATATTCTAAAGTAATTGTGGCTTGGGTTGATGGGATTTCCTTATTCCAAGTGATCACACTAGAGCATGTGTCAAAGAATAAAATTACTTCAAAGTTCAATCAACTCTGAATGCAAAAACTTATTTAGATATCTTTTGTGAGTTAAATTTAGTTGTAGATGGTTTATCCAAAAAATCCATTGGTTTAGTTGAAGGCCTATTACATTTTGAGGAACTCAAGGACAATGTAGTATTGTCTAAGGGTTCTATTTCTATGTACTTGTTGGCACCCAACAACTTCCCTTGATTTTCGCAAAATCAAAGGGAACCCCTATTAGAATTTTTGTAAATACTTAGTTTTTGGGTTTCTTCTATTTTATCTTTCTTGATTTAGTTAGTTGTTTGATGATATCTTTTTTGACCCTTGGTTTTCAGCATTTCCTTCTCTTTAACTTGGATTTCTTTCTTTGATCCATTGCTTTATGCGATACTTATTCTTTAGCTTGACGTTCATTGTAGAAGGATTTTGTGATTTGGATATCTTTGTGGTTGACGTATTTTGGTCCTCTAGTTGGTGAACAACACTTTCCTAGTCTTACTTGACCTTTTTGCTTTGTTTGAATGCCTTACTTTGAAGGATTCAATTATCTAGGTCTTACGACAACCTTGCCAAATTTCAATATTAATAAGCACATTGGCGAATTGAAATGAATATATCTTTATGAAATTCTCATAGAAGTTTATAAAGAGTGCCTTCAAAATCTTTGATTCTAAAGGCACTCTTAATCTTCAAAAGTTGTTCGATCAACGAAGAGTATTTACCGGAAGTTTATTATGAATTGATGAAGTCATTTTAACAATCATTTAGCAATTGTTAAAATTAAATTTATATATAATCAATTTTCATTATTATATATTATGATTATATATATTTGATTAATCTATAGCCTATTAATTTTATCTTTTTAATCAAATCAAACTAGCTTATATGACTTCTAATCTTTTAACATGAGCTCTTTAAACACTTCATTATGATTTTATGATTTGATTCATAAAGCTAAACAAAATATTTATGATTAATTTTTATGTTTTATATATTGTTTGGGTTAATAATATTGTTTCATTATATAGTTTTTATAACCCTAAGAAATATGTTTAACATTCAAAATATTACAACTTTTGAAACCATATCTATGCATTTGAGAAAACTAAACCCTTAGCCTATGCTTAAATGAATAATCATATTCTCATTTTGAATCATGCATAAACTGCGATGGATATTCGTACAAATTCAAAACCATATAACACTTGGTGGCTATCATAGCTTGGATCAAAACCTCGAAGTATTTTATCATTTGGCACTTATTGATTGTGGTATAATTATTATGATCTAGTGCTGATAAGATTCCAAGGTGTTCTCTTATTTCATAATATATGATTATTGAACTACATATCAATAATTCTATTACTTATTAAAATGAACACAAAACCTTAAAAGTTTTTCTCATTTATTTAAAATTTATTTTGGAAAGTTTGAGATCTGAAAATAAACTTTTATCACATACCTTATTATCCTTAAAGCTTTATAAAAGAGAAATTTTCATACAAAATCAAAACCATATAACACTTGGTGGCTATCATAGCTTGGATCAAAACCTCATTTGTGTCAAACCCCATAATTTTCGAAAAATTTTAAAATTTTCAATTACACAATAATAACATAACTCCAGTTAACTAGACATATGCTTAATTAAGGGTTAACAACTTTTAATTATCTTTTATCTGATGTTTGCATAACTGAAAGAACGTATCTTTTATGTTTATTGATTTGTTTTCTTTTGGTGAACATAAGGTGGGGCTGTCATGCAGACAAACTAGGCTTACTTAGCTTCCGAGCTAATGCAGAAAGTGTCTTCTTTCCTTACAGATTACAGGTAAAGAGATTTGGCTGCTGCAATAAAATTTCTAGTACAAGTTTGTTTGAAACTTAAGGTCATGTTTGACCGTAGAAGCTAAGCACATAGCAATGTGACTGACGTAAATTCGTTATCTAAACTTTATTTTAAAAGAGATAATTTTATAAGCCCTATGTTTACTGAACTTATTGATCTAGCATTATTATCAGTAAACAATAATCTGTATAATAGATTGTTTATGAATCAAATACGAACTCCAAAGTTCAAGTTCTAAGAAAACACAACATAATCTTACATCACAAAGTATATATTACAGGTTTACATTTTACAAGTGTTGGTAGGTTCCCATATGAACAGTAATTTTACTTTTTCATATGTATATATAATTCCCTTTTATTATCATGAACAAACTTAATCCAATAAACTATCAGGAGGTTAAATGACATGCCAGTCATCCACCCCATATACATTTCATTGTAATATTCATTTAATTCATAGGTTTTATTCTAAGGATAACTCTTAGAATTTTTTTATATTAAACATATCAAGTTTACTCTAGACACATCAAAATTATAAAAGAATAGAGTATTACATTACCCTTCTAGATATGGTGTCCTTATTTCATGGTTTTAAGGTCTATAATTCAACGTTATACAATCCCTTATAATAAGGTTTGGCTGGATCAAGATAAACTTAGAATTACTATTATACTTGCATCCCAAGTGACAATATTATAATATAGTAATGATATATCATAACAAAAAAATGACATTTGTTAACCCTTGTACCGCTGAAAGTTTCGGTGATAAGATTATGTAATAATACGGGATTTGTTATTATTTTCCAATTACAGGTTGACTTTTGCAAAGGTCCTACGTAACTCATGAAACAACCCAAAAATTGATTTTAATGAGTTCTTCGTGGTTGATAAAATAAACTATAGGGAACTTTACCCACCGTGACAAATTATTACATGGCTACGTGGCTTTGTATAGACCAAGTGTTGCAGTACTTAAAAGGCTCCAAGCTAAACCTAACACATTGTCCTCCTTCGCCTTCGGGCACTCTTCCAGTTGCTTCGAGTAAACTGGCCATCTTGGCACCTGTATAATACAGTGGATGACCTCGGCTCATTCTTCTCGGCTAGGGTTGTGCGTTTGCACCCATATGGAGGCCGTTCCTTGGTATTTCTCCTCGCCAAACCTGCCCATTCTCCTGGTTGTCTTTCGTTGTTCGACAGTTCAACTTCCACCCTTGTCTATATTAGTCTACGCCTTCTTCCTTTAGTTCATTTCCATGGTGGTGGTTTCTCCTTTCAGAACTATCGTGGCTTGAAAACGTGGTAAACTGTGTAAAGTTGCAGCGAAAGAACCTCGCAGCTGTAGGGTGTTACCTGGTGCCTTGTGTAGCTGGTTTTCCTCTGCTGTCCGAGGTTTATGTAGTGTTATAAACACTGTCTCCCTTTTTAAAGCTGAATGATGAACTTCCTGCTTGTGCCGTCGCTGGTTACTGTGAAGCTGGTTGCCAAATTCGAAGTCGAGGTAAGCATTTATCTGTTTTGTAACTAATGAACTCATTCCTTGTTATATTTTCAATGTTTCCTAAAATATGAGTTTAATAATCGATTTTTATGTTGCTTTGCAGATAAGGCGTTGCTTCTCTTCTCTGTCTGAATAAGAGTATGGGTTGCGGCATTAAGGGCTACGGTAAGCCCTGGTTCTTCATGGCTCCTCCACTTTATGTAAACCCTTATAGGGTAAAGAGGGTTTGGTCGTTGCGGCCGGTTTGGACCCTCGCTGTTTTTTTTTTTTAACTTGGTTGTTTGCTCGATGTTAAACTTGTGGGGTTTAAACCCCAGCTCTTTTACAGAGCTCTCCGGCTTTGGCCGTAATTGTAAAATTTTACTTTTGAAAAGATTACTGTGTTTAACTAGGTACAGGCTGTAAGTTTTTTTGGTGCAAAAATTATGATATGGCCGTGAGCCAAATTACTGAGCTGAGCCTTACAGTTTTTAACCTTATATATATTTTAGGGTTATTAGGGTTTTTTACCCTTAAACTAAAGTAAAAGCTGTTAAGCTTCCTTCTTGCATCATTTTTGGTTATGTTATGATACTGTAATTTGTTTGTTATGTACATTTTACAAAGGGTTATTGAGACTCGACAGTGACGTAATATTTACTGCATTTTACTGTCTATTTTAATATGCCTCAGTTTGCTTATGAGGCTGTATAATTTTTTCCGAAGCTTAATGACATTAAACCTTTGCTAAAAGAAGAATCCTAGAAGGATTACTTAGTTATCAATAAATGATTCTATAATTAAGGTACTCTTAAACTTATTGTTTAATAAGTTTGTTGATTCAGGGTTCTGTATTGTCTTTTTTTTTATACCCTAACTTCTATTCATTAGAAGCTGAAATTTTAATGCATAGTGCATACCTTCCAAATTTATATAAGCCTGTTATAGTCTTATTATATTTTATTAATATCTTTAAATATTAACTCATTGCCTTATAATACCAGAGTATTAACAGTTTATTTTTACTTCTTATTTATTTATACCTAGAATATAAATAATCTAGGTTTACCATCGAAATAATAAAATAATACTTTAAGTGTTATATTATTAATACTCTTACATTATTTATAAATAAGTACATTATTAATAAAACCACGATAATGCTTCTTTTGTGAGTACCAAGGTCTCTATAGTTATTATTTTAATTTCATTATTCAATATTGGGTTTGGTCTATCTTTTTAATTATAATGCTTATGTATACTTACATAACACTCATATAATATTTGAGTTTTATTTCATATACTTAGGTATAATTTCTTGTGTATATAATAAATTTTATTACCATATTTGAAATTTCTTGTGTATATAATAAATTTTATTACCATATTTGAAATAGAATAGAATAACAGGTTGTAATCTATTTGAGCTTAATTGAAATAAAAGAGGGTTTAGTAAATAAATAACTGCAGACTTATACTACTAGATTTAACTGTAAAATTTAACCAATAGATAATTACTTATGTTATTAGCATTGTTTTTCTGCATAAGAAATGAGTTTCTTTCAACTGGAAGATAAACAATTTTAAGGTTAAAACAACAGAAAATATTTAGTCTATCTGTTCTTTCTTACAGCTAGCAATATTTTCTATCTGTCTTGCATTAATCATATTATAGAGCAAATTATACTATACAAAAGAATAGTTTTTATCTATGTGCATAACAACTATTAGTCGAACAAGTACTGTATTCTAAAGATAAGTGAAGAATCATTCTACTAATTTGTACCATCTCATCATACTATCTTCTTATAATTTTTACCCCTGCCCTAGAGTACTATCTGGTAAAACCCAGATGTGGAAAAACACAGAGGGTCATTATTTCTCATCAACAGATTTTAATACTGATGAACTAAAAACATGTAATTCACTAAACCAGTAAAACATTCATATCATAACATTCTACCATTTTCAGTTTATTAAAATCATAGACAGTCAAGTGTTAGAACTTGTTTAAGCTGTGGACAACAACAGCAATGGGAGGCCGTTCCTCCCTACCAACTCCTGGAGAGCGCTCAAACAGCGACTCCTCAGGACCCCCGAGGTTGCTCTAGTCTCCCTGGCTGGAACTAGGTGCAGCAAAGTCAGATACCAGTCTTCAACTCAGTATAATCTCATAACTTATCAGTAAGTTCTCCCAGCTAAAAAGCTGTAAATAACCAAGTTACTGCATCATTCCTCTCAAACAACTTCCTTACTGTTTTTCCCTTTTTCCCAAATGAATTTCCTGAATAAAATTCCACCTGAATGATTATTCTCTGGAAAATAACTGAGCAGCCTTAGCTCTCTTCATTGAGTACTTTTAAAAGATTTCCTAGGTCTTTGTTTGGTTAACTGTCATTAATGAGCCACCTGCTCTGATTCCACTTTCTTGGGGAATCATGACCCCAAATATAGGGAAGTTGCCACGTGCAACTTAGGAAGTGTTTGAGAATGCTGCCACTTGTCTTTTGCCTTTCCACCTAGTTCCATCCACTAGTTTGACCAGTAACCTCTTTTTAACAGCTCTCCCATGTTGTTGTCTCCATAATTGATTTATTATTAATAAAATATTCTGAATTACACTCCATTACTGTTGACTCTGCTGAGTCATCAATCCCGAATTAGGATTAAGTTTAACATAATGTCTCAGAAATATAATAAAACAATTTACATAATTTTACAAAATTGGGGTATGTGACATACACACCCCCTTAAAATGTAACATCGTCCTCAATGTTACTTATTCTTCTTCCTCAGGAACCTCCTGGAACAGATTCGGGTATGCTTCCCGCATCTTACTTTCCAGTTCCCAAGTAGCTTTTTCAGGACTAAGGTGCTTCCATTGCACCTTCAGCTGTCCAATCGTGCGGTTCCACAGAGTAATTTCCCTCCTCCCGAGGATACAGTCCGGCTCCACCAGAACTTCTCCTTCTGGTTCTACCTGTACAACATTCCAATCAATTACATGAGTAGCATCATGAACATACTTTTTCAGAACAGAAATATGGAAAACATTATGCACTTTCAAATTAGGTGGTAACGCTAACTGATATGCAACTAGACCAATTCTGATAGAATTTCAAACGGACCACAGTAACGTGGTGCTAGTTTTGCACAACTCCCCAGTCTTAGGGAGCTTTTCTTTGGTCTTACCTTAATAAACACGTGCTCACCTACCTGGAACTCTTTCTTCTTAAATTCAAGCTGATTACTGTTCTTTTTAGCCTTCCCGTTGGCTATACCTTCTTTCTTTTTGTTTTGCTCAAAACAGAAATTTGCCTTTCTCATGGCTTCTTCCAGAGTTTTAGGGTTATCATACTCGATTCTGTCCTTTATATGATATGGCAGGCAGCTGAGAAACCGCTGTACTTTAGGTTTCTCATCAACTAAATATGGCACATATCTTAGCAGACTTAAGAACTTACTGTTTAAGTCCTTCATAGTCATAGATCCTAGCTTTAACTCATCAAATTCCTTGGCCCTTTCTTCATAGTATTGTTCAGACATAAACTTCTTCTTGAAGTACCTTTTAAAGGTACTCCAATTGACCTCTTTTTCTTTGATCCCCTTGACCCTTTTCAAATCTTGCCACCATATATCTGCCTTTCCTGAAAGGTTATAGATGGCCATTCTCGCCTTCAGCTGATTTGAATAATTATAAATCTGAAAATATTTTCTCATCACGGATAACCAGGATTGTGCCTCTTCTCCTTTTTCAGTTTTTCCATTGAAAGTTGGAGATTTTATCTTTTTAAACTCCCCAGAAACCTCTTCATAGGGTCTGTACTTTTTCTTTTTCTTATACAACTCAGCCTCACTACTATCGCTAGTAGAATAATAGCTTTGTTGTTCCCTGAATCCTTCAGATGAGGAACTGCTTTCAGCTTTAGCCAGTTTCATCCTTTTAGATCCTTTCTGATGACTAGCTTCCTCAGATTCGGATCTTTTACTCCTCCCTTCTGTCTGGAATTTTTCTATCAAGATTTGGTTTAACTCCTCCTGAGTCTTTAATATCCTTTCGTTATCCTTCTTGACTGATTCCATTTCAGTCTTCAAATCCTTGATAGTCTGTATCAGTTCTGAAGAGTGAGCAGTTATCTCTTCTAACACAGACTCTCTAGACATCTGTCTTGTCTCAGTGTTTGGAGACTCCTCCTCAGCATATTCTCCTAACTTCTACATACCTGTCTATTAGATTCAGAAAAAGAAATTTTCTGCTTTTCACATAAAACAAAATACAGGTTAGTATGTTATTTTTACCATTCTACGGAAACTAGTTGGGCCACATCAAGGCCTAGTGTTTGAACCATGCTCTGATACCACAGGTCAAACCCCATAATTTTAAAAAAAAATTTAAATTTTCAATTACACAATAATAACATAACTGCAGTTAACTAGACATATGCTTAGTTAAGGGTTAACAGTTTTTAATTATCTTTTATCTGATGTTTGCATAACTAAAAGAACGGATCTTTTATGTTTACTGATTTGTTTTCTTTTGGTGAACATAAGGTGGGGCTGTCATGCACACAAACTGGGCTTACTTAGCTTCCGAGCTAATGCATAAAGTTTCTTCTTTCCTTACAGATTACATGTAAAGAGATTTGGCTGCTGCAATAAAATTTCTAGTAAAAGTTTGTTTGAAACTTAAGGTCATGTTTGACCGTAGAAGCTAAGCACATAGCAATGTGACTGAGGTAAATTCGTTATCTAAACTTTATTTTAAAAGAGATAATTTTATAAGCCCTATGTTTACTGAACTTATTGATCTAGCATTATTATCAGTAAACAATAATATGTATAATAGATTGTTTATGAATCAAATACGAACTCCAAAGTTCAAGTTCTAAGAAAACACAACATAATCTTACATCACAAAGTATATATTACAGGTTTACATTTTACAAGTGTTGGTAGGTTCCCATATGAACAGTAATTTTACTTTTTCATATGTATTTATAATTCCCTTTTATTATCATGAACAAACTTAATCCAATAAACTATCAGGAGGTTAAATGACATGCCAGTCATCCACCCCATATACATTTCATTGTAATATTCATTTAATTCATAGGTTTTATTCTAAGGATAACTCTTAGAATTTTTTTATATTAAACATATCAAGTTTACTCTAGACACATCAAAATTATAAAAGAATAGAGTATTACATTACCCTTCTAGATATGGTGTCCTTATTTCATGGTTTTAAGGTCTATAATGCAACGTTATACAATCCCTTATAATAAGGTTTGGCTGGATCAAGATAAACTTAGAATTACTATTATACTTGCATCCCAAGTGACAATATTATAATATAGTAATGATATATCATAACAAAAAAATAACATTTGTTAACCCTTGTACCGATGAAAGTTTCGGTGATAAGATTATGTAATAACACGGGATTTGTTATTATTTTCCAATTACAGGTTGACTTTTGCAAAGGTCCTATGTAACTCATGAAACATCCCAAAAATTGATTTTAATGAGTTCTTCGTGATTGATAAAATAAACTATAGGGAACTTTACCCACCGCGACAAATTATTACATGGCTACGTGGCTTTGTATAGACCAAGTGTTGCAGTACTTAAAAGGCTCCAAGCTAAACCTAACACATTGTCCTCCTTCGCCTTCGGGCACTCTTCTAGTTGCTTCGAGTAAACTGGCCATCTTGGCACCTATACAATACAGTGGATGACCTCGGCTCATTCTTCTCGGCTAGGGTTGTGCATTTTCACCCATATGGAGGCCGTTCCTTGGTATTTCTCCTCACCAAACCTGCCCATTCTCCTGGTTGTCTTTCACTGTTCGACAGTTCAACTTCCAACCTTGTTTATAGCAGTCTACGCCTTCTTCCTTTAGTTCATTTCCATGGTGGTGGTTTCTCCTTTCAGAACTATCGTGGCTTGAAAACATGGTAAACTGTGTAAAGTTGCAGCGAAAGAACCTCGCAGCTGTAGGGTGTTATCTGGTGCCTTGTGTAGCTGGTTTTCCTCTGCTGTCCGAGGTTTATGTATTGTTATAAACACTGTCTCCCTTTTTACAGCTGAATGATGAAATTCCTGCTTGTGCCGTCGCTGGTTACTGTGAAGATGGTTGCCAAATTCGAAGTTGAGGTAAGCATTTATCTGTTTTGTAACTAATGAACTCATTCCTTGTTATATTTTCAATGTTTCCTAAAATATGAGTTTAATAATCAATTTTTATGTTGCTTTGCAGATAAGGTGCTGCTTCTCTTCTTTGTCTGAATAAGAGTATGGGTTGCAGCGTTAAGGGCTACGGTAAGCCCTGGTTCTCCATGGCTCCTCCACTTTATGTAAACCCTTATAGGGTAAAGAGGGTTTGGTCATTGCGGCCAGTTTGGACCCTCGCTGTTTTTTTTTAACTTGGTTGTTTGCTCGATGTTAAACTTGTGGGGTTTAAACCCCAGCTCTTTTACAGAGCTCTCCGGCTTTGGCCGTAATTGTAAAATTTTACTTTTGAAAAGATTACTGTGTTTAACTAGGTACAGGCTGTAAGTTTTTTTGGTGCAAAAATTATGATATGGCCGTGAGCCAAATTACTGAGCTGAGCCTTACAGTTTTTAACCTTATATATATTTTGGGGTTATCAGGTTTTTTTACCCTTAAACTAAAGTCAAAGCTGTTAAGCTTCCTTCTTGCATCATTTTTGGTTATGTTATGATACTGTAATTTGTTTGTTATGTACATTTTACAAAGGGTTATTGAGACTCGACAGTGACGTAATATTTACTGCATTTTACTATCTATTTTAATATGCCTCAGTTTGCTTATGAGGATGTTTACTTTTTACCGAAGCTTAATGACATTAAACCTTTGTTAAAAGAAGAATCCTAGAAGGATTACTTAGTTATCAATAAATGATTCTATAATTAAGGTACTCTTCAACTTATTGTTTAATAAGTTTGTTGATTCAGGGTTCTGTACTGTCTTTTTTTTTATACCCTGACTTCTATTCATTAGAAGCTGAAATTTTAATGCATAGTGCACACCTTCCAAATTTATATAAGCCTGTTATATTCTTATTATATTTTATTAATATCTATAAATATTAACTCATTGCCTCATAATACCAGAGTATTAACAGTTTATTTTTACTTCTTATTTATTTATACCTAGAATATAAATAATCTAGGTTTACCATCGAAATAATAAAATAATACTTTAAGTGTTATATTATTAATACTCTTACATTATTTATAATACAAGTACATTATTAATAAAACCACGATAATGCTTCTTTTGTGAGTACCAAGGTCTCTATAGTTATTATTTTAATTTCATTATTCAATATTGGGTTTGGTCTATCTTTTTAATTATAATGCTTATGTATACTTACATAACACTCATATAATATTTGAGTTTTATTTCATATACTTAGGTATAATTTCTTGTGTATATAATAAATTTTATTACCATATTTGAAATAGAATAGAATAACAGGTTGTAATCTATTTGAGCTTAATTGAAATAAAAGAGGGTTTAGTAAATAAATAACTGCAGACTTATATTACTAGATTTAACTGTAAAATTTAACCAATAGATAATTACTTATGTTATTAGCATTGTTTTTCTGCATAAGAAATGAGTTTCTTTCAACTGGAAGATAAACAATTTTAAGGTTAAAACAGCAGAAAATATTTTGTCCATCTGTTCTTTCTTACAGCTAGCAATATTTTCTATCTGTCTTGCATTAATCATATTACAGAGCAAATTATACTATACAAAAGAATAGTTTTTATCTATGTGCATAACAACTGTTAGTCGAACAAGTACTGTATTCTAAAGATAAGTGAAGAATCATTCTACTAATTTGTACCATCTCATCATACTATCTTCTTATAATTTTTACCCCTGCGCTAGAGTACTATCTGGTAAAACCCAGATGTGGAAAAACACAGAGGGTCATTATTTCTCATCAACAGATTTTAATACTGATGAACTAAAAACATGTAATTCACTAAACCAGTAAAACATTCATATCATAACATTCTACCATTTTCAGTTTATTAAAATCATAGACAGTCAAGTGTTAGAACCTGTTTAAGCTGTGGACAACAACAGCAATGAGGCCGTTCCTCCCTACCAACTCCTGGAGAGCACTCAAACAACGACTCCTCAGGACCCCCGAGCTTGCTCTGGTCTCCCTGGCTGGAACTAGGTGCAGCAAAGTCAGATACCAGTCTTCAACTCAGTATAATCTCAGAACTTATCAGTAAGTTCTCCCAGCTAAAAAGCTGTAAATAACCAAGTTACTGCAACATTCCTCTCAAACAACTTCCTTACTGTTTTTCCCTTTTTCCCCAATGAATTTCCTGAATAACATTCCACCTGAATGATTATTCTCTGGAAAATAACTAAGCAGCCTCAGCTCTCTTCATTGAGTACTTTTAAAATATTGCCTAGGTCTTTGTTGGGTTAACTGTCATTTAATGAGCCACCTGCTCTGATTCCACTTTCTTGGGGAATCATGACCCCAAATATAGGGAATTTGCCACATGCAACTTAGGAAGTGTTTGAGGATGCTGCTACTTGTCTTTTGCCTTTCCACCTAGTTCCATCCACCAGTTTGACCAGTAACCTCTTTTTAACAGTTGTCCCATGTTGTTGTCTCCATAATTTATTTATTATTAATAAAATATTCTGAATTACACTCCATTACTGTTGACTCTGCTGAGTCATCAATCCCTACTTAGGATTAAGTTTAACATAATGTATCAGAAATATAATAAAACAATTTACATAATTTTACAAAATTGGGGTATGTGACAATTTGGCACTTATTAATTATGGTATAATTATTATGATCTAGTGCTAATAAGATTCCAAGGTGTTCTCTTATTTCATAATATATGATTATTAACTACATATCAATAATTCTATTACTTATTAAAATGAACACAAAACCTTAAAAGTTTTTCTCATTTATTTAAAATTTATTTTGGAAAGTTTGAGATCTGAAAATAAACTTTTATCACATACCTTATTATCCTTAAAGCTTTATAAAAGAGAAATTTTCTTGATATATTAATAATTTGAAATATTTTATGGTCAAACTTAATATTTCTCTATAACATCAACGTGGCATGTCTCTATTATATGTTTTAAAGGGATGATTTGGATAAGTTCAAATCTCATAAATTAAGATTTTGAGATGATGCAACGAAATCATATTCACCATATCATCAAACCACTTAGCGCAATTTTGGAGAGGTGAAGGTGTCCAATTAAAAGCAAATGACTCATGTCAAAAAAGAAAATCTGTTTTGCAAAGCAATCGCTCCTCAAATCACACAGGTGTCAAAGTAATTTTTCCACAAATTTGCAATGAAAAGCTCAACGAAAAATGCTGAGTTCAAAATCACAGCAAATCATTAACAATTGAGTTCATGCCGTGTGATCAGATCCGTAATATAATCGATAGTATTTAATGAAATCTTGAATAAAGAAATGCCAACACAACAATAGATTCAAACAACCACTTAAAGATTGAAGAGTTCGTTAGCTAAAGCATGAAATTTGCCATTAATTTAAATCAAAAGGTAAATGCCAGCTCAATAATTCAAGAATTGATGAAGATCACAACGTGTATGTCAACCTGTTAATTTGTTATTTCCAGCCGAACAAAGAGGTTTGCATGAAGATAAAATTGTTATCTACCAATCCTTCATGTCTGTTGAAGTAGAATGCCAGGAAGAAAGAATATGCAGTAAATTCAATGAGTAAAAAAGACATTTCTTTCACATTTCATGTGAACATTCTTACTTCATGCATTTTTTATCGGTTCATACTCGAATTTTATTGTTATTTAAACATGAATTTTAATGTGTAGGTTATAAACAAAAACAAGAAACTGGATTCCCGTCGTTATTCAGGAGGCGATTTTCTGCAGCAAACTGCGGGCAAACTAGGATGAAATAACAAAATCCAAAACATGGGTTTTTTCCAGAAGATACCCATTTACCAGTCCCATGGGGAACTTATTGAAAAGAGTGAAGAATTTGGGAGATTTTCGGGGTTCTTTGAACACGTTTTTTCAAGTTGCGGCCAACAAGGAGAGTCAGTTCGTCTCTCAACTCTCTGTTTATTTGTATTTGCCTATTTAAACTAGATGAGATATTGCTAAAGGGAGGAGGTTTCTTCGGCACAGAGAGAAAGCTAAGAGAATATGTTTCTGGAGCTCTTTTCCTGTTGAAATGCTTGTTTGTAAACAGATCTGGAGAGACTGCTATCCTTATTTATGTTCGATTTGTATCAAGAATTTCTTTTAACCTTTTATGGAAAAGAGTTCAAAGTATGAAGAGATCAGAACTGCCTTCGTTTCATTTACTTGACTATATCGTGTAATATTTTTCTATGCATACAGTAGAATTTGAATCTAATAAAGATTTTCTTTTACTCATTGTTCGAATTCTTATTTCAATTAACTGGAATGATAGTGAATTTGATGTATGAACAATATATGGATAATCAAATAGTTTTCTTTTGACTCTGTCATATTGATGTGCTCAATATACTACTACTTGTTTGATTTTATTTAAATAAATAGTAATATAATTATTCTTTCATACATCAGATGCTCATCTTAATCATGCTCCTGGCCAGGATAGGAATTTTGTAGCTTGTTAGTTTTGACTATTAAATACATTTATGTTTTTGCAGTTATTAAATTAATTTTAGTAGTTTCTAGATAGGCGTAAGTTAGATCTTAACTTAGAATCTCTTTAAAAGTTCATAAATAGGTTTTACTTCTTTAAGGACTTAGAAATTTAAATAGATCTTTAACATTTTTGTGAGACTCTCTTCCCGAGAGAAAATCATAAAGGTAGCGGGACCTATACCCCATCAGGTTTTGCTATTCCAAACACATCGGGAGCTGTTCTAAGAAACTTGTGTGGGCATAATCTCTGTAGTTGGCCTAGGTCAGAAAATCAAGCCAACAGTATTGAAAGTAGTACATTTGGTCATTTTCCTTGGGATGATAGAAGATCGACATATTGGAAGACTGTATAATGCTACTCTTTTGTTTTGTGTTGTGGCACTACATTATTGTTAAGAATAATAGTCCATGTATTTACTGGATAGTACAGGTTTCAATGGTGATGCTTATAATTTTGATTTTGGATCAATATATGATGGATCAGTTGATCTAAGTTACTGGAGGATTCTATTGTACTAGATTATTGTTTTCATTGATTCTCAATGAATATCAAGAAACACATTTTTTCCTTGGTGAAAAATAAAATTTGAAGAAACTTAAAAAAATGATTTGAAATCATTGTTTCTTTTAGTAAAATATAGAAAGACTAATTTCCAATGCTTTCTTGTACATCTACACCCTTTTCTAATTTATTGTATATAAGGGTAAATTTACAAATTGATTGTATAAAAATAATAAATTATTTTCCACTAGATTGAAATATGACTCATCCCTTAATTAGAAGTGAATCAAAAGAACTTTGATATTTGAAAGAAATATTAGTTTATGTATTTTTTTTCTCATATTTCCTAATTAAATTTCTTTCCCCTTGTGAGGGAAGGGGAAGAGTGAGGGATTTTCTTCAAACATTCAACATAAGATGGAGATTATGAAGAATAAGACGAGTGAAGTCGATGCCTTGAAGGGTTTTCTTGAGCTTGAGTTGTATCCCCTTTAGAGGGAATTCTATATTTTGGAACAATTATTACTTCTTTTAGAGGATTTTCTTGGTAAACGTATGATTTTTGAGTTGGTTCATCATTGAGGCATTTGGTTTGGCCTTCTCGTTGCTAATGTCCTCATTCTTAAGGTCTTCAGTATTTTCTTTCTAGGTGACGTTTTATCACGCATGGAAATGAGTAAAACTTTCTCCTATTTCTTGATAGAATCTTCTTCATCTACTAATCCACATCCCCAAAAATTTCATACCAAGTAGAGTGGACAAAAGTTTTATGAGGATGAGAGGGAGGGGGTTAGGAAATTTTTTAAGGATCCATACATATTTCAAAGTGTGTAAACCTTGGATAATTTTACCAGTTCTTAAAATTTCAACTCTAAAATATTTGACGATATTTTTTTTAAATATTTCAATTTCTAAGGATTTTATATAGTTTATATAATAAATTGGCGATTTTTAGAGTGAAATTTTTTTACCCAATCCAAATTAGGCAAAATAGGGCTTCAAAAAATGCAAATTGGAAAATCTTCTTTTCGAAATAAAAGATGGAAAAATAACTCCTGGGCTAAATTTTTCACCTAAAATTTTCCTTGGAGGGGGTACCCTTTTCTTATTCTTTTGGAAAGGAGCTTGGTCACCTTTATGTGAGGCTTCTAAGGGTGTTCATAATCTAAATGATGGTTATGATATCAATCATTGATTTAGAGTTGAATAGATTTTAGGAACCCTTTTTCCAAGTCTACATCCATGCAAATGTGCGAATAAGAGAAGAGGCCATTTTATGGTTCTGCTACTTTGATAAATTTCCTCAAGTTATCTCCTATGTCTATCCTACTTGAACTCAAACAAAAATATGAAGAAACCTTTTCTAATGGCAAAAACTTGGTGCCTTTCTTTCAACTTTGAAACCTAGTTTTCTTGAACCCACTAGCCAACTAAACTAGCTATAAGACAATGGCCAATAAATTTGCGTACAAAGTCCTTCTATGCATAGAATACATCATTATCATGATTCAAATGAGATTTAAGTTTGAGCAATAGAAGAACAAAACAAAATAAAATACAAAAATGAATGAGAATACCTAAATCTAAGTAAAAATATTAAAGATTTAATTTTAAATTGAATTTAAAATTTCAACATAAAGGTGCAAATATTTTATTGGACACATTGAAGTTTATTGGCCCAAAATTGCTTAAAAATCTGTGGGTTTTAGCGGTTTGAAGCTCAAATGCCTCTGGTCTCTGCTTCTTTAGGTATTGTTATTGGAGCCAAACTGTATTTGGATGTTGAGGCAACCCAGTCACCTTTAAAATCTTCCTTGTAGGGTTTTTGGTTGCGAAGGTTTTAACAAGGGTTTTATAGAAGGTGGGAAGACTTCTGAACCATTTTCGGCCCCATGATTTCTTCTGTGGTGTATATTTTAATTGGTTTTGGTGGTTGCATTAGGTGTTGCGATCTCACTACAAAGCTCGAGGTATACAGGATAACTGGTGGTATTGGAGGTGTGAAGACTAGGGCAGGAATTTGTATTTGGTCTCAAGGTTCTGAAGTTTTTAACCTACAAAGGGATATTTTCCTCTCATCTACTGCCACTATCAGGTGAGTTTTCATATTCATCCATTATTTTTCTTGTCAAATTTCGGATACAATTCATGGCTTGTGTTTTCCTGGATACAGGTTTATTCATTATTTTCGTCATTATATATTTGTTAAGTTTTCTTTGAGGGATTGTGATATTTTCTCAACTCACTCCTTTTTCGGCCAGGATTTTAGCGATCTGGGTAAAGCCTTCTTTCTTTTATGGTTATTTTTTTATGTATAGGTATTAAATCTCTATGTTTAAATCAGGTTTCTGCAATTTTTGGTCAAATGTTTGCAAGAACTTCAACTATTTTAATATTCTTCAGGCTTTTTACCTCAATTTACTAGACTTTTTTCCTCTGCTTGCATGCTTTTTTTTTCACCTATTGTTTTCTTCAATTAAAATAAATCACGGTAAGTTTGCCATTGTGAATACTGTTTTTTAAGAACTTTATTACTAGAAGTATGCTTCCCTAGCAGTATGGAAGGCAAGTACAGAATATAATTTACTGTATGAAACATTATAGTGCAACCCCTTGGCGTCTATATTTTCTCCATTTGGCTGTGCCCAACTGAAAATTGGTTATCATTGTGTCATATTGTTCAATTGCAGCGTTTTCGCTGGAACTCAGTGTACAGTCTGAATTTATGGTACTGCTCTAAAGATAAATACATTTACTTGAGTCTTCTTGAATGCTTTCAACATGATTGCTCTGTAAGCCTCCTCCATCTCAGGTTCATAACAATATTCCATCACCTTTTTTGTGACTCGCTTCTTGCTTGTCAGCAATGAACTCAACGCATTTTTAGTTTCACTGTCCTCAACCTCCTTTTATACTTTTTTCATAAAATAATCATCCATTTAATGAATTCGAGGAGAACTGCCACCATTCACGACCTCAATATCATGTAATTCCTTTGCCAAATATCTCTTCCCACTTCCTCGAAGACCTCGAAGAATGATGACAAACCGATAAGGACGAGTTGCTCGGCATGGCTGTCTAAAAATATTAATAGCATCAACTACCTTTGGCTTGTCATCTTGAACCTGCTTGGGTTGGAAATGCTGGCCTGTTTATACATACTATTTAAATGGTGGCATGTGATACATGACATGATATCCCATAGAGGAAAATCCAGGTCCATGATCCATCGAAGTGTGCTGGTATTGGAACCCATGTTTTGAGGCTTCAAGTAGGGAAATGATCGCATACTTGTCAGAAGTGAATGTGCCCCTGTAGTAGATGAAGAGAAACCGATAGAAGTAGATAACTTAGGAGGAGAAATTCGAGGAGGCGGTGGTGGAGGAGCATGATTTGGTGACAATCGGGGTGAGGAAGACAGAGGTGGGGGAGGAAGGGGTGGAATAGAGGGGGAGGGAATAGATGGTTGAGCTGGTTGGATTTGACCTTTTGTTATTAATGTTGTAATCAGCATGCCAGTCTGTACACCACTACCATTAGTCATCAACTGGTAACCAGCCTATGCATTAGCATGAGAAATCTCATGGAGTTCAGTTGCTAGCATTTGTTGAGACTTATGCTCATCTTGCACTCGATTCTATTCCATTTGAGGTTGTTTTTTATGTCCATGCTGGTGTTGACACTGCTCAGCCCTTAACTTCTAATGGATACCATTCCTGATTGCTCTACTGCTGCAGTCGATAACCCCACTCTTGAGGATTCTATTTCTCATGTATGTGAAGATTGATTTTTTGATTATGCTTGGGGTGATGTGAACCCTTAACTTCTAATTAACACTATTTCCCTACTTCCTGATTGCTTTGCTGCTGTGTCCAATACCCCAACTCTTGAGCTTTATGTTTCTCATGTATTAGCTGGTGAGATGGATGATGTTGCTGCCCTTGTGATGGAGGATACTGCTCAAATTGTTCATGGAGCATTTGAGAAGAACCATGTGATTGCTGCAACTTCGGTTGATTCTGCTGATTAGGGGGGATATCTTGATATACTTGATTAGGAATTAAATGCGGCTCCTGTTTCTGCAATTGTGAAATGTCTTGATGCAGTTTCGGTGTTTGTTGTTCAAATTGAAGGGACCTCTGTTGTTGTTGCTCATGAATCTGCAAATGGTGTTCCTAATTCATTTCATTAGGTGGAGGATGCTGAAAATTTTCATGATTAGATACAAGAGTTAATGAATAATTATTTTTATGCATATTCATATCTGCCTGAGTGTCTACATGCGGCAATGGCTGATTCCAGTGGTTGTGTGCCTGAATATTGTTGTGATGTAGTCTATCCCTGTAAGGGTTTGACAATGACTGGCCTCCACCTATTTTTCTCTCAATTTTGTCTAGAAAAGGGTTCTTCTCACCAAGCTGAGTAGGTTGCAACTGCTGCATTTGGGTGTAGGTGCCTTGACCTTGACTAGATGTTTGAGATCCCTGCCTTTGTCCCTCAATCTGACTCCTAGTTACAACTTGCTAATATTGCTAAGGAGTCTTAAAAAGGATATCCTTACATTGCCCCTGGAGACCTTGAATGCTACCATCATCTCCTTGGATTATTTATTCTTGAAATTGGTCCGGTTGAAAGTAAGACTGCTTATCCATCTTTCGTTGTTGCTGCACAAAGTCCAAATGAAGTTGTTCAATTATATTTAAGGACTTCTCATGGTTCCCTTCCCTCCTCAACTGAAGTATTAACTGACTATATTTTTGTACAACACTCCCACTGGAAAAATGATTCTCTTTGAGCCCTCTTGTAGGGAGAGTCGACACTCATGTAGCTTGTTGCATATAAATATAAGAGTTGTCTCTATTGGCATGGAATGCTGCCATAGGTTGACGAACTGGAAATTTTTCATTACCTGGAAGAGAATCATTAGGTTTATTTCGCCAAACAATTCTAGGTTCAAAAGACCAATCTTGCGATAATTCCTTTTGTGAGCCATGTAAATGTGAAGGCACATCCCTACTCTGCTCTCTTACCTCTGTATATGCACTACCTTGAGAGCCACTTGCTGGATTAATTGGATATTCTCTTCCCAGGGCATTCCAATTATAAGTGCTTTAATCTTTACTAAGATGAAATCTATAACCAAATGCTTTTTTTTCCAATGCTTTCTCTGCAGGCCTGGCATTGTCATTATTCTATAATCCATAATGAGGGAAGTCACAGACTTGCCTCTTCTTAGGTGACAATGCTTGAGCACCCAACTTGAATTCAAACCTGAAGGGCTTGTCATTGACATTATCTATATCATCATCAAGCAGGCCATGCTCTATGAGTAAATTCCTCCTCACGAAGGCCGCAATTCGTTGCCTTTTATTACTCATGGCATCATCTTTATTTGTCTGATCCATAAAGAAAGAACCAGCTCTATCTCCATGCATGTGATTCAAAGATTGTATATTATGTTGGTATTCAGACTAAAGTGAATGAAGATGACCCTCGTTTCCTAAAAATATCTTATCAGGTGTTCCATCTTGCCCTTTAAGTAATACTTCCCTCTCCATGGTCCTTTCAAAAAACCCATTATCACTTGGAACCTACATATCGTTTCCCCCATCCATTCGGACTCTCTTTTGTGCTTTCTGCAGAAATTCTGATTATAGAGCTTGAGAATCCCTATACTCATCAGGTCTTCGCATTCCCATTTCATTATCCCTATTCATGACATGAACAACATGTTCCATGTGTTGCATACCAATATCTGCAACATCATTTGACCTCTTAAAGACTGTCTTCCCAATGCGTCCAAAAGGTGCACTCACACCTTGAACCCTTCCTTGTGTAGGTTTTTAAATATATATATATATTTGGTGGAAGGATGTATAGTGAGTGTGTGTCTTACTTTGTATATATATGCTTGTGTTGTGTGTCATGTAAGTGAAGTCACTGTCCATAAGAGGAGCTCTTCCCATCTGCATGGTTGTTGTTGAAAGAAAGAAGGGTACGCTGCAAAGAAGGTGCAATCCGGTGAATATTGGAGGATCCGCACTCTCTAGTTAGAGTTGATTGCTGATGCTTGTGCTGCAATGGGAAATGGAGATCCGCAAAAATTGATAAAATATTTGTGAAAGGGAAGAGTCTTAGTTTCTCATCATTCTCTTCTTCTATTTGATGTCACCTCCATGCATGATAAGAAAGGCTCTGTATCTGCGTTGTGGCCAGAATGTATCTGAAACGTCTTATGGGAAATTTGTTTAAAGTTTTGACAAATTTCAGCTGCGAGGGTTGAGTCGCTAGTGAAGTAAATTTCCATGAGATCATAAGTGACATTATTCTAACCAACCTTTATAACTTCGGGACACTTATTGTTGATCATCCTTAAGTTCAATACCCAAAATTGATCTCACAACCCTTTTTAGAAGGAAGGTGCAGACAAGTTGGTCTATATCATGACACCTATATCAATTGTCGCAACTGGTCCATGTGAAAATGGTAAACGCTCGTTCCAACTGGTAAATGTCTAAAATAGACACTGCTTTTGCTACTTTAATCCCACTACTGCAAGCATTTATTGTGAACATCCTTTTTCTACTAGAAGTATGGAATTCAAGATTACCGTCCAATTACTTATATTGGCCTGGAAAAAATGGGAAAAAATGATAATCTGGAGCCCAATTGTTTATGGTATAATATAGTAAATGTTTAGTCCTGCAGTTGATGGATATGGATAATACAGTGCCCCTATTGCATTGATTTGTCTTACAAATGTTGTCTATGTGATATTTGTTAATACATCATATTTTCAATAATAAACTTTTGTTATTCCTTGTTAAGAAAAACTAAGTTAGAGGTACTTTCTGTTTCATAATTTTAAATTCAGTTATTTTGTGATTGGTTTTCACTTTTCAGTCTGGAGTAGCAAAGCATGAGGGTCTCTCTTGTCTTTGCGTGAGAAAAAGAAATCCTTAAATTATAAAGTGAGTTTTGATTTTTTTAAATTCTGATTATTTCAGATGTTTATAATCTGCACACAATGCAAATATAGATAACATAGGCAAAGACAAAGGGATGGTTCTTGCAAGTGGTTTGAACATAAATTTCATGGAACTATAACTTACATATTTTTTGTTATCAATTTATTCATCTACCTGTAACCCCTTGTATCCACAAAGTACTCTTGCTTTTGACTTTTCAAGGTATGATGAGCGTATATGTGTGTGAGAAAGTCCTTATAGGGGCTTCTTAACTCAATGGAAATCCAAATACTCCAAACTAATAGCATGTTTCTTGCTAATTTTGTACAGACATATATCACATTCTAAAAGATGAAATCAAAATCCAACAATTCTCCCTTTAATTGTTCCACTGAGCATGAATTCAGAAAAGTGGATGCTTGCAAAGTAGAGTATAAAATATCTTACTAAGATTTTTGATGCTTGTTTGCTTGTGTTCCAACTTCCAAGTCGAACAACTACAACAAATTGACATCTTTACAATATGCACCAAGTGGATATCACAAGTCTATGTTAACATAATAGGATGTCCAAATACTTTTTATTTGGTCTAAAAATCACCTCTTTGCATTCAGTACACTTTGCAAGCATTTAATTTAACGGTCGATATGTTCATACCATGGAAGTATTTTTTATCAACAACTGTAATTGTCACATGTGGTTGAGATGGTTTGAGCTTACGACCATTATTTTACTCTCTTTGGAATGTTTGAATTTGTAATAGTAGTATTCTAGGTGTATAAGAAAATCTGGTCTTCATAGAGTGTCAATGTAAATTGGGATGTCCACTTATTTTGGGAGTTACTATATGATATTATGTATTTTTTTTAGGAATCAAGTGGCAGCACAGGATGGCAGACAGGAATATAAACGAAATCATAATTTCTAAAAGAGATCGACGTGAATGTTCAGATGCAACAATTGAGATAAAGGTTAAAACAATGGATTCACAGACTTACACTTTAAGAGTCGACATGTGTGTAAGTATTTTATTTCCTGGTCATCAATGCTTTTAATTTTATTTGGAGTTAAAAATGGATGAGGTCACAATAATTCCGAAGTTGTTAGGCTCCAAATTCTTATATTCTCTTACAACTTTTATGATAGCATTAAAAAAAAAGAGCAAAGTGGAGGGAACATTAGAATATTATATTTTTGTACTTATTTATTTATGTATCTTACTTCAAGGTGTTCGCTGCATGATATTATTACATTTGATCTATTGCTGAAAAGACATTATCTTTTTATTTTTTAAAATTTTGTTCTTTCAAATCTGACTTGGCTTGTATAATGTGTTTTTATAATTTCTTTAGTCATCATCAATTGACTTTCAAGGTTTAATACATCTGAAATTATGTTGCACCTGTAATCTATCTATCTTGAATCCCAATGTAAAATTTTGATTCTTCTCATGGAGAGATTCAAGTTTTATATCAAATGTTCAACATGTGGGTTAGGGTTATTCTAAAAATAACAGATGTTTGTCCCCTAGGTTGGATTTCATTGTAAAACTAGCTAGCAATATTTTATATCTGGACACTAGAAGAAGAGAACCGAATGTTATTCTCTTTCAATTTCTTCTATTTGGACCATAGTCACTGGCTCTTCGTGCTCTAATAGTTGATGTGCTGATCCACTTGAAGGGTCAACCACCACGAAATAATTCAACTCGTTCATAGTAAAGGTAACTAACCTACACTAGCATAGATCTACGTTTAATCTCATATATTAAAATTATTTTTAAAATAAATCTACTATATTATAATTACTTTTAAAATAAAGAACTTTTATATGATTTTTAAGATAAAATTAAAGTAATTTGTATCTTTTAATTATCATTTTTTAATTGAAACCATAACTCGTAGCTAAATGTTTAATCTCATATATTTAAAATATTTTTAAAATAAATTTCATATACTTATTTTATTTTTAAAATAAAATGAAGAATTTTTATATGTTTTTAAAAGTAATTTTTATCTTTTAATTCAAATAATAACTAAGTGGTTTATCTATATGTATCTAAATTTTCAGTGGTTAGTATGTCTATAACAAAAAACTACTTCAAAATGGGGTTAAAGTAGCATAGATATATTTTAAACCCAGATTTATCAAGCACCGAGAGGGATCCAGTTTCTTGAGATTTACATTTTTTTACCATTTGGATCCCTGGAGAGCACCTCGCTTCTCTCAGTGCAACAATTTTGGTTTAAAAGGTGAAAAATATATTGTTAATGTTTTTGGTTAAAATTTTGCAAAATAGAAGTTGTTGAAATTGTGGTGTTGAGTTGTAACTCAGTTGATTGGTGCTTTCGAATCCAAGACCAAAGTAGTTAATGTCAAAGGTTCAATAATCTAGGTCTTTCAAGGTTAGGATCCCAAAACTGGAGCTGACATGGTGAGGCCCCTTCGGGTAGGCCCCTGAGAATTCCATTCCAAAGGTATGGTCTTCATTACTAGAATTCCATTCTGAAGGTTCTAGGACACCTTCATAATTCTCAAAACACTTAATGGAACCAACATCCTAAATTATAGGCTTGTGATACCATCAATAGGCCATGTTTGGTTGGTGGAGGAAACCTACTTCGTTCTAGATGTCTACAAGATTTCTTTGGAGCCTAAGGCTTAGGTGTCTTCCACTAACCATGTCCAAAGACCTAATGCCACAATATTCAAACACACAACACTATAGATACCACTCCAAAATATTGCATGGTACTTTGATGCAATGTTCATAGCTTTGAATGCCATGACAATTTATTTAGGGCCAAAGGCATGGTATTCTTTCATGGAACATCATTCCCAAGGCCTTAAGACACCTACATACTACTAAGAAAAACTTGTTGTCCCCGACACCCTAAATCATAGGCTTATAATACACTAAATCGGTCATGTGTGGTTGGTGGAGCCGACCTCCTTACCCTTAGATGGTAGAATATTCCTTTTTGGATTGAGGATCAAGTGTCCTTTGTTGAACATGTCCAAGGCCCCAAGGAAAAAAACCTAGATACATAGTTCCATTGATACCCCTACAAAGTTATGCATCATTCCTTGACACATTGTTCATGGCTCTAAATTCCATGAGAATTGATTTAGGGCCAAACACATAGTCTTCTTCCATAGAATATAATTCCCAAGGACTTGACACAAGTATATATTACTCAAAATCATATAATTGTACTAACATCCTCAATCATAAGACAATGCTAGAAGCTTCCTTTAGGTACGTATGTTTAGGTCTCTTTTATCCCTAACGCCACAAGACCTAGATACATAGTGTCATGGATACCCCTGCAAAGTCATGTGTGGTTATTCAAGGAATTTTTCATGGCTATGGAATCCTCAATGATTTTTTTAATTCCAAAAGCATGCACTTCCTCCCTATAATAGTCGTGGAAGTTGCTCGATATGCACTTCTACTTCACTGAAGAAGTATGTCTGGTCAATGGAGAAAATGTCTTGCCATAATCAACTCCCTCTTCTTGAGAGAAACCACGAACCTTGCTTTGTATTTCTCAGTGTTGTCATCTACTGCATGTTGATCTTGTATATCCTCTTGGAAGATGTATTTCTTGATGTTTTCATCTACTACATGTTGATCAAATCCCTCTTTTTGTTATAGTATAAGTATATATAATAAACTTGGATCGAGGACGTTGGTCGAGAAGAGTTCTACACATCGTGAATAAGGTGGGTGGTGACATTAGATGAAACATTTACCTGGCCACTAATGCATAAATTAGGAGGTTTAACTTGATAGTGATAAAGAGAGGTCGTCACTGAATTATACGTATCATATTCTGCAAGGTCAATCCTGTAAGAGGTCGAGGAATCAAAAAATTTACCTGAAACTTCGATATGGGGTTGGGCCTCTACCTTTACTGCATATGGATCTAACACTGGTTCTAATTCAATAGCCCAATTTAATTATAATTGAGTCTTTTAATGGTTAAAATATTGTTCTTGGTGCTTCCACTTGTTCAATTATTATTGGATCGATGAGTACTGATAGGACGTTTAAAGGAACTGACCCTAGTGAAGCTATGTCGACTAGTGCAGCTCCTAGTTCGACGGTCACAGATCATGATAGTTATATTGAAGTTAGAAAAGAACCTCAGTATGGGACTCGAGACTCTTACATTAAAGGATCAACAACTATATATGATTCTTTGAGGTATCGAGATGGTACTCGTTCTAGTACCTAATTCGTAATTAACGTAGGAACCTAATTTTCCTAAATTGGTACGTGTTTAGTGGTTTGCTTCAATGGTGCAACGGGGATAAAGATGGTGAAGAGAAAATTCACGCAATTGCTTTGTTGGATCTCTGAATATCAAGGTGCATGGAACCAATATTACTAATAGAAGGTAGACAATTTACAAAATTTACACTTCATTAATGTCAAAATCGCAATTTTCCATGACACAATTAAAAATGACTAACATAAATGACTAATTCATATTCTTCTAGCTAGTCATTTTTTATGTCATGATTAAATTGGTCGTTTATGTTAGTCATTTTTAACTCTGTCACTTATTATCTAGTCATATTTGTTAACTAGTGATTAAATTAGTCGTTAATTTTAGTCGTTGATAGTTGGGTCAATCAAAATTGCTCATATTTAGTAGTAAACCACTTGAAAAAACTATGGTGACTAGAATTTTTAGTCACCTAGTAGCTAATTCCTCATTTTGTACTAGTGCTAGACTTAGAATCATTAATAAATTGACAGGGAAAAAGAATCAAAGTTTTGAATTGGATCAGGAAAAAATCAGCAAATATAAAATAAATATATACAGATATTTTGAATTAAAAACACTTTTCATTGATATTTGAAATAGCCATGTCCATATATTACAATATTTCAATAGATCTTCAAAATTTCACAATGAATAGGTATCATCTATAATATGATGATAATCTTGATTCTCATCTGTAAGGTGAGTCCAGAATCCAGATAAAAATATGTCTGGGTTAACCCTGCCCATGTATCCTTTTTGTGGATGATTTGGTCGATGTCCCTTCACACCAACAAGTAGAAAACACCTCAATTAAGAAAAAGAATGAGAAAAAACAGTGAAAATTGGGTTTAAAACCTTTCCCTGGGTGCATACTTCCATAAATTGCTAGTCAAGGGTTAAGTCATGAGTTTGACTTTTGATGACTGAGTCAACTTGGTCAACCCAAGTCAAACTCAGAAAGTTTCAAATTGGATCTTTTGACTGCAGAGTCTAATTTAAAACAGAAAATCACAATTTGACTCACGATTCATGTGACTTTGGTATGGAGTCTTTGAAGCTACATTACAGGGAAGCGCTGGCCTCTCACACTTTGTTCTCGAAGCATCCTCCAAGAGGGAGTGTTCAGGAAGTGCCCTTAGGAGTATTCTCTCGGGGTCTTTGAGGTGCTTCAGGGGTGCTCCCTGAATGATAACATAACATTCTTAATGTATAAGGGTAGAAAGAGAAAATCCTTAATTTTTATATATTATTATTAATTGTTTCAGGATGTTTGAGATGGGTTCCAACCTCATCAGACCTCATTTGAACAAAATAGCATCCCATCCAAAAATTTAAATTCAATAAAAGTAGAAGTTTTTTAGCACTCCAGCAAACAAAACTACACCGAACCAAAGAGAAGTCCACTAAACCATCAAAAGACACTAAATTCCACTATGCCCTTTTTCCACATGTCATCTTACTTAAGGAACAATGACCTCCACAAATATAGGAACTGAGGAATCTCTAGATTTTCCTTTGAAGGACTTGCTGCTAACGTCATACACTCAAAAAGATGGTTAAGCAAGAGCGAAAGTTATATTATTTCTTGTAGAACAACTGAAATATTGTAATTGGGATCTTGGAAAGGATAATATTATGTTTTCCCTACTATCTCATGTTTTGGATCTAATTTTAAATGAATACAATACAACTTGTGAAATTGCTACAGACAATGGTCTTGTTAGTGTTTTGTTGGATATCTTGTCTAGTTTTTACCTGGATCCATCAAAAAGTGACAGCCTTCTAGATTTTAAGTATGTGATCCCCATGCTACTAGTTGTTGATAATTTGCTATAGTTAAAGCAAAAATCCGATTCTAATATAATGATATTTAAACAGTCCAAGAAAAAAGATGGTGATGTTGATAATACTGAGAATTTGGAGTCTAATCATCAAAATCGTACAACGTAGATGTTTGTTGTGCCGGAAGGGTACATAACTACTAAAGTGTAGAAAAAAACTATTAACATAGTCTGCAACTTCATTTAGATGAATCTTACCTCAACTGTTGTACAAGCTCTTCTCCAACTATGTGCAAGGCTTAAAAGGGTGCATGCCATAGCATTGTGTTTCCTTGAAAGAGGTGGATTGGTTTCTTTGCTCATATTTCCTACTAGTTGCTTATTTTCATGGTTTAACAGTGTTGCATCAACTATTGTTTGTCATATTCTTGAGGATCCTCATACGCTTTAGGAAGCTATGGAGTCAGAAATTTGACAAGATATTGTAGCTGCTTTAAATCAAAATATAAGTGGAAGGTTGAGTCCTCATACCTTTATCTCAAACTTAGCTCTTGTTATCTTAAACTTAGCTTGGTTGAGTTGAAGGTGATTTTCTATTTGATCCATTTCATGTGATGCTTATTGAAAATGTTTTTGCGGAAAATCGACGATAGGGAAGTACAACCTCTATCTATAATCTTACAGGAAGGGATGATGATTGTGGAATGAAATTTCAACATCCAATTCTCATTAGATCATGTACCCCATTTAGATAAGTTTTTCATTGAGCAATATGTAATTTTTAAAATTTCTGGTTGTTGAACATCTGCTAGATTATAAATTTTTTTCCTTGGATTTGAACTTTAGAATTCATAGTTTAAGGACATATATAATGTAATGTGTCTATGATTGCAAAGAATGATAGGGTTGTAGCAGAGAGTACTATTGAAAGTACTTCAGATCCATCCCATTTGAATTATATTTACTGAACACTTCGAAGTGGGCGACCAATAAATCATTTGAGTAGCTGGGTTGATGATAGTTAGGAACTTAGAGGAATGAGTGGCACTATAATAGAATTAGGAATTGAGGATAATTTTGTTTCTCAGTTATAGAGGTCTCAACTAGTTGATGACACTTGACAAGATTAGGCCCATGATACCACCATATCACAGGAAAAAGGTGATGCTACTGCCTCACAAGCTACAGATGTTGGTACTGTAATGATAGAAACTTTACAATCATAGGAAAATGGTATAAAGAGAACCAATGAACGTAATCAATCCCATGTTGAAGATAATACAATATATCATCCTTTGTCGACCATTATATACTCAAAGTTGTGTATTGATCCTTTTTACCATTATAGAGGACCCTCTAAGTTAGGTTCCCAAATTCTTAAAGGGTTCTAGCTCAATGGAAGAGCGCCTGCCTTACAAGAAGGAGGTTGGTGGTTTGATTCTCCATGCCCTAATGATATTATAATATCAGTTAAAAACAATTAAATTAGTAAGCAAAAAATAAGAGATAGGTGACCAAACAAAATGACCAAAACTCGTATATAAAATTACTAAAAATGATTAAATTAGTGACCAAAACATGAGAGATGAGACACTAGGCATTAAAAAGGATGCAACACGTGACGCTAATGATGAAGCCAAACATGACGTTGATATGGTAGCAAAATAAGACGTTACTTTGGATGCAAAACATGGCGCTACATAAGAAGCAAAATATGGTACAATTATAGAAGAAATATTTGGCGTCATTTTGGTAGCAAAACACAATGCAAAAAAGGAAGCAAAAATTGGTGCAAATTTGGAAGCGAAAATTGGCACATATTTGGAAGTAAAACATGGTACAAAATGGGATGCTAAAGTGGTAGCAAAAATGGATGAAATATTGGATGCTAACATGGTGCTATTAAGGATGCAAATATGGCGCTAACGGGGGTGTCATTTAAGAAGCAAAAGCAGACACTCACTAGGAAGCAAAATATGATGTTATTTAGGAAGCAAACCTTGACGTTGTATAGGAAGAAAAGTTGGACGCTATTCTGGAAGCAAATATATAGACACCATAAAGGATGCTATTTAGGAAGCAGAAAAAGACGTTTTTTGAGACGCTTTAAGTTTTGTCCATGACGTGTCCCATTTAGTGTCTAGTTTGACCACTCAATGTAAAAAAAAATTACACTAAAAAGGGACGCTA
>LPNX011221872.1:746634-804234 GCA_001517045.1 Pseudotsuga menziesii
CGTTACATAATGTTACATCTCTCTCACAATCAGAAATCTTAAGTAAATAGAAGTAAAAATTTATAGCCGACATTTACATGAGGAACGTTATGTAATGTTACGTGACAAGATCTCCCCCATACTGGGTTGTAGAGCACCTCTCGGCGCAATAAATGGTAATAATGAGAGGAGTAGGGTGGTGCGTTTTCCAATGATTTCCATTATTGTTAATAAGGGTTTGGGAGGAACATTAGAGGTGGAGGAATCCATCCTTGAGGAGCATGGGAAATAAGCTAGGATGATAGAGAAGATTGCAAAGAAACTTGGTTATGGTTTGGCCGATATTGTGGAGAAGGGTGGAAAATTTATGTAGTCTTGTTCTATATAGGAAGGGTGGGGGCCTGAGAGAAAGCAGAGGAAACCTCAATGTCTCAAGTTGATACAAATGGGGATGAAGTTGTTATGGTTCAAGATGTGATGTAGAGAAAGTGTAGTTGTACTTGGCAACACTATGGAGTAGATAACTTGTATTAGTCTCTTGGTGAGCCCATCTACTAAGTATCAATTTCCTTAAGGAAGAACTCAAGGGGAAAATTGCAAAGTAGGTGAAAATATTATCACTGGACATTAAGGAGATGAAAACAATCGATTTAGTATTAAAGCTTGATATGTTTAAGAGAATAGATTTCTTAGATGCTTTCAAAGGAGGAATTGTCGATCTAAAGCAACAATAGGATCAAGATGGTATGGAGTCATGCCAAAGAAGGAGGTATTTGGATATTGATGTTGGAGTAGGGTCCCGCAGCTACAGGAGAAGCTGCCATTTTGGCGGATAGACAGTTTTGGCGAAGATAAAAGAGATAAGGTAAATATACGATGCCGTAGCATGTTTCTAGCTGTAGATCAGAGCCGGAAACTGTGACTATCGGGGCAGAGAAGTCAAAGAAGACGATAGTACCTGAGCGGCCGAGAAGAGAGAGCTCACCCACTGCATTCAAGGTGGCGACGAAGACAGGAGGGCTCAACTACCCTCATAAAGGAAAAAGGGGCAATGAGGCCGAGGTATTGAAGACGAAGGACAGAGAAGGAAGCGGTGCCCAGTACCCATGATCAGCGCCGGGAAGCGTGGAAGACTGCAGAGAGCTGTGGTGTAACGGAAAGCGGCAGTTCGAGTACAGATAGACCGACTGTCACAGTTAGGGTTTTGGGTTACTGTTGGGAGAGGCCCATAGTGTTGTAATGGCAAGACCTTCGGGCCGCCTATAAAGGGATGTATTTTGTATTGAAAAAGGTTAGCTAGTTAGTCAGTTAGCTCATTAGCTATTCAGCTAGTTGGATAACCTGTAGCTATTCAGACAGTTAGCGTGTCTGAGAGTTCAGTAGTTTGTTAGCTCACTGTTATTTTGTATTTTAATAGAGTCGAGCTCTGGTTCTGCTATTCAGTCCATAGTTACCTTACTGTAACCAGTAGCCAATTCCAGGAGTATGTATGTAACAATCCACAGGGATTGACAGAGAGAGAGAGAGAGAGAGAATATTGTAAGAAGGAAATATAGAGAAAGAGAAGAGATCTAGGAGAGAAGGGCTCCCGGCAGTGAGTGCGGAGTTACCCAGAAGATCTCTAGCTGCACAATAGGTTGCAACAGAACTGTGTACTCTCTCAAGATATAATAAACACAGTTCTGTGGACGTAGCTTCTACCCTGGAAGTGAACCACGTAAAACCAGTGTGTTATGTGATTATTTCATGCGACTGTGCTTTACTTAGTTGATATTTGTTATCTGTTACATGAATGTTGTATCTCAGTTAGTAAATGTTTGTATGTCCTCATTCAGTTACAGCATTATTGAAGGTTAAAGGTGGATTTACATGTATCAAGCATCTGCATATGAGTTTATCAGTGCTTGTTTCACACAGTAATAAGTCATCCTATTAAAGTGTTTCCTGTATACTTATTCGGCCAGTTAAAGTATAGTGGAGGTAGAGTGTGTTGAACTGTGGAAGTTCAAGTCAGAGAGTTTACTATCTTGTTGAAATTTATCCAAGTCATTTCACCCAGTGAGATAGCCTTTGGACCATGAGGGTCGCAGTGGGCCATGCTATAGAAGATATCGCGTTGACAGTGGGCGATATCGCACCATCAGAGGAGCTGCGGTGTAAGATATCGCAGAGCGTGGGTTAAGCGAAAGGGAGAGTTGCGCACCCCCTGAGTCACTGCGATGTGATAGGAGTCCCTCCCCTATCAGAACCCACGAGTAAGAGAGAACCACGCGTCGCAGAGAGATCTCGCTGGAAAAGAGAAACCGCGAGACCCCAAGATGCTACAGAACCTGGTTGAGGACACCTGAGTCTTTGGCCAACCCATAAGATTACTTCAGGTGAGACTTCAGGCCGTTTTGTGGTCTGTTGCCGAAAGGGCCAGTGAGCTAGGGGTATTGTTGGTATATGTATATTAGTAAACCCAGGTCTGCCCAGATAGCCAACAAATGGTTCCGTTGCCGACTTTGAACACATTACAGAGCTAATGTTCTGTTGGCATCCTACTAGAGACGAACTCAATCAGTGGCTTGCGTCTAAGGAGAAAGAGTTTGTAGAACAAGAGAAGAAGAGTCCTAGACTGAGTACAGAGGACTGGTTACAAAAACATATCTTCACTGATATACATACGATATTTTTTGCGACCTATGGAAATGAGTTGTATGACTGGTTATCAAAGCTGACTGATCAGAATATATTCAGAAAGAAAAGAAACATCATGTGGACACCGGCGCTGATTCACACCATGAAGAGTATAGACAATCCCATTACACGAGCAGTCGACTTCTGGCTTGCAAGTGTGCTAGAAGGTTTTGTTATAGAGTTTGCAATTGAACAGACAAAAAGCTTCAGCGAGGCTGAACGGTACTTGTTCAAAGGATATCGTGGTAAGTACCTAAAATATTTAAACTTGTCCATTAAGATGTTATTATATGAAAAAGGATTAATGGATATAGTTTCAGACCAGTAAGCTAAGAAAGTGTGATGTCACAAGAGTTTGAGAGTGATCTTGATGATATTGGATGTACACGTAGTGGCAAGAAATATAAAGTAGATTTCAGCTCTTCCATATTTGAAAACAGTTCAGATAATACTAGATAGCAGAGTCATAGTAATACAGAAAGAACAGAAGGGGGTATCCCTTACCACCCTTATACCCCACAGAAAACAACCGAAACTCAGAACAATCCCATAGGAACTCCATCTAGTAGTTCACCCACAACACATACTACCGCTACATCACCTACATCTACATCGCCAAGTGGTAGTAACACAGCAAATCAACATCCACCACGTAGAAATAGAATGGGGGATGACATGAAGTTACCTACCTTTAAGGGTACAGGGGCAGAAGACCCAGAGCAGCACTGGTTTCTATGTGAAGATGTGTGGACCATTAAAGGAATCCACGATGATAATATTAAACTTGTACAGTTGGTCACCACACTTAGGGAACGAGCCTTAACATGGTATATGAAGTATACCTTAGTGATACCCAGAACACTTATACAGGTTTGGACTACCATGATTAAAGAATTTAAGAAGCCCAAGTCCGAATCGTAGTGTATCACAGAGCTCAAAGAAATTAAACAGTTACCTACAGAGTCAGTATGGGACTTTGATCAGAAATTCAAAGCTCTCATAGACCAAGTTAGCTTTGAGTTTGCACCGGAGCAACATAAGGAATGGTTCATCACAGCACTGCTCCCGCATATTACACACCCACTGATGCAGCAGAGACTCTGTACATAGGATGAAGCATTGGAGATGGCAATGAAACTAGAGGCATCACCTCTAGCTGAGACCAGTACAGGTATGACAAACCTGCAAAACCAGTTAGCAAATCTCACGTTACAGATGCATGAGATTAGAAAAGGAAAAGAGATTGCACAAGACATATGGTGTATCAAGTGTAAAGCACAAGGCCATACTAAAGATAACTGTCTAGTATTTGTTGAATACTTAGCAAGTGGGGCTCCTAACCCCTTAGCAAAAACTCAAGGGCCATGGTGTGAACTATATAGAACAAGAGGACATCCACCTCAGCAATTCCCTTTACTTCAGAAGTATGTACAGACACCTAAGAACTTATACTGTACCTTCTGTAAGTCAGTAGGACACGAAGACCATACCTACAGAGCCTACGATCTCATGGTCGATAGAAAACATGACTTGTACAGAGTCCAATCAGAGACACCGGGTCCAGCAGCAGGACCACAACATGAACCGGCTCATATAGGCCGTGGAGGAGGATTCAGAGGACGAGGCCGTGGAGGAGGCTTTAGCCGTGGTGAAGGCTTTGGCCGTGGTCGTGGACCGATTACTTGTTACAACTGTGGAGTTGTAGGACATTATGTTAGGGACTGTCATAACCCTACTATGACATGTAATTATTGCAAATCTTACGATCACGCTATAGAAGAATGTCCTACCTTGATAGCCAAGATCAGGGAACCTAAGCCAATAGTACACCCGAACATTCAGCTTATCGCTACGGAACAGAAATAGCCAGAACCAAGAGTCAACATTATGACTCGCAACGGTGCTTCCACTAGTGGGACATCGCAGGATACTGAAAAGAACATAGGTCCGGAGTGGGTGCGCAAAGCCACTACTAAATCAACACCACTCGACCTGCAGAAGAATAAAGAGAAATTTCAGGAAGCTAAAACTTTCTTTAATGACCCTACGCAATTAGGATCGTAGGTACAACCGTCTAGGGGCATACTGCAACAAACATCATGTGGCGTTAGCCCTGTTCAGATATCGTAGGCTACCACATCAGGAAGATGCGATGAGGATGAGTTGACAGGAAGCGTACAATCCTTCTTGCAGAGTTTCTTGAAACTCGTGAGAAATGAGAAAGCTATCGAAGAGCTTCAGCTCTTCATAGATCATTATCAGCCATATTCTTCCGTGAGCAATGCATAGCGTGCTGTTCATAATATTATGGGCCATACAAGAACATGAAGAGAGATGCGACTCATAGCACAAGTTGAAGATTTTGAAATGGATGAGGTAATCCTAGACTTAGGATCAGAGGTAAATGTTCTGACTAAGCAGACATGGGAACAGATGGGTAGCCCCAAGTTAACCAGATCACCTATCCATCTGCAACTAGCCAATCAACAGAGGGTATCACCATTGGGTCGATTACCACAAGTGCCAGTTGACATTGACGGAGTTCGCAGTTTTGCAGGCTTTGAAGTTATAGAAATCATTGGTGATAGTAGACCGTATCCAGCTCTACTAGGTATTGATTGGGCAATCGATAACATGGCTATTATCGACTTAAAGAAAAGACAAATGACCTTTGAGGATACACAGATCCGGGTCATCGCACCGTTGGATCCTTTTCATGGTCCTAGATATATTGAACCTATCCAAGCAAAGGATGAGGCACGTAATATGGAGAGCCTCTATCAGATGACCACCAATCAGAGCGACTAAATCAACCCAACCGCAGAAGGAAATATCAGTTGGCGATCCGACAACTCATGCGCATTGGATTTGGATGTTGGTCTAGAGAACTGGCAGAATAGACTTTATGAAGTCTCAGCTCACAAATGTGCATACCTGACTAAGTCACTGCGATGGATCAAAGCAGAGCTTAAGGATATTCCATTGTTTGATGTCTTAGCGGATGTCAATGACTTTTTATACCGGTTTGAACAAGCAATTCCTCACGAACAGAGGATGTCAGCGATTGACCTTGCAGTAAGAGCCACACCTGCAAGATGGTGGCATGCACACAAGCAACATATCGCGTCATGGGACGAATTCAAGAGATTGATGACAATCAGGTTTTCTAATGACAAAGAGTGTCTACAGAAGAAATATACAGGAGAAATTGACCCCAGGTGACACATTCAGAGTTGTGAACAGAATTGGTCGGACATTCCCGAGGATGAATGGGTTCACCGATTCATTCACACTTTAGATGAAATTCCAACAAATTTGTACACTGAGACATAGTTGCGCAGAGGAACAACTACATGGCCACTTATGATAGACAGCTTTGAACTCACTTTCGCGTTTGAATATGAGTACCCAAGCATTAATCAGGATTTAGACGTTATAAAGATTAATATCTTTGAGAACTGTACCCCATCAATGTCAGCTCAACTTGATTGGGCTGTTCAATTGGACCAGGCGCTAGAATGCTATAACTTTGCATCAGAACCAGAGGAGGAGGATGAGGATCCTCGCAACATCAACATCCCAGAGTCAGAAGGCACTCGCGATGTTGATGGACCGAAGCTAGAGACTCCAGCTATCACGAAGCCTATCAAGATTAAGAAAATCAACATTGGCACAGATACAGAACCAAAGTTTGCATCCATTGGAGACTATTGGAACAATGAAATGGTAGGACACATTACAGATCTGTTACATGACTATCAGGACTTATTCCCCACTAAGTTCACAGAAATGAAGGGAATAGTTGGAGACTTGGGAGTAATGAGGATACCATTGAAAGAGGATGCTAGACCAGTTAAGCAGCGTCCATACAGATTAAATCCTCGGCATAAAGAAAAAGTTAAGGATGAGATCGATAAGATGCTAGCAGCAGGCATCATTGAGCTAGTGGAAGAGAGTGAATGGGTTAGTCCCATGGTCGTGCAAGAGAAGAAAACCAAAGGAGAAATCAGAATCTGTGTCGATTTGCGCAAACTCAGCGATGCATCACTTCATGACCCATTTCCGACACCTTTTACTGATGAAGTTCTAGACAATGTGGGAGGACAGGAGGTCTACTCCTTCACCGATGGATTTTCAGGCTATCACTAGATCAGAATCCATCCAAAAGATCAATCTAAGACCACTTTTATGACAGAATGGGGCTCATTCCAGTATACGGTAATGCCCTTTGGTATTAAGAATGCACCAGCTATCTTTTCTAGAGTAGTAGTTGCTATATTTAAAGAATACATCCATAAATTCTTAGAATTCTATTTTGACGATTGGACTGTATTTGGATTAATCGACAAACATATAGGTGATTTAAGACTGATGTTGGAGAAATGTAGGCAATACCAGATTTCTCTAAACTTAAAGAAATGCATATTCTGTGCGCCATTTGGTATTTTGTTGGGTCACATTGTCTGTAGACAAGGCTTGATGGTAGATCCTGCAAAGATTTTCATCATCGTAAATCTTCCAGCACCCAACTCAGTCAAGCAATTGAGAACAGTACTTGGTCATACCGGGTACTATAGAAAATTTATCAAAGGTTACGCAAAGATCAAAGCACCTATGGAAAAGCTATTAAAGAAAGATGTAAAATTCCTATGGAATGAGGAATGCCAGAAAAGTATAGACACCCTTAAAGAGAATATGGTCACAGCACCCATCTTAGTATTTCCAGACTGGACCAAGCCATTTCATGTACATGTGGATGCATCTGGCATCGCACTGGGGATCGTCTAAAGCCAGCCAGGAGAAGGAGGTATCGATCACCCTATCGCAAACTCAAGCAGAAAAATATCCACCGCAGAAAAGAACTACACCACTATAGAGAGAGAAGGATTAGCCATGGTGTATGCTCTACAGAAATTCAGGCACTACCTGCTAGGTGCCTCATTCAAGATGTTCACTGACCACTCCGATTTGAAGTAATTGGTCAATAAGCCAGTATTAGGGGGATGAATCTGCAGATGGTTACTCCTATTTCAGGAGTATAATTTTGAAATTATTGTCAAACCAGGGAGATTAAATGCCGGACTAGATCATTTGTCGAGGATAGACTCAGGAGAAGAGCCAAGTAACCTAGAGGACAACTTGCCCGATGCGCAGTTGTTTTCTATTCAAATCGCAGACGAGTACTATGCTGATATTATTCACTTTCTCACTACAGGGTGGGCACCTGTTGAGTTAACCAAGCATCAAAAGAAATAGCTAGCTGTCAAAGCAGAAAACTTCACTTTGATTGCGGGACAATTATATAATTTAGGTCCAGACGAAGTCCTGCGCAGATGCGTCATGCCGCATGAGAAAGAGGCCATTATCAAAGAAGCACATTTCGGTACCGCAGGAGGTCATTTCGCAGGAAATCCGACTGCACAGAAAATCCTGACCGCAGGATTATGGTGGCCTACTTTGCATAAGGATACTAAGGAATTTTCCAAAGGCTGCGATAATTGCCAGAGGGTAGGAAAACCTTCACGGAGAGATGAAATGCCGTTGCGACCATAGATTACGCTGCGCACATTTGAAAAGTGGGCTATAGACTTTGTGGGTCCTATCAACCCACCAGGAAAAAGAATTGGTGCGAGATACATCATCACCGGAACAGAATACCTCACCAGATGGGAGGAGGCTAAAGTAGTAAGGAATTGTGATGCTGCTACAACTGTACAGTTCCTCTTTGAGAACATCATCAGTAGATTTGGATGTCCAGTAATTTTGATGAGCGATCAAGGCACCCATTTCTTGAACCACACTATTGAGGCCTTGACAGAGGAATTCCAGATATAGCACCATAAGAGCACTCCCTACCACCCACAATCTAATGGTACGGTGGAGGCCTTCAACAAGATTTTAGAAAATGCTCTTACTAAGATCTGAAACAACCAAAGAAATTATTGGGACCTTAGATTTAATGCTGTGTTATGGGCTTATAGGACGTCATGCAAGAAACTTACAGGACATACACCTTTCAGCTTGGTGTATGGACAAGAGGCTATTATTCCTATGGAATATATTATGCCCAGTATAAGAATTGCTCAGATCACCAGGATGACAAACACATATATGACGAATGAAAGGCTAGCGCCGCTGCTTGCCTTAGAGGAAGACAGGTTCATCACATGATTCCATCAGAAAGTGCAGAAGGCACGAGAGAAAGCTTAGCATGACAGGCATGTAAAGAACAAGATTTTTCAGATAGGAGACCTAGTCCTCCTCTACGACAGTAAGTTTGTGAAGTTTCTAGGGAAATTCAAGATGCATTGGTTGGGGCCATACCAGATTCAGTAAGTTACAGATGGAGGTGTCGTTCAGCTCAACAAACTGAACGGAGAGCTTCTTCCCACTTTCATTAATGGTAGTAGGCTTAAGCTTTATAGTGCTAGCCATTCCATATCCCAGCCTTAACTCAGATAGATATGAGAGTGCAGATGTCCAGTGTAGTTGAAAGGAGGCATCGCACCGGCAGTTAGTTTACACCGGCAGGTAAAAAGCATTCGCATAAGGAGAGTTTTTCTAATAAATAAATAAAAAACTGTTAAGTTTGTTTTGTACAACTGATGCAGTGTGACATCGCGGTAAGGCGATGATTCCCCGTGCCACGTAGACACTTTCGAAAAGACACAGAGGGCCAGTCAATTAGCCTTCTGACAGGTAGTTAATGAAGAAATGACTGGTATACCTTACCGTAGATTTGGCAACAGCATCATAAATTTTCCAAATCTAGTAAATCTTCGACGAGACCGGCACCTGCACATAGTTTTCGAGGGAAATTTGATCGGATTTCAGCATTTAATAAGGATCAGGATGACGGATGTGGTCTCGTCCATGCAATTAATACCACCGACGGGTTCAACCTAGATGACCGTTGTGTCCGGGATTATAGCCTTCAGCATAAAAGTAGAGATCATTCATTCAGGACGGTTACTTTTGCAAGATCCGAGAGCTATAGAGTAAGTTGTTGAGTTTTCCTTGTGCAGAGCTAATTTCGTTACAGAGTGTTGTGATTTCCCTATTTTGCAGCCATTGCCAATCTAGAGTATTGCATCGAGTGGGTTCTGTCCGAGGAGGAACCTTTAGAAGAAATTTTGAGACGATTCGAGCGTGGAGGCCTCCATTCTGTTATGACGACGCTGCCCAAGGGTATGAAACCAAGTTCATCACAGGCCAGACAGCTTCCAAGGATGAGGAGTCAAGCTCAGACAGTAGACAAGTCCATCCTAGAACAGCGAAAAAGGAAAAGGAGGAAAGTAAAAGTGAGAAACAGAAAGAGAAGGCCAACTCGGATGGCTGTGCGTGTGGAGTTTCCCAAAAGATCTCACGGAAGGAAAAAAGGATCAAGAAACAGGCATCCGAGACGCAAAAAAACAAAAGGAAAAAGGAAAGGAACGAAGGTTCTTGGAACGGAATTCAAGGCCTGTATAGTTTGTACGAAAGGATCCAGACTGAATGAACTGTTTGAGAAGGCTGGAAGATACAGATTTTCCTTCTGATAAAAGTTCTAACCCAGATAAAGAGCAAAGGATATCTGTGGAAGGCTTCTCAAAAGCTTCAGATCCTTCAAAGAGCTGCTCATCCATGAAAAGACCTATATACAGCCTAAAAAGTATATCAGGTCTCGCAAGCGACGAGAGAGAGAGCATGACAATAAGGGAAGGAAAGATAAGAGGAACCAACGAACTAAGTTACAGAAACTATGGAGAAAGAAGTCGCAGGACTTCGGCAGAAACTTACGAAGACTTCGTAGGAAGCCAAGGAGAAAGTACAGCAGGAGAAGCCTGCTGTTAGTGGCTCGAGGACGAGCCACAAGTAAGTGTTAGGGGACTTTTGGAGTAGGGTCCCACAGCTAAAGGAGAAGCTGCCATTTTGGCGGATAGACAGTTTTGGAGAAGATATAAGAGATAAGGTAAAGATACGAAACCGTAGCATGTTTCTAGCTGCAGATCAGAGCCAGAATCTGTGACTATCGTGGCAAAGAAGTCAAAGAAGACGACAGTACCTGAGCAGCTGAGAAGAGAGAGATCACCCACTGCATTCAAGGCAGCGACGAAGACAGGAGGGCTCAGCTACCCTCATAAAGGAAAAAGGGACAACGAGGCCAAGGTATTGAAGATGAAGGACAAAGAAGGAAGCGGCGCCTAGTACTCACGATTAGCACCAGGAAGCGTGGAAGACTACAGAGAGTTATGGTGTGACGGAAAGTGGCAGTTCGAGTACAGATAGACCGACTGTCACAGTTAGGGTTTTGGGTTACTGTTGGGAGAGGCCCATAGTGTTGTAATGGCGAGACCTTCAGGACGCCTATAAAGGGATGTATTTTGTATTGAAAAAGGTTAGCTAGTTAGTTAGTTAGCTCATTAGCTATTCAGCTAGTCGGATAACCTGTAGCTATTCAGACAGTTAGTGTGTCTGAGAGTTCAGTAGTCTGTTAGCTCACTGTTATTTTGTATTGTAATAGAGTCAAGCTCTGGTTTTGTTATCCAGTCCATAGTTACCTTACTGTAACCAGTATCCGATTCTAGGAGTATGTATGTAACAATCCGCAGGGATTGACAGAGAGAGAGAGAGAGAGAGAGAGAGAGAATATTGTAAGAAGGCAATATAGAGAAAGAGAAGAGATCTAGGAGACAAGGGCTCCCGGCAGTGAGTGCGGAGTTACCCAGAAGATCTCTAGCTGCACAATAGGTTGCAGCAGAATTGTGTACTCTCTCAAGATATAATAAACACAGTTCTGTGGACGTACCTTCTACCATGGAAGTGAACCACGTAAAACCAGTGTGTTATGCGATTATTTCATGCAACTGTGCTTTACTTAGTTGATATCTGTTATCTGTTACATGAATGTTGTATCTCAGTTAGTAAATGTTTGTATGTCCTCATTCAGTTACAACATTATTGAAGGTTAAAGGTGGATTTACATGTATCAATCATCTGCATATGAGTTTATCAATTCTTGTTTCACTCAGTAATAAGTCATCCTGTTAAAGTGTTTCCAGTATACTTATTCGGCCAGTTAAAGTATAGTGGAGGTAGAGTGTGTTGAACTGTGGAAGTTCAAGTCAGAGAGTTTACTATCTTATTGAAAGTTAGCCAAGTCATTTCACCCAGTGAGATAGCCTTTGGACCGTGAGGGTCGCAGTGGGTCATGCTATAGAAGGTATCGCATTGACAGTAGGCGATATCGCACTATCATAGGAGCTGTGGTGTAAGATATTGCAGAGCGTGGGTTAAGCGGAAGGGAGAGTTGCGCACCTCCCAAGTCTCTGCGATGCAATACGATTCCCTCCCCTGTCAGAACCCATGAGTAAGAGAGAACCACGCATCGCAGAGAGATCTTGCTGGCAAAGAGAAACCGCGAGACCCCAGGATGCTACAGAACCTGGTTGAGGACACCTGAGTCTTCAGCCAACCCATAATATCACTTCGAGTGAGACTTCAAGCCGTTTTGCGGTCTGTTGTCGAAAGTGCCAGTGAGCTAGGGGTATTGTTGGTATATGTATATTAGTAAACCCGGGTCTGCCCAGATAGCCAACAATTGATATATGAAGTAGAGTTATTATGTGTCAATCAATTATTCTTATATATATTGTATCAAAGAGGAGGTAGTAAAATACATGGATCAAAAGGGATGTATAGAAATGGTAGTGATAAGAGGAGTAGGGTGGTTCCCTCTTCAATGATTTCCATGATGTTTAATAATGGTTTTGGAGGGACATGAAAGGTGGAAGAAATTATTTTTAATAATCATGAGAAATAGATTAGGATGATAGAGAATATTGCAAAGAATATTGGTTGTGATTTGGTTGATATTGTATAGAAGAGTGGTGACAACTTGCAATTTGGCTCTAGACATGAAGGGGGAGTCCAGAGAAAGCATAATAAACTTTGGTTTGTCAAGCTTAGACAAGTGGGATGAAGTTTATAATGGGTCAAGATATGGGGTACATAACTTGTATTAGTGTCTTGTTGAGTTCATCTACTGAGTACCATTTGATCCTAAGGCACATTTATTTCTACTTATTTCTTTAGGGTACAATTTTAAGTAAATAAACTAAGTTGAATAAAAGTTTAATTGAGAAATATTATCTAGGCCATATTGAATTTTATCCAAGTCTATATCAGTCTACTACATATATCAATGACAATTACATACTCTCATTGGCAACAATGATGATGCACCATTGCCAATGATAGTAATTATGACGTATTTTTGTTGATAGTGGCAATGTTAACTAACACACTCATTGACTAATTTTATGTAACCCATACATAATTCGATGACACACATCTATTATATGAAGGATTATAAAAACACTATAAACAATCATACTATACTTATGATTTGCTTCCTCTTTTCACTATTATTTTCTTTTATTTTAACTAGGATAAGCCCTCCTCTCTTAAGGTTTTATTAGGTTTCAACTCACAAAATGAATTCTTGTCAAATTTTACATATCTCAACTTATGTAATAAAATCAATGTTTGGTTTTAGAAAATAAGTATGTTGTCCATATGAAATTTCTCAATATAGGACCACTCGTTTAGAATGTTACTTGACAAAACAAACAACTCATCCAACAGCACTCCTTCTGGGAAATTAGGAACGATCATTCTACACATTTTTTGGGAGAATGCTTGGCAACAAAACTTGAAATTATGTAATTATACTCAAAGCAATAAACTCTAGGAGGTTGTCCATGCAACCAACCAAATTTTAGTTTTACAATTTTGGGCAGATACTAATAGCAACAACAACTGGCAAAAATGGATCGATAGAAACTAATGGTTGAATCCACATCCAAATTTCCAATGGGACACTTTCTGGGATGACCTTTAATCCAGATAAATTCAATTCCATATTGGTCCTGATATCCTTCGTTGGGTACAAAAGTAAGCGTATTTTCACTCTGCATAACTCTAAACTAGGTGGTAAAATTTGGTGACAAATATGGAAACATGCTCTTTATCAAAAACTTTCCAGATTTGTTTGGCTTGTGGCTTGGGGGAAGACCCTAGCATGGGATCAAATTTACAAGAGAGTTTTCAAGGGACCCTCCAAATGCGTCTTATGAGACAATCATTCAGAAGACCTTGAGAACTTGTTGAATCAATGCCATTTCATCTCCACTCTTTGGGATTGTGGAGCCCTCATATTTAGGAAGCAGGATCGCAATAGGGGAAACACAAGAGAAACCATTACCAACTAGAGAACTAAATCCTTTGATAAAAATTTTGAACAAAATATGACAATGCTTCCTACGACTCCACTCGTGGGAAACTTGGAAAGAAAGAATCAAAGAATTTTTTAAGAGGCTACTCAAAAGGTGAACTAGATCTAGCTAAAATCCAATCAAACATCAAGGAAACTATTCTTGTAAAGATTTGGAGTAATGAGGACTTACAGGGTCATCTGAAAGATATGTGTATTATGTAGGCTTGGAGTTTGTCTCCTCCAACGTCTCCTCTCCTTCTTCACACCCCCCCGCAAGGTGGTCAACCCTGGTGCATGGTTCCCACCAAATCCTGACTTTATCAAACTAAAATTTGATCGTACCAATGAAAGAAACCCCATAATAGTTGGGTTTTGTGGATTTTTTCATGACAATTATGGAATCATCATCAAAATTTATGTTGTTTCTCTAGGAAATGACAACAATAATGCAACTGAACTTTATGCCATGACCCATGACATTCAAATTGATAATCAAGAGAAACACTCCAAGCTTATTATTGAGGTGGACTCCTAAATCGTGATTGAAATTCTCAACATGATCATCAATTTCTTTTATATTGAAAAAGTTTCTCCAAGTTGGCACTTGATCACCAGGTTGGAATGGATCACCTCCATTCTATCTCACTCATAGGTCATCATTCCCCATCAGGTTCAAGAGGATGCCAACAAAGTGGTTGCAAAACTTGTTAAAATTGGCATCTATCTTACCTCAGGTATTCTCATTTGTATCTATCACTTGGTCCCTCCTTGCCTCAAAGAGGAGTGTCTCAAGATCAACTGACAAAACATGAACCCCCATGTTGGTTCCCACTAGCCATCTCTATGCCATGCATGATGTCAGGAAATTCGACATGAGATCAAGCCCTCCTCCATGTGATGTCAGTCTAAGTCAAATATTTTATGTGACAAGGTAGTCAATGGTTGGGAATATTATGCTTATTTTTTAAAATTATTTTTCCACCAAGAGGTAGTACAAATTGCATAAGCTATCGCCTGTAACTCCATTATCCATGATGGAAATTACATCTCCTCTTTCTGGTTGCATACCTAGGTTTTGTGTGTATGTTTGGCCAATAATCATGGCGAGAGAAGGGATATTATCTTCTCATCATGGGTGAAAGTATAGTATGTTTCATTTCAATGCATGCTTATATGGGTCTCACAGCTTATTGTTCAGGTGCTATGAGGCTACTTTGTATTGTTATCCTCTTATTCTCTTCAGTTCCATATCTAAGTTATCAATGGTCAAGGTCAAAAGGACTAAGTGCAAGCTCCTTGCTGGAGCTCGACACTTCAACCTGCCCCATGTGCTCATCGAGTAGGAGAAATCCAAGGAATGTTTCTTTAGCATGGTATCTCCCTTTTCACAACATCGTTTATGGGATATAGAGGTTTGGGTGCATAAAAAATCTTACTACCCTAAACTAGAGCATTTGGCCGTAGATTTAGAAAGGCTGTTGGACAACCTTTAATCGTCGCAGTCAAGGGAGACACATTATGTCAAGACCCTCATGTTGATTTGGTATACTAAGACTCTTCTTGGTCATGCTATGATGGAGAGTGTGAAAGGTAAGCTTTTGGAAGACAAAAAAGAAGATTGTTTATCTCTGCAAATGGACTGCATTAAAGCTTAGCTACACCAAATGACCAAATATAAGATGTACCTAGACTCCAAAATGAATGTTTTGGATTGAAAATTAATGGTCAAGGTGTTCTATAAGACGACATATCTTGGGCATGAGGTCGGTCTTATCTTCCGCAGGTAACTAAGTTCTAAGTAAAAGTGTGAGTCTGTAGGTTTGAAGGTGACCCCTCCTATCATTATCTCAGATGATGTTTAATCTTGTCGATGTTCTTGCTTTGAGGCCAAGTTTAACTTACTGTCGTTTTACCTTTCTTTCCATTAGCACTACATGTAGTATTTTTTTATTATGCTTTTCAATTCAAATTTTTTACTATTATCACCACTAACTTCGACTTGTGTGGGTCTTAAGTCTTTAAATTTTAGTTTTTGGGTCTCTTTGGACAATTATTTTAACCTATACAATAGCATTTGTTTTTATGCTTTCTTTAATAGTAACTTAGGCTAGAAGTTAGTGGACAAACTTTGGCTGTGTGGTTGGTCGTGCTTCCTGAGTAGTAGGCCAGTCATAGCAACAAATGTATCTTTTTGTTTTTTGTTTTTTATTTTAGTATATTACAATCTTTACAAAAAGAAATTGTTTGGTTTCATTTCATCATATTTCAAGAAGAAGAATTTCCTAGAATATATTAATATATCACGTCAACAATTTAGTCGTGTTATGAACATTATAAAAATTTAACATAGAATGTCCATTTAATTGAATTTGTACTCATTAGAGTAAATTTCAACTCAAAATGGGCCTCCTAAAAAAAATTAATAAAATAATAGTTAAAATAATAAAATAATATTTATTAATTTTGGAGGAAGAAAAGAAAAAAACTACTTTTTTGTTTGTATTTTTGATATATCTCCTCGTGTTTTTACTCAAATTTCGATTGGGAGAGCTCGTTGGATGCGGAATTAAATTCCGCATCCAACTTGTACCCACTCGAAATACTTTTGACAGACCCCACTACCCCAAAAACAAGAAATACCTGGAAAAATGTGATGATGACATGGAATTTAATTCTGCATCTAACGAGCTCTCCCGATCAGAATTTGAGTAAAAGCATGGGGAGATATGTTGAAAATACAAACCAAAAAAGTAGTTTTTTTTTGATACATATCCCCATATTTATATTAAAAAAACTGTTTAAGACCTATATGGTATTCCAAATTTAAAGCAATTTCATTGGCTAACACATGATGACATGGAATTTGAGTTAAAGTTAAAAGGCCCATTTTGAGTTGAAATTTCCTCTAATGCTTTAGTTTAAGCCCCATTAGAGATAGGTCAAAATTGAATGGTGTACTTCCAATGAAAAAACACCATTCATTAGATCCAATATTTCCCCAACATGTATTTGTTCATATGCTAGTTCAAAACTAGGGTTTCATTGAGTGGGATGCAATGCAAAAATTTTATGTTGGGGGCATTGTAATTACATCTATGAACCATTTGTTCCATTGGATTTTGTACATCATAGTTATGGTAGGTGTTCCCTTCCTTTTCGAGTAACACACCTTGGCGTGTGTTTTTTCTAGAAGTTCCTAAACTAGGGCCTCATTCAATGAGATGAAATGCAAAAAGTTCACATTAAGGGGTCCAATCTACTAATGATTGCCCTGGACATTGATGGAGCACATGGTATGCTACAAAATGGAAAAGCATACATGTATTAGGTAATGGAATGCAATTATGATGATCTATTTTATTTTATTCTCGAAGGTCAATTTTTTAGGTGTCCTTAAATGCCATTTGGAGGTAAGTTGAAACCATGATAAAAAGGAAATTGTGTGTCAGATAAATGAACCATCTATTCCATTGGATTTTGGAAATTTTAATTATGTCAGCGGAACCCTACCTCTATCAGTCACACACCCTAGCTTATGTTTGTAGGGATGATTTCTTGAACCAAGGTTCAATTAAAGTGGGTTTATGCAAAAATATTGTGTGATGGGTTGACTTTGCCAATCATTTCCTCAAACATCAACAGAGGGAATGATGGGATCCAAAATGGAAAAACTCTCATGTGTGAGGTGAAAAAATGTAGTTATGCGAGATTGTTTGATTTTTATGTCCTTGAAACTGTTTTTTCAAGTGTCCATGTTGTAGTCAAGAAAATAGTACGCACACACACATAATCAATACAATGTAATTGAGTTAAATGCATTCAACTTCCTACTATTCATCTTTAATTCAATATGTGTACATCATAGATATGATTGGAGTAGTTACACCCTCTCCAACTTCTCATGGATTAAGGATTAACTAATACATTAATTTAATATGATATTGATGACAAAATTACTATCACTCCCCTCAACATATCCCCCACCAAAAAAATGTTGCTCCGTCCCCTGAGGGAACAAATATGAAGCAAACAACAATGAGATGTGATTCTTCAGTAGTGGACTTCAATCGGGTAACAGTTGACGAAGCCTCACCCTTTACTCAACTAGTCAGACTCATCTTCAACGACTCAAATAGAGGTATTTTGGCTTTCTCTCTGCACCATGTCTCTACCTTCAACTTCTGCAATCACCATCCAAGAAGTGCTTATACATTTCTGAACAGGGGGGGTCAATCGATTCAATTGTTCCTTTGTCATCATCTTTATCATTAATCTCGTTTTTTGCAAGATGTGTGTTGTTTGAATGTTTATCAATGAATTCATTTATTTTGAGGAGTTAAGAGGCTTGCAATTTTCATTCTACTTGTGTATAAGATCATGGTCGAGACTGACTTCAAATGATTCAACTTGACTTGACTAAGAGAGTTAGCTAGAGACCGACTTATTTTACAAATTTGAGGAGGTCATCTGCCTTATAAAAGACTCATGTTTAACCTCCTCGACTTCAAAATTCATCCATTACTTTTACAAAATTAACATGACCACATGAAACCCTCGACCATATATGTACAACATTGACCTCAAGCATATTCAATATGAATCGACCAATTAGAGGAAATTTCAACCCAAAATGGGCCTTTTAACTTTAATTCAAATTCCATGTCATCATGTGTTAGCCAATGATTTTTCTTTAAATTTTAAATACCGTATAGGTCTTAAACACTTTTTTAATATAAATTTGGGGATAGGTATCATAAAAAAAACTACTTTTTTTGTTTGTATTTTCGACATATCTCCCCGTGTTTTTACTCAAATTTCGATCAGGAGAGCTCGTTGGTTGCGGAATTAAATTTTGCATCCAACGAGTACCCACTCAGCATACTTTTGACAGACCCCGCTACCCCAAAAACAAGAAATACTTGAAGAAAATGTGATGATGATGTCAAAAACAAACAAAAAAACATGGGGAGATATGTCGAAAATACAAACAAAAAAATAGTTTTTTTCTTTTCTTCCTCCAAAATTAACAAATATTATTTTATTATTTTAAGTATTATTTTATTAATTTTTTTTAGGAGGCCCATTTTGAGGTGAAATTTACTTTAATTGAAATGACTCTATTTGATAGCCACGAAAAATATATCGACCATCAACTATAAACAACATATGAAGCAAGTAGGCATTTAACTGCTAAGTCAACATTTAATCAATGCACATCGACATACATGATTTATGTAGAACATTTTTTCCAACAAAAATAAGTAAGTTATCACAATATAATAATTTACCAATAAAATATAACGTTTAGAAGTGGAACTGAATATCCAAATCCAAAAGGAGATCTCATCGATCAACATTTCCGCAAATTAACTGTCGACAATGGTTCTGCAGTCGGCATATCCACTAGGGCAGTCGGTCAATGGGTCTGCAGTCGGCATATCCACTAGGCCAGTCAATATTCGATGACTCCTCCATAGAGAGAGCTCCCACAATCATTGTGAAACATTCGATGGCCATTGGTTTCCAACTAATCTATATAGTTCTCCACCATCAATCAGTTATTACATTCAACGACCGACTACACAAATCTGTGTAATTCGACTGCATACTCATTTCATTTTGTCAAGGTTTTTACTTAATGGAACCGATGAAAAATATCACAGGAAAATCTCCATCTTTCTTTTAAAGGATAGAAGCACGATCAATCAAATGCAGTCTAGTACAAACGCTCAGAATTAAGCCATGAGCATTACTTACGATTCTTGATATCACATGCATTCTTTTGCATGTATGGGGAAATTTCTCGCGTTGATGTGCATCTTCCACTATCTTCCATTGCTCAATAGCTCCTCAATTTATCTCTTCTAATATCAAGAAATATTTCTTCATGTAAGCAGATAGTCGGGTACATATATATAATCGATGATCACTATTCACATACACAACTCGACTGATCAACATTTCTAGAAGCAACAACTGCTAAAATGTTAATCAACGCGTGCTTTCAATTGATTCCCACTTTAATCATCTGCTTGTACTTTGTGCTCATTGGTAAGTTCGTTGGTTGACTATAATTATAAGGAATGGCCACACCAAGTCTACGTCATTCGACAACCATCAGATATTAACAATGGGCAATCTTTCATGTCCGTTGCAGGATTTTCACTCAAGCAATACGAGGAACATGATCATGTAAAAAAATGAATCTTCCTCTTACTATGATTCAAGTAGTCCAGGAGCATCTAGGAATATGAATAATTTATTTAAACAAGTTGCAAAAAATTTCTATGGTGATCTTAAGGGAGTAAAACTAAAAGCAACATATTCTTTGTTGAAATATTGTAACTTCAAAGGATATTCTAAATGTATTTTACTGATGTACACCAAGGGAGATGTTATTATTCCTCTGTGGGGATGTTATTATTGTAATTGGTCATCATAGAGTCATGAGGTAAAGACTCCATTGTAATCAGTTCAATAGTACCCCAATGAATAATATATAATAATGTTTTGAGCCTTCCCAGGTGAAGTCGGCCCAGTTAGTTTAGTGGGGCTGACTTGTTAGGGTAAAAATTCAAGTGACTTAAAGTGTATAAATAGAGGAGTTTTGTTCCTCATTATAACAAAGACTCACTCAGTTGTGTAGCGCATAGGAGAGAGAGAGAGAGAGAGAGAGAGAGAGAGAGAGAGAGAGAGAGTAGCAAGGACGAGAATACATGTTTTGGGGTTTTATCTTATACATATTATACATAGGAAGTTTTGTTGGGTTTTCTTCCCCTTGAGTGTTTCCCAAGATAAATATTGTGTCTATCTTGTGATTGTGTTTATTTCAATGATTATGCATATGCTACTGTTGTGAATTTGGATTAAACACTAATGATATCTAGATAAGCATATGAAATCTTAACATTCTTATATTTATGTAATGTGCAGGAAGATTTTTAAGAAGGTTCACAAGTACGAATTTACTTCATCTTGCAGGTTTATATTCCTCATGATCTCTTTTGGTTAGAACCATCCCCCAAACATTGTTGTTGTCACCCAAACCACTTGGAGGAAGGAAACGACGCCAATGTTGTAGTCAAGGAGATATTACGCACACACACATAATCAATACAATGTAATGGATTTAAATGAATTCCTGGTATTCATCTTGAATTCAATATTTGTACATCATAGATATGGTTGGAGTGGTTACACCCACTCCAAATTCTCATGGATTAAGGACTAACTAATACATTAATTTAATATGATAATGATGACATAAGTCCTATCATCCCCCTCAATAGTCCCTTGCTTATGGATGCGAGTTAGAACTAATGATAAAATGGAAATAGGGGTTTTTACCAACAAACCATCTATTTTATTAGATTCAAGACATTGAAGTTATTCCAGGGGTGCTCTTCCTTCACCTATCACACACCTCGATATATGTTTTTTATACAAGATCCATAATTAGGGTTTCATTTAGTAGGATACAATGAAAAATGATCATGTTGGGGGGTGAAATTTTCTAATCATTTCCCCAGATAATGATGGAGGACGTAGTGGGATTTGGAATGGAAAAACATACATGTGTGAGGTGGATAAGTGTAGTTCTACTGATCCATTTGGTTTTTACGCATTAGGGACCAATTTTTACAACTTTCTCTAAATTCCATTTGGATGTAAGTTACAACTCACTCAACAGGATTTGAGCCCAAAATCCGATGGATGCCATGTCTGAACTTCGACAGGAACGTGTCTGTTATTCGACAACACCATTTTTTTTGTCGTCAGTGGGACTTCGTCAAATATTCGACTCCCTTTATGACCCCATAGACATTTCAACAAAGTATCAAGATAATATGAAGAAGTATTCCATCCATGTATTGTCGAATTTTTGACTTCTTCTCGTCAAATATATTCTCGAATTTCTGACTTCTTCTCGTCGGATGTACTGCCGAATTTCTGACTTCTTCTCATCGGATGTACTGTCGAATTTATGAATTATTCTCATTGGATGTACTGTCGAATTTATGACTTCTTCTTTTTGGATGTATTTTCAAATCTCCGACTTCGTCTTGTCAAAGGTATTTTCGAATCTCCGACTTCTTCTCGTCGGATTTATTGTTGAATATCTGACTGCTTCTTGTCGGATGTATTGTTGAATATCCGACAACTTATGTGATTATGCCGATGAATTGGGCTCATCGAAGCCATGGAAAGATCATCGGAGTTTAGCCACAGTGAGTCAAAAATTTGAAGGCACAAGCTCGTCGGAGCCATCACGAGTTCATTGGAAATATGAAGGAACAAGCTCATCGGATACATGGCGAGTTTGTCGAAGTTTAGCAAGAAAGTATCGAAAATCCAAGGACAATTCCCACTCATTTGTTGTCAGATAATCAACGAGAAATTGTTTATTAATAATAAAAAATAACCTACTTGAACAGTAAAGAAAGGAAAAAAATGAAATATGACTCACTGCTAGAAATGGATATTTGCAATCAAAATCATGTACAATGAATGCAGAATAAAAAATTAAAGTTTATCTATATCTGTGGCATAGGGGAAGAAAGGAAGGAAGGTTATAAACACCCATTCAAATGCTAGTGAAAATATTTCAAAAGTAGTCACCTCATATTCATCTGGAAATGACTTGTTTAGAAAATGAACATTGTGGGGTTTACTTCGCTGTAAGATGAATTATGGGCAATTTCATTGGCACAACAATTTTTTGGGAAAGCAAATAACCCCATCCTTTGAAGTCTAGGTGTACTTATATATATTACATCCCCAAAAATGAGTTTTTGGGCATGTTCACTTTATAGAAGGATCCCTTTGCATGTAAGAACATGCATCTAACTCAAATCCAAGGAAATCTATGCATTTTGGGTTATTAAGTCCTAATATTTATGTGGATAAGATCAACTAAGATTGATGTTTGGGAAGGGATTTATCTAATTAACGAGAAACCCGTTGTAAGGAATTATTCAATCATATACAATAATTTTTTTTGTTTTTTGTTTTCATGGCATAGTTGAAAGCTCTCTATTTCAGATCCTCTTGTATGGAAGTGCCATACCCCAAACATTTAGATTTAAGAAAACATTCCTTGGCATTAGTTTAGAACCAAAGGGGCACTTCTAGCCTTTGTTTAAAACTCAAAATGGAAATGAGAGATTATGTTGGTCTTAACATGTGCACTAAAATGCTAGGGTTGACTTGTCTATGCTAGCCACTTTAGGGCCACCTATGTTCTTGGGTGATCCTATTTTTGGAGGAGGATAACAGGTGTATTAATAGACCTTCCTTAGTGCACCCATATTGAGGTTTTATTTGGATATCTAAGGCTTAGGGATGAAGAAGGAAATCAACATTGAAACATGAAATCCCAGTCTTGGAATTTCTATAATGTACCCGACCCTCCGACCAGTGAAGAGGATGCTACCAAACCATAAAACATCCGGGCAACTAGCCCCATGAACAAGAACATGCATATAAATGCTGAAATAAAAAGCCTGAACATACTACATTCTAAGATGCATAATCATTCATATACATAGCGGAAGCAAAACAACATTCATTCATATACAATTCAGCATTTAACATGTCCAACATCATAATTCATTAATAGTAAATATGATTGCAAAATAGATTAGTCAAGAATATTTATCTTATGAGAACTGTCCTGCAACCAGCTACATCGCTGCAACGTTCCACCCAACCATAGGCCAGCGTTCTCATCAATCTCTCAGTAGCACTGCCACCCCTGAGCTGGGCATGATTCCCCAAGGAATAAGGGACTAAGTAGGCTTACACATAGCCAAGGTACACAAATCAGCCAAGCCCATGCAGCAGGGCTTATCAGGCTATCGAGGAGCTGGGAGAAGCTAAATGCTAAGCTGGTGAGCTCATAGAAGAGCTAAGGACACCTACACCAGATCTAGCTTGACCTCTAAGACACCCACACACACCCGACACCAGGAATCAGTCCCTTCTCTGCTTCATAGTCCCTCAGGCCCTAACTTCCCTTACCAATGCTCTTCCGGGGTTGTGGAGAAGAAATCCAGCCATCTAACTCTGTCTGTGTGGCTCCCCAAACCCAATTTTCTCAAGCATACCCAGCCTTCAATCCCACTCCACGCTGTCCGAAGACCAACCACTGCATGCATGCAGCAAAACCAACAATTACAGCTTTGACCTAGGAAAACAATCCCTGAGTTGTTCTTGGCCCTATCGTGGCCAAAAAAACTCAATGTCAACCTATAGCAGCTCAAAACGTAAGGGAAAACACAACCAACAAGAATGTGAATGAGATCACAACCAACACAATCTAGGTACTCACAGCAACCACCGATCAGGGAAAGAACACAACCGATCTCACAATGAAAACCACTGGAACATTTCCGAGTCTGATATTGGAAAAAGGGGAATCGATTCTCTGTACAAGCCAGAGGAAGATCATACTCAGAGCCCAATCAGTGCGTGAGACAAAGGAAAAGCCAATGAGAGAAAGGAGAACCGAACCCCCAATCAATGGATAGTGGATCCTTTTAACTCAGCTTGGCATGAGGAAAAATAACGAGCGGTGATGGGGAGAGTGGACAGAACAAAACAGTTGGGATACCAAGTAGCGCATGAGGAAACCACTCCCAGCCCACGCGGGTGACTGAACCAGCTGGTGGAGAGTGCGTGGGGGCAAACCTGCCACCACCACTACCCAGCATTAACTTCCCAACTAACATCAGATATTTTAATGGCTGACACATGGCTTTTCCCCATAGGCTCATGGTTTAACATCCCCCCCCCTTAACCTTAGGAAATCATGCCCTTTTCATTTAACGTTGCATCGTCGTAGTTGGCTGTAGGTTTATTTTAATTAATGTGCATTGTAATGTCCCCGACCCTCCGACCGGAGAAGAAGACGCTACCATGGCGTTAACCATCTGGGCTACCAGCCCCATGAACATGTGAATTCATAAAATTGTTGAAATGCTGAAATAAAATGCTTTGAACTAGAACATGCATACATGATCATTTATCATATAGTAGAAGCAAACACACATTCATGCAAGCATTCATTGAACATGTTCATCACATTCATTAACAGAAAATATGATTGCAAAAGTAAAATAGACAAGATTACTTATCTTATAAAGAGCTCGTTCCGCAACCAGCTATGTCGTTGCAACATTCCACCCAACCATAGGCCAGCGTGCTCCTTAATCTCTCAGCAATGCTACCACCCCCGAGCTGGGCATGATTCTCCAAGGAATAAGGAACAAGCAGGCTTACCCATAGCCAAGGGTACACAATCACAACCAAGCCAACACAGTTGGGTTTATCAGGCCATCAACAAGACAACCAAGCCAACATGGTCAGGTTTATCAGGCCATCCAGGAGTTGGGAAAGGCTAAATGCTAAGTTGGTGAGCTCATTACAGATCCAGGAACACCTACACCAGAACTAGCCTGAATTCTAAGGCACCCACACACACCCAACACAAGGAATCAGTCCCTTCTCTCCTACACAGTCCCTCAAGCCCTGCATTCCCTTCTAGTGCTATTCAAGGGTTGTGGAGAAGAAATACATCCCTCTAGCTCTATCTGTGTTGTTTCCAAACACACCAGGTTTATCAAGCAAACCAAGCCCCCATCCCTGCTCCCAACACAGTCTGAAGACCAACCATTGCACGCAGGCAATTAATCAGCAATTACAGCTTAACAGGGGAAAATGATTCCTGAGTCGTTCTTGGCCCTATCGTGGCCAAAACGACTCCCAAGAAAATTACAATAGTCCCCAAACGTAACAGCATACACTACCAACAAACGTGGGGAACAACAGCCCGTTCTGGACAACGAAGTCACCGGGAAAAACTTATACAGACCACACTGGGGAAGAAATTACAGTCTCTCAGCCTGTGCGTGAGAGAAAACTTGCACCAAACCCCAAAACACAGAGGAAAACATATGCACGGGCCGCAAATCAGTAAGGAAAATTTACACACAGTCCTTGAGCGTAAAAATGGCTCTCCATAGGAAAAATCGTGGGTGATAGTGACCAAACAGCTCCCAGCTTGCTGCGTGAGTAACAACAACGCAGAACCCACAAATCAGCCTGTGAGGAATGTATACAGCCACACCATCCACAAATCCGTAGAGGAAAAAATGCATGGGTAAAACCAGGAAAGTCCTGTGCGTGAGAATGAACAAGAATTCCGCTCCTGCGTGAGGGTGAACAGCCACAGAAAATAATGGCACCGTGGAGAGAATGCAATGTCCGCTAGAGTGATGGCGGTGGTTTTGCTTGCCATTGTGAGGTCAACCACACTGGTGGAGTGTGCGTGTGGGCAAGGACTGACAGTCTTGCCACACTCCACTCCTAGCCATAACTACCCCAACTAACAGCATAGATTTTAATGGTGGTGGTTGGGTAAGACAAGGGAAGGTGGCACATGGATTTTTCCCCCATTGGCCAAGGTTTGACAATTCCCCCACCCTTATCCTTGTGAAAATCATGCCTCTTCTCAATTTAGTTGTCGCAAACGTAGCTGGTCAGGTTATTTAATTAAAGATGCATATTTACATGATGACAAAACTCAATATGTATGTTGCATGCCCCGATATACCATCGGTGACAATTTAAATCCGAAACATAGCATAACCAATCAATGGTGGGGCCTTGGCCTTTAGCTCCGCATCATGATCATTACAATATATACATCATGTACATTTAATGTAAGGGGGTCAAAACCAGGGTGTTACATGCATATTTACATGATGCAAAACTATCATGTGTCGGATAGCACGATATACCATCGACAACGATCCAAATTGCTGAAACAATATAACACAACCAAATCGATGGTGGGGCTTTTGCCTTTAGCTCCACACAACGATTAATTACAACATATATATCATGTATCTTTTAATGCAACCGGGGATATTACAATCCCCTCCCCCTTGGAATAACACCGTCCTCAGTGTTCCAATACATAGGAATGCATATACCATTTGCACATCAAAATTTCAAAATTTTGCAGATCTGTCCCACATTCAATTATTTACTTGAACTTTTAGGACCAAGCCCCTCGGCTTCCACGAGCTTCTCTTGCTGGTTCTCAGCTTTCTGCTCATCCCCAAGTCTAGGAACTTTTCTGTATCTTGAGTATCTCTCCAAGATTTTCTTGGGTCTTGGCAATTGTTCTAAGGAGACTTCCAGCCAAATCCAACAGCTTTTGGTCGACTGCCATGATCAATGTGCATCACTAGATTTCACTTTTCTCACCTGTGAAATGCATCATTTAAATTTTGTCAGACCAAGCATAATATAAAAATCAGTAAATTAATTGCCCAATTGGCATGACAGTCCAAGTCTCATCAAGGAGACTTTCATATTTTTCATGCCTTCCCAACAGGAACATGAGCTCATTCATGTCCATTCTTGGGCAGGGAATTAACAATTCCAGCATTCATAATCATTTTAAGCAAATAGACACATTCTATTTTCAACCATACATGCATTCAACAATCTTTTGTTTTCACAATGCATAAGTATAATAAAAAAGGGAAAGACAGAGCAGCAAGATTTTTTCTCCTCTTTGTCTTGTTCTATCCTGGAACCCACACCACCACTGTGGTTTTCATGCTCTCAGCCTCTTTCACTTCACCGTGAATGCTGGACCAATCCCTCTTGGTCATGACACTTAGTGTCTTCGGTCTATTTCAGACCTCTCAACCATGGATACTCCCCACATGGTTTGTCTCAGCTGCTAGGAAATTCACAGTCTCACTAGCACCTTTTTCAGTGCTGCTCATTCTGAGCTCTTCAGGACAGTCACATGTCCACATGCACCTCGAGGATGCTCTCATAGTCCTCGATTCCAACGATACCTATATTCAGACATTGAATAAATTCACATGTTTAGTTTATTCTCATCAGTTTTTATCTCTTAAACAAGACCTTAAAACATCATAACCAAACCATATACACATGTATATTCATAAGCAAGAAATTGCAAAATAATTCAATACTTATATGTATTGTGCGTTTCCTCTTTGGTCCACAGGATCCTACTTCACTTTGCAAGCCTTGGGATCACCTATGGACTTGTATGTTAGGTCAGCACGCAGGATACTTCACAACATCCTTATATATATATATCAGGCATAGTCAATCCAGCCTACAGTTGGGTTTATCAGACTGTCCAGCCAAGCCAATATACAATTGGGTTTATCAGGCTACAGCCAATCAACCCAATACACTGCTGGGTTTATTAGGCTACTCAGCCAAGTCTGCTAATAGTTGGGTTTATCAGACTGCAGGTAGTCAAGACAACACTATAACATTTCCACAATTTCCACAACATCAAATAATTACACAGTCAAGCCAACCTTCAGTTGGGTTTATCAGACCGTCAACAAATCACCTGCACTTATATCAACAATACACTTATATCAACAATGCACTTTTATCAACAACCAATCATCCAAGCCAACAAAGTTGGGTTTATCAGGCAATCAACAATAACACATGCACTTATATCAACAATAAACGACCATTTCCAGGTCCAGAATCTACTATGGATCCCCAGGCATATAATATCCCAACATCTCCTTCCAGTACATCTTCATGCCAACTGGGAAGGAAACTTTATCATTACCATTTCTAGGTTTCATTTCCAACAGTAGGCTCTAATTCCACTACCCCATATAACACAAGAAACCACCCCCTTCTCTGCTCTTTAGTCCCTCGGGAATGTCTCCTCCTCTGTGCTCTTCAGTAGGAGGTAGGATGAGACCAAGCCATTGTCCATTTAGTGTGCAACACTAGACTGCATCTGTTTAGCCTGACAACACATGCAATATAAGGAACTCATCAGTGTTATTGTTCTAAAATTGGAATCACATTTCATATCATTCACTATCAAGTATTGAGACACTAGGAGTGTGTCCAATTCCTAGAGTGTAATCAATATTGAAAACCCTTCCATGAACCGACATCAGGAAAGTGTGCACCCCTTTCCGATGTGTGCCATGTAGGCCCTATTGATACTCAATCAATATTCCATAATGGAAATAAAATCAAAACATGCTCTGCATATTGAATTTAACAATTTGACATGCATATTCTTAGCTAGGGTCAGAGAACACTTATTCATTTGCTGAGGCAGTATTCCTTTGTTAAGGAGGAATGGGGGCCCCCTTCTCTGAGTTGAAAGTCCCTTGGTTTGCCATCCCAACTCCTTTTTACATTTCATATTCACACATGTATTACCGACATAATCCATACCATCTCACTCATGTTGCTTACCAAACATGTAGTCCAGAAGAGACATTTCCAAAATGTCCAATGGAGTTTCACCCGAAACCCATTCCCAAGATAAGGGAAAACCTTCCCATGAAGTTTGGCTCTTGCAGGCCATCACACATGATCTTCCTGCAGTGTGTACCCCTGGAACATTCATCAAATAGCCAAATAGTCAATCATTATCTGATAATATAATCCAAATTGATTGTTCCATAACCAAGCAATGACATTAGTAATTAAATTCAATATGAAATTGCAACTCTGTCTACTACAAAAATCGATTTGCTTGGCAATGAGGTGATCCTCATTAGTGGGTCTCTTGTAAGAAACACCACTATGCCCATTATGATCTTATGCTTACTAGCATAACATGAACACCCACTTACAATGTGTCCTCTTGACACAATTCTATGCAAGCCAATCGTAATTAGTAGTTGTCAGCAATTTCTTAAATCTGAAATTTACAATTTTAAATTGACAATTCATTCAGCATACAAACTATGTTCATAACCATGAGACTCTTCTCATGAGGTTTGTCTCTTTCACATGGTAGATTCTGATCTTTGTCATGGTCTTACCCACTTTTCCATGCCCCAAACAATCTACCTAAAACCTGAACCTTAGTCAGCCAAACACTTAGTAAGTCTTGATGCATACAAATTTTTCATTGCCGCAAAAATCACTGAAGTATTTTCAGAATTTATAAGATTCAAACACTTCCAGCTATTAATCATATCAATATTACCAAAACTCATTTACTTCACGCAATCATTATCATACTAGAATTTTCAAGGTCACATCATTTATGCCAAAATGAAATGTTCAGATACTCCTTACTCCACAAGCGTATCATTGTACCACCTTAGCCTTCCATAGAGCATTTCCGGTCGCCAATCGATCATGACTACCCTCTTCATGCACTTACTATCCTGCATTCATAACAACTCTTGAAATGGTTCCAGAATTTTCATCAGTTCATTATTTCAGCCATTAGTTATTCATAATAACTCATGCATTATCTCTATGCATTCATGCATTGCATCGCAACATTTGCACCCATACTTATGTATGCATATCTACAACATTTACTCATACTTTTCATATGCGTCCATTCAATGCATAACTACAAGATTTATAAAATATTTTAATGCATACCCACTCAATGCTACCTTGCATTGACTCAGGAATACTATGCATTAAAACATACCATGCATGCCCTAACCATGACTACTTCATATAGGATGCATGACTATAATCAAGATCATCGGTGCTTACTTTCCTTGGGCTACTAAGCTCTTAACAACATAATACAAGCATGACACCTTTCTCTATGAATGCAGTATAAAATTCAAATACCCACGTGGTATGAGACCTCTTGCTTTTACCACTCCATGCAATTGTCATAATTAAACTCTTACCTTCATGGGTCCTACTTACACCCTTGACATTACCAGTTTGGTTGGTCCTTTGCAGGAGATTGCAGAATTTGCTCACCAACTTTTGATTCTCAACTTGTTGCCTTATCCCTTTCTCCATAGGGTTGCTATTCATATTCGTCAGCATTAGCAACATATTCAGCCATGTCCATGTTGTCGTTGGTTTTTCCACTAATGCCAACACCAATGCAATAATTATCGTTAGTGGCTCATTATAAATGTATAATTCTCACTATTCCTACCAACATGTAATATCTTATGCATGTTAGGCATATCCTCATACATTTTATCTACAAAACTTGTAATCATAATTAGCAAGACAGGGTTTAAGGAAATTTCCCCTTTTCGAGTCCCCCGTCCTTGTATGGAACTTCTTTTCCACACAACAGTTGGTTTGACTTCATGGTCTTGCTACCTCTAGGCATGCAATTCCTGAGTTTGTCCATATTAACAACATCACATTTCTCTTTCAAGAAACCACTAGAACTTTGCTACTCTGCATTCAAATGCTGGTGACTCTCCCTTGTTCCCTGCTGGATAAGATTTCCAACTCCTATCCACATGCTTCATTCGGACCTTGGGTGTGAAAACCACACCACTTCTAGAATGATGGTAGAACACACCACTGTATTTTGGTCTGGAATGCTAGCTTCAGCCACCTAGAATTTTCTTCCTTCTCAGCCCTGAAACGGATGAAAAATCCTATGAAAAATTCACTGAAATACTAGCTGAAATTCGCTAAAAAATTCCACTGAAAAAACCCAATTTTCCCTTTTTCCAATCGGACCTCTTTCCAACTAAATTTCCGATATTTTGGATCCTTAGTGGACTAGTCTTCCAACCCTTCGGCAACCTAGACAACTACATTTCTATGGTGCTCATCGGTGTCCCTATCAACTATAAGTTTTCGTTGTATCAGTGGTTTCCTCGACTATATTTTTCTGAAGTAAGCCTTCCGTACCACTTATCGGCGGCCAAGGTCTGTTGTGTTGGTGATCGGAACCATTAATCTTCTCCGTAGCTCCTCGGCGGCCTGCTTGTCTATTTTCCTCTGCTGTATTGGGTCAGTAGTGGTCTAACACTCCGAACTTTGTCGACGACTGGGACCATTCAGTCTTACCACATCAGGGGGAAACCAACTTGACGCGTGGCATCAGCGATCGGAGCAACTAACCACTCACTCATCGGATGGTTAGTCCCATAGTCTTCTGCAATAGCGATCAATAGATCCACTAACTCTTTCGACTTCCATTGGTGCTCAATACCACTAGATCCTCCCGACACATTGGCGGACCCATCAACTAATTTCTTCCGATGTCATTCATCGGTGGTCACAACAACTATTTTCTTCTGATGTTTCGACAGTATTCAAGGGATCTCTACCGACGTATCGGCACTTTCAACTTCTAAATTTCATCGATTAAATGGACTAAATTATGTCGACGATTTCCATACTTAAGAATTTTTGGCGAAAAATTCCTTTATTCTTCCGCCATGTCGGCACCTTTATCGCCTATTTTTCATTGACGTATCGGCGCTGTCATCTTCTATCTTTTGCCGACATTTCCGGTACTTAGACAATTTTTTCAGAAAATTTCCTTTTCGGAAAATTTTCTTTCCTTGTCCGCCGCATCGACGATTCCATCTCCTTCCTTCCACCGCTTCATCGGCTCAAACTTCTTCTATTCTTTGCCGACATATCGGTGCCTTCACTATCTAATTTCTGTCGAAAGTCTCAAGCTCATATCCTCTGTATCGTACCACCATTTCGATGACCTTCAGCTAAGCTGAGCCGACGTTTCGGCTCAAACTTCATCTAATAATTGTCAATCTACTTTACTACACCTCGACATCTTCATCTTCTATCCGTCGACGACCCCATCCTCTACCCATCGGCGATCCCAACAACTAATATTTTTCGATCACCGATATTCTTGTTCCTTAGAAAAATTTCGAGAGTTTTCTCCTCTGTCTTCTGCCACATCAGCTGTTGGAACGACTATTCACTGCGGTATCGATGGTTGGGGACTCTATCCGTCATAAGGATAGTCCACTAGCCATCTGCAACAGCGGATGCATCATCATCTAATCTCTTCCGATGTAGTTCATCAACGGGTCCTTCGTCTATCCATTGGTGATGAAATCAACTAATCATCGCCGATCGCCGATGATTTCATGACTTGGAAGAAATTTTCAAAATTTCCTCTCTGCCATCGCTGTTAGTGGTTCAACCCACTATCCTCTTGGTTCTTTTGTCAACGTTTCAATGCCTCGAACAACTAAATTTCGGTGGTCTATCCACAAAAGGGGCTCACGTATCGGCGGCCTTCAGTTGATCTCCTCTGCAACTGCGGCTCCGACTTCCACTGTTCTCCGCCGACGGTCGATGAACACATAGAAATATTTCCACAATTTTCTTTCGATTGGCTTCTGTCGGGTGGCCTTCATCTTAGGTGATCCGATGTATCGGCGAGACTTCGGACTAAGTCCTCTGACGATCCAATTATCCCAATACTTAGAGATTTTTTTCAAAATTCTCTTGGCATGCACAGATTTCTTCTTATTTTTGCTGGGCAGAAGGAAACCTGCCTCTGCTAGCTAACCTTTCATGGCCCATTCAGGCCCATGTTGCAACCAGAGCTCTGATGCCATACTGTAACGTCCCCGACCCTCCGACCGGTGAAGAGGATGCTACCAAACCATCAAACATCTGGGAAACTAGCCCCATGAACAAGAACATGCATATAAATGCTGAAATAAAAATCCTGAACATACTACATACTAAGATGCATAATCGTTCATATACATAGCAAAAGAAAAACAACATTCATTCATATAGAATTCAGCATTTAACATGTCCAACATCATAATTCATTAACATTAAATATGATTGCAAAACAGATTAGTCAAGAATACTTATTTTATGAGAACTGTCCCACAACCAGCCACGTCGCTGCAACGTTCCACCCAACCGTAGGCCAACGTGCTCATCAATCTCTCAGCAACACTGCCACCCCCGAGATGGGCATGATTCCCCAAGGAATAAGGGACTAAGTAGGCTTACACATAGCCAAGGTACACAAATCAACCAAGCCCACACAACAGGGCTTATCAGGCTATCAAGGATCTAGGAGAAGCTAAATGCTAAGCTGGCGAGCTCATGGAAGAGCTAAGGATGCCTACACTAGAGCTAGCCTGACCTCTAAGACACCCACACACACCCGACACCAGGAATCAGTCCCTTCTCTGCTTCACAGTCCCTCAGGCCCTGACTTCCCTTGCCAGTGCTCTTCCGGGGTTGTGGAGAAGAAATCCAGCCATCTAACTCTGTCTATGTGCCTCCCCAAACCCAGGTTTCTCAAGCATACCTAGCCTTGAATCCCACTCGACACCGTCTGAAGACCAACCACTACATACATGCAGCAAAACCAACAATTACAGCTTTGACCGGGGAAAACAATCCCTGAGTTGTTCTTGGCCCTATCGTGGCCAAAACAACTCAATCTCAACCTACAATAGCTCAAAACGTAAGGGAAAACACGACCAACAAGGATGTGAATGAGATTATAGCCAACACAACGTAGGTACTCACAGCAACCACCAATCAGGGGAAGAACACAGCCGATCTCACAATGAAAACCACCGGAACATTTCCCAGTCTGATACTGGAAAAGGGGAATCAATTCTCTGTACAGGCCGGAGGAAGATCATGCTCAGAGCCCAATTGGTGCGTGAGGCAAAGGAACAGTCGGTGAGAGAAAGGAGAACCGAAGCCCCAATCAATGGATCGTGGATCCTTTTAACTCAGCTCGGTGTGAGGAAAAATAATGGCCAACGATGGGGAGAGTGGATAGAACAAAACGGTTGGGATACCAAGTAGCACGTGAGGAAACCACTCCCAGCCCACGTGGGTGACTGAACCAGCTGGTGGAGAGTGCGTGGGGGAAAACCTGCCACCACCACTACCCAGCATTAACTTCCCAACTAACATCATGGCTTTTAATGGTTGACACATGGATTTTCCCCATAGGCTCATGTTTTAACATTCCCCCCCCCTCCCCCTAACCTTAGGAAATCATTCCCTTTTCATTTTACGTTGCGTCGCCGTAGCTGGCTGTAGGTTTATTTTAATTAATGTGCATATTTACATGATGCAAAACTATCATGTTCCGGATAGCACGATATACCATCGTTAACGATCCCAATTGCCGAAACATAACACAACCAAATCGATGGTGGGGATTTTTCCTTTAGCTCCACATCATGATTAATTACAACATATACATCATGTATCTTTTAATGCAACCGAGGTCAAAACCGGGGATATTACAATTTCTTTTTAAGTATTAAAAACCATGAAAGAATTACATACTGTAAATATGCCAAGTTCAGAGTCTTGAACACAGTTTCACCATGTTGATAGATACTACCACAAACAAGAAATGATATATAAATTTGACGAAATATCTTTTACACTATATGTAAGCAGCATGTCTATAACCACCATTATTCTTCAACTCGAGTAATTTTTTCTTATCATTATTCCCATTTATGTTATTTCCTAAACAACAAATACCGTACATTATTTCCATGTATAGATTTGAAAAAGTACACTAGATTTCCAATCTTTTCTGTAGAAACAATATTTTCAGCACTCATAAAATAATGAAGAAACGCTACAAAACTAAGATCCTAATTAAAACATATACGAGCAACTTACCCCCTCCTTCACCCGGCTTTAGCACAAATTATTCTAGCCTTCTGATAGCATCTTCTATAACATTTGTATTATTGTCCAAGCTCCAAAATAGAGCAAAGTATTTCCTAATATTGGAAATTTCATCCTTATTATTAGTGAACATGTAAAAATGTCATAACAATTAACATCTTCAGCATTTGCATGCATGATTGCGCATTTGTTGCCTTCAAATTTTATTTTACTTAAACATTCTCTGCAAAATAGCCCTAGGAGAAGTATTGTTCACAAATGAAAAAGATAGTCCATGGGGTTGATCACTACATTATCATTAAGAATATCATGGAGAATTGCATTAGACACCTCCAACCTAGGCCTGTGACATTGGTTAAAAAATGAAGTATAGAAATTGCATACTGTGTAAATGAGATGAAAACTTTACCATGTTAGAATAATGTTAGGAAAGTGCATAGGACTTCCTATGGTTTTTTTCTAGGGTTTAAACCATCCCTAAAGGCTACTGCATTTATTCTAGGCTTTTAAGAAAATAAACCATGAAATATATGCTTAATTATTTTAGTACCAAACCAGTGTTTAATTTAAAAAGGGATCTCAAGAAAGAATTCCATACGATAAATATGCACCAAATATGCCAAGTTCAGACACAATTTCACCTTGTTGATAGATACCACCACAAACATGATATGATAGATGAATTGGAGGAAAGATCCTTTGCTTTAGTATGTAAGTAGCATGTCCATTACCATCGATTTTTTTCAGCTTCAATAATTTTTTATTGGAATCACTCCCATATATGTAATTTTTGGAACAACAAATACCATACATTATTTCCATATATACATTTGAAAAAGTATATTGGGTTTCCAATCTTGCTTGCAGAAAGAGTATTTTATGCACTTATAAAATAATGAATAAATACTAAAGAACTAAGATTGTAATTAAAACCTATATGATCAACTTACTTCCTCATTCAAGCTCGGGCTATAGCATAAATTATTATGGCCTTCTCAAGGCATCTTCTATAACATTTGCATTATTGTCCAACCTCCACAATCCAGAAAAGCAGTTCCTAAGATTGGAAATGTCATCCTTATTATCAATGAACCTATAAAAATGTCAATACAATTAACATCTTCAGCATGTGCATGTTGGAATATGTAGTCATTAATTTCAAAGGCTCATGGAATGATAAAAATTTCATAGCATAAGTTGTACTAAGAAGGAATGGCATAAGACTTGTATCTCATTGAATCTATTGAAACCCTCATTGTAAATGTGTCATGAAAAGAATTCAGGTGTGATTTGTTGATATGAAATGGTAAACAAGGTCATTCCAACCTTGAAAGATCCAATTTATGAACAAAATTGCAGTGGATTCACAAAGACAAACACATCTACCAAAGATCAGAGCAAATGGATGCACAATTTTTGAGATAAAAGACGAATGGTTGTAGGTGACAATGGTATTTTTATCCCAAACGAAAAATATATTTTGGCTGAAATTTTGTATGCTTGTTCCATTCACTATAGTACATGTCCACACAAAAATTTAGAGTAAATGGATGCACATATATAGAGATAAAGGCAAATTGGTTGTAGTTACAGTGGTTAATTTTTCCAAATCTATGCAACATAATGACGTGAAATTTATGGAGGTTGTTCATCTCGATATAATGCTTATTCTCGACAAATTTCATTTGATTTGCATGAATGGTTTTCAAGATATGTCCATTTCAAGTGTTTTACAAATTGACTACTTAAAAAATAGTCAATCTATTGTTCAAGGAAACGTGAATTGGTTCAATTAAACAAAAAAGTGATATTTTTGATATTAAGACTCTCTACAATAATACCAACAATTGGTATCAGAGCATATTCCTTCAAACAAACAGTCTAATCAACTCGAAGGAAGATCCTAAAAAGAACATGTGGATCAGAGTTATGAACAAAATTGCAATGGATTCACAAAGACAAACACATCTACCAAATATCAAAGGAAATGGATGCACAATTTTTAAGATAAAATACAAATGGATGTAGGTGACAATTGTGTTTTTCTCCCAAGCGACAAATGGCTTTGTTGAAGACATTTTCATAGTAAATTGCATATTTTCTATGAGGCAACCTAACTGGCCAAACTCAACAAGACTTGTTGTCAAAAGCTAGATAAGTCTTAATCAGCTTTATTAGGCAACCTGCAAGAACCCCTCAAATTTTCATAGTGTCGGTGAAGCTTCACAAATAAGCATAATGGACATTGTTTAAAACCTGGGATTTTTTTTTTATTTTGTTTAAAATATTGTTTCAATATAAATAATCTTCTTGTTATATAATTTTTTAGTTAAATTGCAATTTTTTTATTTTTTTGAATTTGTATTTTTTATATATAAACAGATTCAATTTGTTCAAAATCGTTTTTTGATTATGAAATTTTGAGAAAAGAAAAGATCAGAATTATTTTGGCAATATTAGGACAAAACCCATATTTCATCAATAATTACTATTCCAAGACCAAGTCGTCTAAGCAAGAACTAAATGCTTAGTGAATTCTCTATTAGTACTTCATAGCATCAACATGGTAATGCGAAATGGTTGCATATTTTAGCTAAAAAATGAAGGTTGTGGCATATGGTCTATAGCATGAAAATTTGTATACTGCTATAAGAATTCGGATTGATCAAAACACGTCAAATCATATTTGATATCTTCCCAAGCTATAATTGGAATCTGGAGTCGTTTTTCAATGATGTAAATGTTTTTTGGTATTTAAACAATGAAAATAGCTATATCTTACATCATAAGGCCTAATTGTGCAAATCGGGTATTTGTCAATTTTGTTTTTTGTGAGATAAATTCTACACATTGCAGAAAGTGATTATCTTGGGTTCCATTGAGTTGAAGCCTTTTTAACGAAGGTGTGCCTTATTTCTAGAATTTGACAAATGGATTTACATTTTTTTGCAGCAGATGTTATTCATATATTTTCTTAGGACCACAAAGTGACTAGTTTCAAGAAAACTCGACATCATTGGAAGAGCGGGATGTTACTTGTCAGGCTTGATACTTATGCATATCACCCAAGGCACAATAGAACATGGGAATCTTAAATGTACGAGGCATCCATTGATCCCTAACTTTGTCAATTTAAAAGCGAATCAACCAAGGAGTAGGAATAGGAATTCAAAGCAGAATATAATGAACAACCATTAATGTTGGTTATTAGCTAGAATAACCAAAGAATGTGATATAATATCAACAAAAATGGAGCATGCTTAGTCATTCTAGAACACTTGCACTTCTAATAAAAGTAAAAATTCCTCATTTAGTGTTCTCAAGAACTTTAAGGTGTTTGGGGAATTTAAGACGATAGACAAAGCATTGTGACAATCATTAAACTCAACCTTAACCCGCCTGTTCACTGCTGAACCAATATCCCCTGTTTTTATCATTAAGACAACCTCCAACAAAATCATATAATTTATAATAATATATAACTTAATTCAATACCCAAAACTAAAGAACCATTCAACTTTGAGAAACAATGTAAGTGATCAAATTACAATTTAAATGGATGTCAAATTACAAGAAATACATTAAAAAAATAAGGAGACACATTATTGAAACAACTTCAACAAAACACCTATGTTCATATTTTCTTGTTGTCTACCAATGAAATGGCATAAATTTGTGTTCTTGGGTTTTGAAAAACTCTAACCAGCATTGAACTCAAAGCCCACATGGAGAGACACGAGAATCCCTCCAACTTCCGGCAGGGATCCGTGACAATTGCCAGATTGGCCCATTTTCCAAGCTATCACAGTCTATGTTGCAACTCTACAGAAGCCATAGAAAAAGGTCATTTCCAGTTGAGGCACTGTTGTGCATGTGTCCATATTTGTTGTACCTACTTATCTTCCTAATCTATTAAGGGGAGGGCAAGAGTATAGGTAAAATCATTCAGCATGGCAGCATACAGTGAATTAGTTTACAATTTTTTACTGTAGAATATTTCAAATAAGAATTAACGAGAAAGAAATAACATGTTTTGGCATTCCATCTACTGAGTTTCTGCTTTTTCTTTTAATAATGTTGCAATTCCATTTTTTTCTGCTTAATAACAGTGATTTCATTCGAGAAAGACCTGAAAGTTTCTGTGACAATTTTCTACAGTATGTGCTTGTAGACTAGCATCATCAGAACAACGATTTTGAGCAGATTTTAGGTTTCATATGTCTAATAGTCTAGGAATTCTTTCAGTAAGTCTACTTACCATGGCTTATAAAATATATCCAAACATGCACGAAAAAATTACCCCCTATAAAAAAATTGCACTTGTGATCCCTATGGCAGAACTACCTGTAAACATTCACTTCACCTAGTAAGGTACAAGCCACCAAACTGTATCAAAATTTTTTAATCACATTCCAACATACCCTCATCCAATCAAGCTATACCAAAATTCTTCGATTGCATATAAAAGTTTTTACTTTTGAAGAAAATTTATATCTATTCGGTGACTGTTTTCAACAAACTCAGGAAAATTTAAAAGGAAAATGACCCAACAAGTCTTCCACCTCAATTTATTGGTATATGGTCATAACCCATCAGCCAACAAAGAAATCGAAAATGATTTTCCATTGGACTTCAAACAAAGAGAATGGATCGCCTGTAAATTATTGATGAAAACCAATGTCGAAGCTAGAGACCAACACTCCAAAACTTCTTAACAAGACAAAACAAACCCACCAAAGATTCAGTTGTTTGTATAAAACACCATATTTAATCAACCATTCAATATAGTAATCAGCCAAATGACTGGTTGGGAAAAATGCAAAAGGAATGAAAATTTTGCATATACAAATCGAAGTTGGCATAAAAACCCAGAGAACAACTGTAGCAATCCCAGGCCAAAATACGAACATTCCCAAAAATATAAAAATTTACTATTCAGCCAAAAAATAATAGGATGGCCTAAAGACTGTTGACGAAAACTAAGCTCGGAGCTCAGGGGAAGCATTCCTCCACCTCCTGGACAAAGACAAATTCAACTTAGAAACAGTTACTTCTACAAAGTCAAATTTTATCAGTGATTAACTCTAAAAATAATGATAACACAAATTAATCAAGCCAACATGTAAACCAACCATATATAACTTTAAACCCAAACCAAACAACAACATTTACTAATGCAACACACCATTTCAGTAGGAACTACCAATTCACCTAAAATCTATCATGCAAAACCTACGTTAAAATCAAACACAACCGCTCCTATGAAACTTCCAAACCAAAACAAACCCAATATAAGAAAATCACTTCTATAACCCTAGTATTTTAATCATCCATTGATTCTAAATAAGATATCAAATTCAGTGCAAGATGAACAATGTAGCTAGTCAGCAACTCACTAAACATTAACAACCATAGTAAAAATCACCATTCAGTTACAAACAAATAAGATGGTCTGAAAATCATGGAGGAAAACTAGCATCAAGTCAGAGAGAGCAGTGCTCCTTCAAAACGTCTCACCACTCCTGAGCCAAACAAACAGAACAAATCAATGATTATTGTTACAAACCCACACATTTATTCAGCCATTGATTCCAAAAATCAATAAAATATTCAGGAAATCAGAAAAATGAAAAATCAAAACAGTTACTTATACACCACCACATGTTTATTCAGCAATTTAATATAAATATCAAGAAAGCACACAGGAAACAACAAATCCAAAAGGAAACCAGTTTCTTTAATAACCCCACATATTTATTGAACCATTGATTCTACATATCAATATAGCATTCAAGCATCAACAAAATAAAAACCAACAAGAATGAAACCGAAGAACTATACCCAAACCAAAGCACATCAAAACACAACAGAAGCTACATCCAGACAAAAAACAGAAAAATCCAAAAACAAAACCAAACTACATTCACACCAAACACTGAGCATTCCTAGATATAACAAAAAAAAACCTCAAAAACACCCGTACATCAAATGTAGCTGCTATAACTCCACTAAAATAAAACTCCAAGGCCAGAAATAATCCAAACCCACCTCAAATAAACATCCATTACACTAAATATTTCAAACCCGACTCAGATAAATCTCCAACAAACTAAAATATTCAAACCCAACACATATAAAGATCCAAAAAGATGACATATCCAAACCCATATCAAACTTAATTCAAAAAAATGCAATGTACAATAGAAAATGACAATTTTCAACAAAAATCCCATAGATAATTTGAAATCCAGTCCTTCAACACTAGAGTTCTTTAATGAATTTACAATTCATCTACAAATGATTACAACGGCCTGAATTATTTAGAAAGTCACCTCAGAGCTCTTACCACTATGTAAAGAGATCACTGTAGCAGCTAACACCGATGACTGGGAACCGGGAAGTGAGAGGGAAGAGTTCATGAACACACAGTAGAGTGAATGGGATTAGTTGAAATATAAAATTTAATACCAATATATTTAAGGTGGTGTACATCATTATACGACACGATAGTTCTTATGAAATCCAAACCCTACTTCCCACGTCGTCGTTGACACGATCCTCCATAATACCCATTACAGCCATGCAAGAAATGAACTTAAATTGCCATAAAATTATAGCATACTTCATGGAGGTTGGTGATGGACCCAAGCACATATATTGAGGAGGATAATGGGAGCTTATTGACAACATTGGTACATATCATAGTAGCATTGGGTATATGAGAGGGTATTGGACACACAATTAGAGCAATGACTTACACAAGGGAACTTGGACACCAAGACAACATGGAAGAGGTAGTGTAGGACTAACACCCTATTAGAGACCAAACCATCTTGGAGGAGGGTAATTTATCCCACTATCTTGACTTGGATGGAATCTCACTTTCGGTGTTGGATAAAACCCTAGTTTGACATGCACAACCTTGGATTGTAGAGTGCTCCCTATGGGTTATCCATGTTGGTTGCTTGTAGGGAAACTTGTTCTTATTTTATGTTATCCTCCCTCACCTACTTGCATATATAAGGGAGGAGAAATGTCTCATATTCATTCATCATTTGTACCCTTTATGGTACTTTTCTTGGAGACTTAGAGTTCATGTGGAAACCTTAAGAGAAGACAAGGGATGATAATTCTCTTAGATGTTCTTGGAGAGCTTGCTCATTTGTGATGTTAGGTGTTTTTTGTAATGACTGAGGTTTGTTTTATACATGCAAACCCTATAGAAGAATACATCATTGTCGATGTTGGTTATTATGTATCTTGTTGTAACACTAAGGTTTCTACCCTAGTAGAAGACATGGAGAGTAGATTTAATACCTTGTATGTTTTTGGATATTTATTCTTATGGTATGTAAGGCTAGGAAAATATCATAGAGTTATTGTATTCTTGATGTTACATGGAAGTCTTGATTCTTATGATGATGTAAGAGTGGAAGAATTAGGGTTTGAGGATTCAAACCATAGGACATGAAAAAATATTTGGAGGCCAACACTAGATTTTTATTTCCACATACATATACGATTTAACATGGCTAGGGTGTGAAAACCCTGAGGAAGACAACCATGCTAATGTGGAGAGTTTGTGACACAATAATGTTGTTGAAGCCAAGGAGGACTTGTTAATGTTGGTGCTTTCTAGTTTGAGATATTTGGTGGTGGCTAGAGTTTTCATGATTTCCCTAGCGAGGGTTTTGGAGAGGTTGAAAAATTGTACCATCTTTGTGAAAAAGTTGTGGTATGTGCATGTACTTAATTATGACAAACTCATATATGAAGTGTTCATCTATCCAATACCAATGTAATTGCATATTTGATTTTCATAATTCATTGTCTTCTTGATTAAGTAATTTTAAAAACTTGTTCTTCATGCTAATTTGACATATTAAGGGTTGAAGTTGTTGAGTGATTTCAAAAACACCTTAAAGATAATAAGGAATACTTATAATTGTAAATATACAATAATTAAAGTGATTTCAAATATGGTTTAGCTTTAGAAATGTGTGCCTAAAATACATGAAACTTGTTGGCATACATTTGACATTCTTACTCTTGAAATTCATAGTGGATTGGGGTTGATGTAAAGTGAAATATCGTCCATACTTTTCTACTATTACTTATATTCAAGATCATCCAATGGTTGAAAATCACATTAAAAGTTAAAGTTCCCAAATTTATACAAGATAGCATGAATTTGCACTAAGAAATGTTCCTCCTATGGGTACAATGGCCTTTGTTAAACATACCTCCTTGTCTTAGGAAACCATGCCCATGTCAATTCAGGCTTCTTTCTCCATAATGTGCATCTTTCCAATGCAAGTAATTTCCATTTTGTATGATTTTTTATTTGCTATTTTGGAAACCTTAAGAGAAGACAAGGGATGATAAACGTCTTAGATGTTCTTGGAGAGCTTGCTCACTTGTGATGTTAGGTTTATTTTTGTGATGACTAGGGTTTGTTTTATACATGCAAACCCTACAGAAGAATACACCATTGTCGATGATGGTTATTATATATCTTGTTCTGATTCTAAGGTTTCTACCCTAGTAGAAGACATGGAGAGTATATTTAACACCTTGTATGTTTTTGGATCTTTATTCTTATGGTATGTAAGGCTAGGAAAATATCATAGAGTTATTGTATTCTTAACGTGGAATCATTGATGCTTATGATGATGTAAGAGTGGAATAATTAGGGTTTGAGGATTCAAAGCATAGGACATGATTGCATAGAGTAATGAGGTTCTTTATAACCTAGTATGGGGGATATGTCATTTAATGTAAATTATGTGACACCAATTTTTTTACCTAGAAATACTTGGTTAATTAATACGTTTGGTTAGGAAAACAACTAATATGGCCAAATCTAAGGCCAATACTTGGAAAATCTAAATGTTTTCCACCCTTTATGCAAAAAGAATGGCTTGATGAGGGTTATATAAGAAACATTCTTTGTTACTGAATATTTTTTTTCTTCGTTCCATTTAGAAGGGAAAATTTCGAGATATGGTTCCATATTAATCTAAAGTTGTCTCAACTATGAAAAATCTAGTGTTCTTACTACTTGCCTTAAGCTGTAGGTGTATTGGATTTAACCTCTTCCTTTGGATTGTATCATCTGATCAAGTTGTAATTGCTACTTGTTTTGTTCCTTGACTCCCCCCAAATCCCTACTTCTTCATTTTAGTTTTGTTTAAGTTTTTTCTTGTTCTGTTTTATTTCCTTTGAGGGATCTATAGAATGTGTCCTAGCCCAAGTCTTAATACTTTTATCTTCTATTCCCAAATTTAGGGCATAGATGAATGGAATATTGGTGGACCATGAGTATATTTCAAGGAATATGAGTGTTTGATAAAGTATAACCAAGCATGATTATAATAAATAGTGAATGGGCCAAGATCTCTATCCCTAGTGACCAAGAGAGAGGTTTTGTTGTGAGAAGATCTATATCACTTGTGAAAGGCCTTGATTGAATTCAAGTCTATGGAGATTCCATGTTGGTGATTACGTGGATGAAGAACAATGAAAAAATCCATAAAGTGACTTTACAACCTCTAGCTATATAGATCAAGGAAAATTCACATCTCTTTGATATGATCACTTTTGACCATATATAGAGATCTGGGGAAACCCTAGGTTTGTATATACAATCTAATAAGATTTGAAAAACATATCTATTATTTTGACAATGATTCTATTACAAATAAAACCATTCAAAAGCGACAACAAGGAACCTAACATTTTCAGGCAACAAAACATGTTGTCCATGTTTTTGGACTTCTAATCATATTTGATCATTTCTAAGCATATCTGATATATTCTATTATCAATTCAAGCAAGTTAAAATTACAGGGAACACATAATTGTAGAAATTGAGCAAGTATGGAATACAAATCAAATTAACTAAAGAAAAATATGTATGAGAATTAGGAATATGTTGCCTATACTATTTATAATTTTTTGTTACAACTTACCTTGATTTGTGGAGCTTCACATTGTCTTCTTCTGCTTTACCTTTCAAAACATCATTCAACATAATATAAATGTTTTCCTGTTGCAATAATTTCATGTTAGGACCCATCAAATAAATATTTTCCTGTTTATGAAAATAACAAAACGAATCTAAATAAATACAATACTATTACAATGTAAATTACAATACTATTCAAGTAAAGTACTTGGTAATTGAAGACTTTTAAGATTGTTAATTTAGCCTAGAGTTTACTCATTTACCAAGGGAGTTGGTTCCCTAACTTTTAATCTTAATATTTCTAGAATAGGTGAGTCGTTGATTTTTTAGTTGATTCATGGGTGTAACGAATCTGCTCTTTAGAGACAAAATTCAAATAAGAATTTTATTGAGAAATCATAGGATCTGAAGGATTCTAGGAGATATTTAAGAATTAGTATTGAATAAGCTGATTCGATCCAAGTATTAAGGATCTGAAACATAATTCATTTTGTATTTAAGCACTGTTAGGATATATTGTAAATTAGCTTGGACAACTCGAGAAGCAATATCTTGGATAGCTCGAAGAGGCTTTCGGATAGCTCACAGGAGATTTTGAAGATTTTTTTTTATAACTCATAGGAGCTGGGAATAGCTCACAGAAGTGTTGATGGCTTGTTAGTTTGGAGAGAGAGTCGACTGAAGGTTAGTTGCAGAAATTCACTGAATGAAAATAAAGATTTTGTTATTTCTAAATTTCTGAGTAAAGAACCTTTGCGTTCAAATTGTTTACTGTGCAATGATTAAGGGAACGAATTGCATCAAACTGCCTAGAAATGATATGTTTTGGATATTCAGGAGATGTCATTGAAAACTTGTAAGTTATTGTGGGTTCTTTCGTATTCAATTGAATCACACTTAAAGCTTATGAATATACAACTCAAAATCCATTGAAAGTTACTGTAGGAATTTAGTATTAAGCAGCGTGCAAGTTATGGTTTAATCACTGGTTAATATCTATTACGGAAAACCAAAGTGTTTGGAGGTTAATGGAATTTTATTCTCCGTAGTCATTATCAAATACAATTTTTTATCTGGAGTTATGTCCGATCTCTAAGATCTGATTGTGGTCCATTACGGAGAGTTAAATAGTGTGTGGTGGGACCCTTGGTTGGGAAACCCGTAAATGGTTTATTAAACATATTCCATAAAGATTCAAAATTCTCTATGGAGTTCTTTGCTATAATCAGCAGAACCGACAATTGTGGTGACAGTTAGCTAAGGCTAGTAAGACTCTAATTTAACTTCACGACAGAGTTTTCTGTTGAAAGTAAGGTCTACATTGAAGCTCAAAGTTTGCGTCAAATGGTATAGAACTAGTGAAAGTTCTATTGGAGGGAAAATTAGTATCATGGCACAGTGGTGCTTGCATCAAGTGGTATCAGAGTGTAGAATTTTCTCTATGTAGGAGAATGATTAGAGGAAGCTTTTTGCTCTCTGTATTCATATAATTTTGGTGAATATTATAACTGATGTCTGTTCTCGATAAGGACACAGAATTTTTATGAATACAATATAAAGAACAACAGATAAATAAGATCCTAAAATCATACCATGGAAGGTGAAGAAAGGATGGACAAGGATTCCATACATTATCATACTATTTGCAGAAAGAAGCAAAATTCAAACAGAGGATGATCCATTTTGGGTACAAATGAATGGATGAACAAGATCATGGATATTGAAGGTGTAAGGTTGATATAATGCTGAATTTAATTTTGAGATTGCAGGTAACAAAACCAAGAAGGATGGTTACAGTGATGGAGTATGGAGGAGGATCTAGAGGAACGTTTATTCCCTGGTAATGCTTGAAGCTCATAGTAAGATCAAGTTTGAGGATCTGACTAAGGAAAATTGAAATGTCATTTTTTTCAATTTATATACTAATAATAATAAAATTGTGAAAGGAAAATGATAGATCAGGGAAAGAAATTCTACCTTGGGAGGAAGTAGAATAAAGGAAGAATACTCTGAAGAGGATATTGGATGACTGTAATAGTAAAGTTAGCAGAATGAGGAAGAAGACTGCAACAACATTATATGTGTTCATGGGAAGGTGAACATAAAAGAACCAGAGTTTTGATTTACTAAGAGAGGTTTTCTTGAATAAGGAACTATGCAGCAAGAGTATTGTAACAGAGGACCATTGGTGTTTTCAAATGAAGGCAGAAAATGTGTATGAACACAAATACTTTCAAGAGAGTTAAAAGAATTGGGGATTCCAGAAAAGTGAGAGAAGGAAGTTATAAAGGTTGGCAGTAAGAACTTCAAAGTTCGTGAGAAATCATATTTATTTAAATCTGAAAGGTAATTGGTCTTTTGTTTTGTTTTCAACTAAATTGTGAAAGAGGTTGTTGATGATAGGTAGCAGCAGTAAAGGAGAATTATGACAAGAACCTAATAGTTTCTAGATGAAGGTTGGAACAAAGAGGACAATATTAATGTTCTCAAGAGAAGGGAGATTTTCATAAGCTAGAGAAGCAGAAGATGCTCAAGTAAAGGTCCGAGAAAAGGAATCAACAGAAATACCAACAGGAATACTAAGCATGGAAGAGCTTAGTATGGTATTTGAAGACAAGTTAATAGATTCAGCTTGTGGAGATGGCTTGGTTGCAACTTACAATGAGCAAGGAGAAGCTCCTAGAAGAAGGAAAACTATGATTACTAAAAATCATAGTAAAGGTTCAGAGAAATGCCATGAAATGTTAAGTCAAGACAGACTTGATAAGAGATTATCTGAAATGGAGGTACAACTAGAGATGTTGGAAGAACTGCTACTAAGAGGTAAGGAAGACCGAAGGTATGGGTGTATTTTGCCAAAGAAAGTGAAATGGCATATGTTGCAGGTAAAGTTGAAGAACATGTTTAATGCTAAGTTGAGAGAAGCATTTAGAACAATTGAGTATGAGGATAAGGGATGCATATGTGAACCTGAACAAGGAAAAATACTTGGAGAAGATGAAGGTGAAGGGATTGATGAGATCCGAGAATATCATATTTTTTCTAACAATTTGTTTATGAATGCAGGATTTGTACGTACTAAGAATGAAGAACAATTATTGAAAATGGCCATGCAAGTTAAGAGATATAGAGACATGTTTTCCAAAAAAATAAAGGAAGAACATGGACAGAGTTTGGTCACCAGAAAAGTGAGACATTATTTCAATGTGAATTAGTGGATATAGTGACTAAAAGGCGGATGTAGAACTCTGTTGAAAGAAAGAACAGTGGGAAGAGACATTTTGATATAATATTTACCAAGAAGGTCAAAGGATTGATGTCCAAAGCATCAAATGAACGCATGGAGTCCCATTTTTTTCAATCTGATGATATTTTTGTGAATGCAGATTGTGATAAAGAAAAGTTGTCTTGTGAAGAGGATTCTATAAAAATATATCATGTTTCTAATGATTGGTGTAAGCATGCAGGTTTTGAAGTAAATAAAGATAGACAATTTTCTAAATGAAGCACAAAGATTGATGAAGATTGTAAGCCCATATATAATGATGAATACTTCTGAGAAGAAGACAGTTTTGAACTAATAGAGCAGAAAAATTGTATCGATGTATTGCTTGATGGAGGAAAAGTTCAGCATGTGGATCAAAGAAATAAGGTTGTATATAGAAATTATGATATAAAGAAAGGAAAGTATGATGTTTCTTTTGTTTTGACAGAAGAGAATAGAAATGAAGAAGAGCACTATGATGACATGCTTGAGAAATGACGGAGGGAAATTGAGTTGTTGGAATACTTACTGAAAGAACCTAAATATGAAACTAGAATTGCAGTAGGAGAAGAGGAATGTTTGGAAATTCCTGACAATGAAAACATATCTCAATTGATTGAAGGAGCAAAGGAATATTTTTGTTTTCGGAACAATGATTTTTCTGCAGGTACAGAAAAGGATGTTGATGAATATGTTGTTGTGATTGAAAAGATGGAGTGTGATTTGTTACTTGATAATGAATTTGAGATTCAAGGATAGCAGAGGAATATTGATGAAGATGATGTCTTCAAAGACATTGAGGCTGAGAGAATGGAAAAAGCACAAGGAAGAAATTAGCAGCTTGAAGATGAAGAGTTTGAAGAAGATGCTGATGTGGGATCTACTGAAGAACTCAGAAACAGTTTATTGGAATCTGAATAGCATGAAGACTTGGAAGAAGGGGTACCAGATGAGACTGAAAAGTCTTATGATTCAATTACTAATGAGTTGTGTTTTATTGTAGGTTACACAAGAGAAAACATAGGACGGTTATTAAATATTGTCATGAAATTAGAAGAGAATGAATATTTTTCTTTTGGAAGCATAACCATGGAACAGAGTCAGAATTTTGTTCTGAAGGAGGATGAGATATTGTTATCTCATAAGGATAATCAATGCTTAAATTGTTTTTCTTGTGATACAAGGATGGAAGAAATTATTTTTGCAGAGGATAAAGAAGAAAAATTTGATGTAGTGTTTGATGATTTTGAGGAAGAAATACAGATGTTTAGAAACTGGTTGATCAATCTAAGGATTGATAAAGAATATCATATGGTAGAGAATAAGGAACTAGAATATGTAATTTAGTTTTCTATGGATCAGCTGAGTATTTTACATACTTGGGGACATTAGGAAAGAAATATGCAACAACCAGTAGATATTGACAACAACAAATTTCAAAAAGAAGTTTACCAATCAGAGGATAAAGTTGAATGAAGAAATTGAAGAAATGAGGAAGCTAATGGTAAAGATATCTCAGAAAAGACATACCGAAGGCAGAAGAACAATCAATAGCAGATTACATGTGACTGTACAAGTTTGCATCAACAAAGCAGATGAAGTGTTGCTGAATAAGGTTTGGGATCTTGGAGGGCTCAAGTCATAAATACTTGTGGCTATCATATTGTTATAGAAAAGTGATAGACCTCATAGATAGGAGTCTATGAATATTTTCTACCTTGGGAGTTTGATGCAGGAGCATAAAATCTCAAATTCAAGATTATTAATTTATCCTAGTGTTTACTCATTTACCAAGGGAGTTGGTTCCCTAACTTTTAATCTTAATATTTCTATAATAGGTGATTCATTGATTTTTTAGTTGATTCATGGGTGTAACGAATCTCCTCTTTAGAGACAGAATTTGAATAAGAATTTTATTGAGAAATTGTAGGATATGAAGGATTCTAGGAGATATTTAAGAATTAGTCTTGAATAAGTTGATTCGATCCAAGTATTAAGGATCTGAAACAAAATTCCTTTTGTATTTAAGCAATGTTAGGATATATTGTAAATTATCTTGGACAACTCGAGAAACAAGCTCTTGGATAGCTCGCAGAGACTTTCGGATAGCTCACATGAGCTTTTGAATCTTTTTTTTTATAACTCACGGGAGCTGGGAATAGCTCACAGAAGTGTTGATGGCTTGTTAGTTTGAAGAGAGAGTTGACTAAGGGCTAGTTACAGAAATTCACTGAATGGAAATAAAGCTTCTGTTATTTCTAAATTTCTGAGTAAACAAACTTTGAGTTCAAATTGTTTACTGTGCAATTATTAAAGGAAAGAATTGCATCAAACTTCCTAGAAATGATATGTTTTGCATATTCAGGAGATATCATTGAAAACTTGTAAGTTACTGTGGGTTCTTTCGTATTCAATTGAATCACACTTAAAGCTTATGAATATACAACTCAAAATCCATTGAAATTTACTGTAGGCATTTAGTATTAAGCAATGTGCACGTTATGGTTTAATCACTGGTTAATATCGATTACGGAAATCCAAAGTGTTTGGAGGTTAATGGAACTTTTTTCTCCGTAGTCATTATCAAATACAGTTTTTGATTTGGAGTTACGTCCGATCTCTGAGATCCGATGATTGTGGTTCCTTACGGAGAGTTAAATAGCGTGTGGTGGGACCCTTGGTTGGGAAACCCGTAAATGGTTTATTAAACATATTCCATAAATATTAGAAATTCACTATGGATTTCTTTTCTATAATTATCAGAACCGAAAATTGTGGTGACAGTTAGCCAAGGCTAGTAAGACTGTAATTTAAAGTCACGATAGAGTTTCCTGTTGAAAGTAAGGTCTGTATTGAAGCTCAAAGTCTACGTCAAATGGTATAGAACTAGTGAAAGTTCTATTGGAGGTGAAATTAGTATCATGGCAAGTGGTGCCTACATCAGTAATAAGAGATCACCTAAGGAAACATGAAGAACCAAAACACTATGTATATAAGCCCATCGATCACATCAAAATGCCATTTTTTGCCTTTGAACTATGAAAATGTTTCCTAACACTATCTGTAACAAGTTCCAATGGATGAGTCAAATAGCAATAGTAAAATTTAAACACTACAATTTATAGAAATAATTGTTTTTAATGTATACTTCCTTACCATTCATTGATTTCCTCTCTATTTCGAGAATAATTTAATATTCTCTACTAAACAGCATCAACCACATGAAGGTGGAAGCTCTTATGGCCCCTCGCCCCCCTCACAAACTCCAATCGATGATAGAAAGAGACTCTTGATGGGGGACGTGAGGCATAAGTAATAGCCTCAACCAAAAAACTTTTCTCATTGAATTTATAATTTATGGGACCTTCTAACGTATTCAAATCAATACCCATAACAGTTTCAGGAACCTTATAGCCACGCCTAACCAACTCCACAAATTTAGGGTGGAATTTTGTCATAATTACCATACAATTCATAAGATGGGAAGCTGCATTCTTCCCCCCTTCAACATAATAAACTCCAATCAAATATTCAATGACATTCGCTAATATCTTGCTTCGTAGAACCCTATAACAACTGGAAACACCCTAAATCTCTCCATCCTCCATGGGATCATTCTCAAACTCTTGACGATGAACATTGTTATGTGTATTGGTTTCATTCTATGGGATTTGTTCCACATCATCCATAACATCTGCATTCATGAAGTATGAGATGCCCCACAACCTATGTCATTTCATTATTGGAAAAAATACAGTACAGAACTAGGAGACATTATCGGATTACCTAGTAATTATGCAAATGGAAAAGCTATAACATATGATGCAATGGTAGAACCCTTCCTTGATACTATAGAAAAATCAAGAGTTGCAGTGAGACAGTCATGATAAACTATTGTAACATTAATACAAGAACAATGTGGGCCGAGGTTAGGATTAGGCATAATTTTTCTGCAAAACCCGAAATATTTGCATCATTAGAGGCTTCAGAGTTGCATCTCATTTGCATTTTAGGTTGTACCTTGCACCTTTCACAATAGGATTTGAACCCAAAATCCAACGACATCCGATGTAAATTATGTTTTTGTTGATTTGCAATGATGAAAAGTACTGTACCTTTCGATTTCTTTAAACATCGTCGAATTTTTGATGTCCTTAGCATAGGTTTTTCAATGACAGTTTGCAACAATATGTCATCAGATATGCAACGGACGTGTGTTGAATTTGCGACGGCACTTGGAGGATGAGTCGTTAGATATCCAACAATAGTGTGTTGAATTTGCGATGGATGTGTTTCGAATTTGTGACGACACTTGGAGGATGAGTCGTCGGCTATCTGACAATACTGTGTCGAATTTGCAATGACATTTGGAGGATGAGTCGTCGGATTTTCAACGTCCTTGGGAAAATTTTTGAAATAATATAAAGACATATTTCAAATATTTTAAAACCATTTTTCCAATGGTAAATAGGTTTATATCATCGAATATCCGATGACTGACAATTTATAAATATAAACATTTTTAAACATTTGGCAACATGTTTGCTATAGAAGCGACGGACAGTTTGTGGAAATTATTTATTCCTCGACGGACGGTTTGAGGAATTGTTTTATTCAACGGGCGGTTATGGGAAATTTTTTTTCTTCAACAGACAATTTGTGGGAATTTTTTTATTCTTTGACAAAACTCCGTTTGAGAAAATTGTGATGCGTGCAACTTGATTTTTTAAGATTTTCGATAGTATTCATTCACAAAGTTTGTGGGAAAATGTCAAATAGAAATATAACTAATCCAAACCAACACAATCGATAATTGCTTGCTAGACTATGGGATGCAGCGAAACGAAGGGGTGATGGCAAATGTTATTGTCCATGTGCTCAATGTAGGGGATTTTAGAGGAGAAGAATATTGATCTCAACAGCCACAAAACATTGCAGGGAACATGGACACACTGAGGGGGGGAATCAATATCGTCCATTTGTAGGTTTAGCATTATAAAGTTTTTTATATTCTTTGCTTTGGTAAATGTATGTATTATTTTAATATTTCCTATATTAACTTGTATATATTGGTGTTTTCATGTATTTATAAAGGAAAGACACCCTACGACATACCATCCAGAGGAAGTGCTTTCAGAACAAGTTCTGGAGGATCATGGAGCATCTATGTTTAATGGAGAACAAGTGAATGATCATATTGAACAAGATGATCATACTAATAACATAGTTGAAGATGATGGTACAAATACATTGATCCATGATTCATTTAATGTTAGAATGGATGATGACGATGTCGATGATAATGAAAGTAGTGATGCCTTTGATAATGAAAACGATATACCTCTTCTCAATGAGGCATATGAACCCCTTTATGAAGGCTCCAAAACAAATCTTCTCTTTGCTATATTGTTGATAATGAACTTGAAGGTTATGAATGGTCTTTCAAACATATCAATCACATAGATGCTAAGGTATGTAAAATAATCCATCACATATATACGATCATGATAAAGTTTATTTGTATTCCTCTAATAATTGTATTGTTAATTCATTATTGATCATCATACTGATGAAGTGTTTTTCATTAATATTATTTATTTATTACATTAACTATAATTTTTTTTCATGTAGCTTGATAGATGAATTTTTGTTACAACCATCAAATATTTTACCTCGCACATATCGATATTTATCTTCCATCATGAAAAAGATTGGAATGCATTATAAAGAAATTCATGCATGCCTCGATGACCATGTTATATATTATAATCAGCATGAATTTGCAATAGAATGTCCATAATGTCATATAAGTAGATATCAAAAAGATCAAGTAACAAAAAAGGTGCCTCACAAGGTTCTTCATTATATTCCCATAATTCCATGTTTGCAATGACTATTCAGGTGCAATAACATAGTGCAATTTATGGATTACCATGCCAAGAATAGAAGTCAAGATGATGTTATTTGAATGCCTGCAGATGGTTCTGCTTTTAGAGATATGGAGGAAAAGTGGCCTCACTTTAAAGGTGCTTTAAAGAAAAACCACGTAATCTTAGGATTTCTTTGGCAACAGATGGTGTTAATCCATTTTCACAAATGAATTCCATTTACACGGTGTGGCCTATTTTTGTTATCAACAATAACATTCCTCCATGGTTTTCAATAAAGAGGGAGCACATGATATCCGATCATTATTCTAGGTATTTTGTGTCTACAACTGTTTTATTTCTAATGTAGTTGTGGCATCTCATTTTTCATATTATGTTTCCTAATTTCATTTGTATATTTTTTATTTTACTCTTATGCATGGTTTATATATCTTAATGGTTCTCATAAATATATATTTTATATGTACTTCAAATCAATCAGGTAAGTTCCAAGTCAAATATATGAATGTATATATCGAACCTCTTATAGATGAGCTACTAAAGTTATGGAATGGAATCACTATGTATGACATATCTAGACCAATACGTCAAAGGAAATTTCAATTCCATCCAATGGTTGTATGGACAATACACGATGCCCCTGGGTTAACCCAATTTTGTGGTTTGATTTTTAAGTTTCACTTTAATTACATTTAATTATATGAAGTAGTTAATATAGTTTATATATAATTATAATTTACAAATACATTCCATAACTATATATTGTAGGTCTTCAGACAAAGGGTAAATTTGCATGCCCAGTTTGTGGTCCTAAGATAAAATCTCATCGCTCAAAAAGCTTAAGAAAGCAGGTGTTTGATGAGTATAGGAATTTCCTCTCTAAGAATCACAGGTATAGAAAAACCGAAAAAATGTTTTCAATGGGAAGCATGAGACAACATTAAAACCACGAAGAATGACACCTCACCTTTGGAATATGCAATACAATAGAAATCGTCAAGCTGGTACGTATGGATCACCGTATATGAATTGTTATGTATTTTAATTTTTATTGTGATTTTTTTATTGTAGTGGCCATATTTGATTTATGATGTAATTTATTTATAAACTAATATTCATGATGTCCATCGTGATCATGAAGGCATTAATGGGCTTCCACGAGGAATGAAAAGTTATCCTATACAATTCAGCAGGTTGCCCTAATATGAGCACCTACAAATTGCTCACTTGTTTGATACAATGCATATTGGAAAGAATGTGACTGTTCAAAACATTATGGCGACTACTGGAGCTAAGGAGGGAGAAAGATAAAATTGTGAAAGCTTGCAAAGATATTCAAGAAGGAAACCATGCAATGAAAGACGTCATCCAATTTCATAGCAACGGAGACCAAATTAATATAAACTCAATTCCATGGATGTTTACGGAGCAACAAAGTAATGTTGTCAAAGATGTAATGCGGAAAATTAAATTTCCCACTGGATTTTTTGCGAACTTGAATAATATCATAACAAAAAAAGGTGATTTTGCGGGGGTCAAAATGCATGATTGGCACGTCTTCATCAAGGTAATTATTAGTTTTATCTCCATATAATTTTGTTTTTTTCATTTTATTGCATAATTTTTTTCTTGTTTGTATACTATTTGTTTAAACAATGACGTGGTTTGTATATTGATACAGTATGTTCTACCTCTCTCTCTCCCAGACAACTTCGACAACAATGTCAAACAAGTTATATATAATCTTGGTAAATACATGAGGTAACTAGCGATTAGTTGCTTGTGTTTAGTGTTTCTTTAATTCTTCGTATAATTTATATTTGTTTTTTGTGCACTATTTCATGATATGTAATTTAAGGTTTTTTTTGTTAAATATCTTTATTGGTTTGCGTCACTTGTAGATGGTTGACATCTAAATAAATCCATAAAGAAGATATAAAGTATTGGATGAGAGAAATTCCTTGTCTCATGTGTGAAATGTAGAAGCATCTACCTTCGGCATTTTTCAATACACAAGAACACTACCTCATACACCAAGTTGAGGAGATTGAGTTGTGTGGACCTATGTACTCAAGGTCCATGTGGATGGTTGAGAGGCACTTGAAATTTAAGAAGGGTTTGGTGAGACAAGGAGCACATGCTGAGGGTTCTATGATGGAAGGATATACGGTATACCAAAACATGTTGTATGTTAGTGAATATCTTCCTAATTTAGTGTCAAAGCTCAATTTACGTCGCATTTGTGATCCGGACTCCAATAACAAATTTGAAGGGGAGCACCTAAAGGGGAAAGGTAGATTGAGGAAGGTGAAAGGTAATTATTAGCTAGTGGATGTTAATTATATCGTTCATATTCTAATTGCATTTTTAATTTATTGCATCAATTAAGAGCATATACTTTGTTCAAAAAATTTACATTTGGCTTGAATTTTAATGGTTATTGTCATCAAGCAGTTGGTCGAGAGTGGGATGCAATTCATTTATACATCACAAACAATCTTGACTGGATGAAGGTATGGATTGAATGCTGTGAACAATCGAGTCATGGAATATCATGGGAAGGTGTGGCTTCATTGGTAAAAGCAGCACATCGCAATGGAGATAGAAATCTTACAAAAAGGGAAATCAATTTAGCATATGGTTTAAAAGATAAAATGGAAAGCATATTAATCAATCACTCTAAATATTTTATTTTGCAAATTACATTTTGACGTACATGTTGTTATTTTCCATGTATTGCTGCATAATTATTGAATTGTTTTGTAATATTTTTGTGTATTGCTTGTTGTAGGTAAAACACCATAAGGCTATGGTCTGCAATGGTTGTAGATATCGCATCAAAAAATTGGATGAAATAAAGAAACACCAGATTGTGGGATATCTGCAATCTTTGAGGTGACCAATATTTCATCCAGAAGTGATAAGCACCCAGAAATCTCAAAAAATCGATACTATGGGTATTTGGAAGATATTCTACATTGTGGCTTTAAATCCTTCAAGGTAGTTCTGTTCATTGTCAAATGGTACAGGTTACGATTGAATCAATGTGATCCTGATAGAACTATTATTGAACATGATAATGGATTTACCATGGTAAATACAAGGT
>LPNX011221872.1:805846-847212 GCA_001517045.1 Pseudotsuga menziesii
TAAATTTTAATTTATAATTACAAATACAAGTTTAAAATTATTTAATAAATATTAGTTAAATTGGGTTTATATATATATATAAACTTTAACTTAAGTTTAGAATTCATAATTAAAGTATTTTACTTTATTTATTTATTACTACTTTATTTTAGTACATCTATGTACTAAAGTACTTATATTTCTAGTCATATCAAAGATATTTTTTTCTTATTTTATTTTTAGACATCTTTTCAACTCAACTCAACCATAGTTACATAAATTGAAGTGCAAGAGGTGAGTTGTAGATAAACCTTCCCCACAAAATGATTAATTCATATTATTTTACTATATCTCTTATGAGGCCCATTTTAGACCTCAAAACTCCCCTAATTCCATCATCACCATCATCACCATCATGTTGATCACCATCTTCTTCATCATCATGATAATTAGATGTAGCATCGATCTTCTCCATGAACAAAAATCCAATCAAGAGACTTCATCCATAAGACCATTAAAAAATGCACGTGCTTATAGACATACTAGCTACTAAGTGGCTTATCTTCCTTGTTTCTAGTATGACATTGAATTTAGATTTTTATTTTTTCGACATTTTTTATTATTAAGATAAAATTGACTTCATCATCATTGTCATTGTCTTCATCATTATCGTCTTCATCATCATCGTATTCATCATCATGACCCTCATCATCATCATCATCATCATAATCATGTTGATCGTCATCATGATCATCACCATCATGATCATCTTCATCATCATCGTCATTATGATGATGTTCTGCATCATTATGTTCATCATCATCATCACCATCCACATCATCATCGTCATCATGTTGATCGTCATTGTCTTCATCATCATCATCATCATCATCATCATCACCATCATCTTCATCATGTTGATAATCATCGTCTTCATCCTCATGATAATCATCATCATCATCATCATCATCATGTTCATCATTATCATCTTAATCATCATGACCCTCATCATCATCATCATCATCATCATCATCGTCATCGTCTTCATCATCATCGTCTTCATCATCATCATCATCATCATCATGTTGATCGTCATCGTATTCATCATCATGATCATCACCATCATGATCATATTCATCATCATTGTCATTATCATGATGTTCGACGTCATTGTCTTCATCACCATTATGTTCATCATCATCATCACCATCATCAACATCCACATCACCATCGTCATCATGTTGATCGTCATTGTCTTCATCATCATCATCATTATCATGATGTTCAACATCATCGTCTTCATCATCATGATGTTCATCTTCATCATCATCATCATGATGATAACCATCATCATCATCATCATCATCATCATCGTCGTCGTCTTCGTCTTCATCATCATGACCCTCATAATCATCATCATGATCACCATCATCACCATCATCTTCATCATGTTGATCACCATCATCTTCATCATCATGATAATTAGATGTAGCATCGATCTTCTCCATGAACAAAAATCCAATCATGAGACTTCATCAATAAGACAATTCAAAAATGCATGCGCTTATAGACATACTGGCCACTAAGTGGCTTATCTTCCTTGTTTCTAGTATGACATTGAATTTAGATTTTTGTTTTTCGACATTTTTTATTATTAAGATAAAAGTGACTTTATGGCAAAGTCAAAAGTTATGAGCAAGTTAAAATTTAAGATAGATTGTATGAATAATATGATCATTCTCCATTTAAAATAAATATAATAACAATGACCAATTTTGTGAAAATAAACATAAAAAAGTTAATCAAAGTACTATTTGTTAACTTTTTATATTAAATATTTATTTTGTGAAATATTTTTTAATAATTTTGTAAGTAATTATTTTAGATATTCTAAGATCACGAATAAATATATTAGATGGTGGAAGATTATTAACATATAGGATAAAGTATTACAAAATCATCATCACATTTGAATATCAAGAATGTTAAAATATACAACCATCTTACCTTGTTAAATGGATAAACTTAGGAAATATGTTTTTATTGGACATTTTTGTGGAATTTATTTTTCCTTGTTTATAAAGGGTTTTTCTTGCAACGTGACCACTAGAGGTTTTTGTGAAAATTGGGTCATGGTGCTCCAATGTGACAAGCACATTGATACTTTGAATACAATAATGTATTAGTGCTCCATGAATTTCCTACATTATATATATATATATATATATATATATATATATATATATATATATATATGTGTGTGTGTGTGTATGTATTTATGTATATATATATACACACACATATATATATACATATATATATATATACACATATGTGTATACATATATATATATACACACACACATATATATATACATATATATATATGTGTGTGTGTGTGTGTGTGTGTGTGTGTGTGTGTGTGTGTGTGTACACATATGTGTATATATATATATATGTATATATATATGTGTGTGTGTGTGTGTGTGTGTGTATGCTTTGAAATCAAGATTAAAGATACTAGATGGGAGGTTTTAGTGAAAATTGGGTCATGGTGATCCAATGTAATGTAATTGAAATTGAACTTTTAAATTGTAACTACACATTGGCTTTTCAGTTGTAATTACATGTTAAATTTGATCATGATGATGAAGACGATGATGATCAACATGATGGTGATGATGGTGATGATGGTGATGATGATCATGATCATCATGATGATGAAGACGATGATGATCAACATGATGATGATGTTGATGAACATGATGGTGATGATGGTGATCATCATCATTTCCATCATCATCATCATCATCATCATCATCGTCATCATTGCCATTACCATCATCATGATGATGAAGACGACGATGATGATGATGATGATGAGGGTCATGATGATGAAGACGATGATGATGAAGATGACGATGACGACGACGACGATGATGATGAAAATGATGATGATGATGATGATGATGATTGTGATGATGAGGATCATGATGATGAAGATGATGATGATCAACATGATGAAGATGATGGTGATGATGGTTATGATGATGATGATGATCATGATGATGAAGACAATGATGATCAACATGATGATGGTGATCATCATCATCACCGTCATCATCGCCATTACCATCATCGTGATGATGAAGACGACGGCGATGATGATGATGATGAGGGTCATGATGATGAAGACGACGACGACAACGATGATGATGATGATGAAAATGATGATGATTATGATGATTATGATCATGATGATGAGGATGATGATGATGAAGACGATGATGATCAACATGATGAAGATGATGGTGATGATGGTTATGATCATCATCATCATCATCATCATTATCTTGATGATGAAGACGATGATGATCAACATGACGACGATGATGAAGATGATGGTGATCATGGTGATCATCATCATTGCCATCATCGTCATCACCGTGTGTCAAGCAAATTCGGTCATGGTGCTTCAATGTAATGTAATTGAAATTGAAATTTTAAATTGTAACTACACATTGGCTTTTCAGTTGTAATTACAGGTTAAATTTGATCATGATGATGAGGATCGTGATGCTGAAGACGATGATGATCAACATGATGAAGATGATGGTGATGATGGTGATGATGGTTATGATGATCATGATCATGATTATCATGATGATGAAGATGATGATGATCAACATGATGATGATGTTGATGAATATGATCGTCGTCGTCATCATCATCATCATAATCACTGTCATCATCGCCATTACCATCGTCATCATGATGAAGACGACGACGACGATGATGATGAGGGTCATGATGATAAAGACGATGATGATGAAGACGACGACGACGACGATGATGATGATGATGATATTGATCATGATCATGAAGACGATGAAGATGATGGTGATGATGGCGATGATGGTTATGATGATGATCATGATCATGATCATGATCATGATTATCATGATGATGAAGACGATGATGATCAACATGATGATGATGATGGTGATCATCATCATTTCCATCATCATCATCAGCATCAGCATCATCGTCACCATCACCACCATCATCATGATGATGAAGACGGCGATGATGATGATGATGATGATGGTCATGATGATGAAGACGATGTGATGAAGACGACAACGATGATGATTATTATGATGATTATGATGAGGGTCATGATGATGAAGATGATGACGACGACGATGATGATGAGGGTCATGATGATGAAGACAACAATGATGATGATGATGATGATGATGATCTTCATGATGATGATGATGAAAATGATGATGACGATGATCATGATGATGAGGATGATGATCATGATGAAGATGATGATGATCAACATGATGAAGATGATGGTGATGATGGTTATGATGATCATCATGATCATGATTATCATGATGATGAAGACGATGATGATCAACATGATGATGATGATGAAGATGACGATGATGATGGTGATCATCATCATTTCCATCATGATGATCACCATCATCATCGCCATTAAATCATCATGATGATGAAGACGACGACGATGATGATGATAAGGGTCATGATGATGAAGACAACGACAATGACAACGACGATGATGATGATGATGATGATCACGATGATGAGGATCATGATGATGAAGACGATGATGATTAACATGATGAAGATGATGGTGATGATGGTTATGATGATCATGATCATGATGATCATGATGATGAAGACGATGATTATCAACATGATAATGATGATGAAGATGATGGTGATCATCATCATTTCCATCATCATCGTCACTGTCATCATCACCATTACCATAATCATGATGATGAAGACGACGACAACGATGATGACGACGATGATGACAATGAGGGTCATGATGATGAAGATGACGACAACGACGATGACAACGATGATGAAAAAAATCAATACAATCAAGATCCAAGTAAACTTTAACATTAATCGATGTAAGAGGAAGGTATTGATGCAATAGGACTAGATAACTAGTTATGCAATATTAAGGCATATTTGTAATTGATGAAGGCATGATTTAAGGATTAAGGAGGATGAATTCACTTATGGATGAACAACACGGCACATTAGATGGGGAAGTACACACATTAAATGATGGATAACAACATAAAGGTAAGACAAGACATTTGTTTTAAATAAGGCATTCAATGATTAAGATTGGTTTTATGGCCCTTGTCAACTTAATAAAACACATTTAACATTATCGACACCAGCTACACGATTTTATGACCTCTCGCACCTGCACAAATTTCTCTACAGCATTTTGTTCATCCTTCGGCCCTCCGACGAGTAAGAAAATAGAGGGAGATAGCTGCAAATTTCTCTACAACATTTTGTCCATCCTTCAGCCCTCCGACGAGTAAGAAAATAGAGGGAGATAGCTACAACTTTCTCTACAGCATTTTGTCCATCCTTCGGCCCTCCGATAAGTAATAAAACAAAGGGAGATAGTTATCGATTTGGAGGGAGATAGGTGATTTGGAGGGAGCCAAGGGTTTGACTTCAACTGCAAAGAGGTGCCCTCATTATCGCATTGTCCTGTTTTACTGCTTGAGCTCTTATGTACAATGATTTAACCCTTCGCTTTCAATGAATTTTTTTTATAGGTGACTCCCAGGTTGGCTATTTGCATTGAGTTTCTAAACGAAAGGCTAACTATGAAGGGCCAATGACTGATAAGTCAGTTACCAACCTTTCATTCACTGCCCTTTAGTACATGTCTTAAGGGCACAATAATTAGGAGTTTAATTGAGCCTTTGCCTGATATAAAGGATGGCTTCCAACTTGTTATTAGCAATCCAATTAAGCTATAGGTGTTTTCTTAAGTGTTGGTCGATTATTATTGGATCTAGACTGTGACTATTTGAAGGTTGCTAGATATGACTTGTGATTGTTTCAAGGCTGCTAGGGTTGGGTTGTAATAGTTTGAGCATGCCTAGGTTGGGTCATAACCCTTGTTGACCTGCTAGTGTTTGGTTGTGAATGTTATGATCATGTTAAGGTTGAGTCATGACCATGGTTGGACTCTTAAGATTGGTACCTTCCATTGACCTTGGAGACATATGGATCTTTGTACGATTAAGCTTTATAATGGTATGCATGATTACAACAGAGTTGGAACTTGTGAGGACTTGGAAACTGTAATTGGCAATGGGTGTTGATAACAAAAACAATATTGAAGTAGATGATAACTTTGACAATGGGTATTGATAAAAATATTTCTTTAATCATGCAACCTAATTATTGATTGACTATTGGATAGCCTATCCCTAAACCTAAAGGGGGTCCCCCTCCACTAGCCAATATGCTTGCATTGAATGAAGACAATTTCTTGCTCGAATGAGAAGTATTTCGAGTCTTTGTATTTCTTGTTGAGACCATATATGAAGATTGAGACCCAAATGCACCAAATTAACTTGTAAATGCATGCATTGACGGTGAAAAACCTTGACTCCTAGGTATCCCTGTAGCGTCAACTGTTGTGCTTGAACTCTTTGATGATATGCCACACTCAAAAGGCATTTCATCCAATGTTTGAATGAGAAAATCCACATCATAAATAGTATCTATAATGTGCATGCATTTATGGTAATCGTACTTTGGTCTGAACTCCAAAGCCTTGTTAATAAACTTGTTTGCAAGAGCAACGTTAACACCAAATGGAGGATTCAAGATTTCAGTGAGATTTTATCCTAAACATATTCAAATCTAGATTACAAGTTACAACTACTATTATCACAGGTCAACCAGCTAACATACAGGATACCAACCATCTTGTAGATGAATATCAACCACTTGGGTGAAACAGAGGAGCTAAACAACATTAGGTATCCATTACAAATATTAATCAAGAAAAATAAAGATCAATCATGCATCACAGAAGGTTACTCAGACAAACAACATATCAGACAGAAGTTAAGCCATTCAACCAACCAAGAAAATGTTCAACCAAACAAAGACGTCAAATGGATGCTCTCGTAACCTGTGAGACCCTTTTTGCCACATTGTAATATCTCACATCAAATAGTTTCTACTTGTTGGTGTTCATTGAAAGCATATCAATCAAAAAACAACAGAAAGGTCAACCCAGTACTAACTAGATCAATCAGAATGTCCAAAAATATTAATCAAATGTTCAAAGTCAATTACCTAGAAAAATGTTTGATAAGAATTTCATAGTTTGGCAAGGGCAGTATTATATGAGATGAAACCATTAGGGATGCAATACCTGAAGGAACTGTTAAAAATACATGGAAATTGTCAGCACATATCCATGATAATATACTTGGACTTGAAGAATTCATGGTCTGTAACAACCCACAGATTATATTAGGAGCTCTATATTTTGATATATCAATCAACACAACAAAGCTTGTAGATAACATAAACCAACATCATTAAAAATAGATTGTGGATTTATGGGAATGCTCCCTTGGAGAATATGACACATTTCTCCACCATCAAACCACCTTGTCCCTCCAATATTGGGTCATTTTCGACTATAAATTAGCAGTAACAAGACATAACCTTTGAATATGGGATGAATCTAAGGGTTGAAATACATTTCTGGGCATGTTTCCATATTAAAAGGTGATGAATAACAACATAAAACTAGCTTTGGTAAGTTCTAGTCCAATTTATATGGTTAAAGCTCCAATTTTGGGCATGAGCAGGCATGGTAAGAGAACACAATTCTCATTTACAAACTATTTGGAGGGGTTTTGAGTGCATTGTGTGCCCTATAATAATAATATACAAATTTGATATAGCCTTTTTCATTAGGGAAGGTGCAAAAAGTATAAACAATAGTCATAAAAGCCTTAAAAAATCTAGGTTTGATGTGTGTTAGGGATTCATGTGTATGAAACAAAAGCCCTAAAGGGGATGATTTACCTGTGTGACCATTCATGCCTTGTTTGGAGTATTGTTCAACTTGCATGGGGCACTCATGGCAAGTTTGGATAGGTTTGCATGGTAGATTGTGACGCAATTACTGTAGCAGCATTTGGATCTTTTAGTCAGGTTGAATCCTTGAATCAATACACAAGTGGAATCCAACAAAGCATTTGCTCCATATATTTATGGAATTTAACCTAATAAAGATGCACAATATGGAATTTTATGAGAATTTTTGGAGCTTGGGTCTCCTTTTGTTCAATATATGTGACTTCAAAAAGATTTGTGTATCTCCTTAAGACTACTGTCAATGTCCCTCTTTATCAAATTAGGAGCATCAACGGAGAACTCTGTGGGGGTGCTACTCTATCTAGATTGAGTTGTAGAAGAAGGTATGTGATCTTAGATTAGCAATTTATAGCTTCCAACTCCATTTCTAGCAAGATGTTTGCTGATGTTCCTAAAAAATTGCCCAGCTTTGGATTTGGGGCTTCTTCATTGGTGTTTGGAAGGCCAAACCAGGCTCAACCTGCCCAGAATTGATGTTTCCTGCTGCTATTTATTACCTCAGAACTTGGCCAGTTTAAAAAATGGTTGAAGTTTGATGGTAGAAACAATGCCCAGGCTCACCCAGGACTTCTTTACCATGCCCAGAGGTTGTTCATGCCCTTTTTAATTACCTAGAATGCACTCAAACCTGTCCAGAAATGTTTTTTAGTTCTTTTTACAACTGAGTTTGGGTGAAATTATTCCTCTTTAACTCTGTTATGTACCCAGAACTGACCTTACATGTGCCCATGCATTTTATCTAGGGTTTTTCATGAGCCCAGGATTTCCAAAATGTACCCATATCTACTCTGTCCACCACTTCTATCCTCAAAACAAGCCCAGGTCTGCTTCTCTCACTCTGTTTCTGCCCACAGACCTAACATTAATTCAATTTACTCACATTTTGACTGCTAGAGTAGGAGCCTACTTTCTACTACTAGACATGCCCAGAACTGTTGGTACTACTGATTGAGGTTTGTAATGCACCTAGAGGCTAGAACTGTTCCCAAAATGTTGTTTAGAGGCTCAAAACAGCTCATATAATGTCTAGGTTTGGGATTTATGGTTGTTTTCATGCCCATATCTGTTACTCTCATGTTGTGTTTTCCCACAATTAGCCAAGAATTAGAAATGAATGATGTTTTAGGGATGCTTGAGGCCACAAACAGACCCAGAATTGCCCATAGCACTGTAAAAATGGTATAGACCTGTCTAAAAAGTAATCTTTGTCATAGGACAAAGATTTCTAGAATGCATTTGCTTATAATTGGCAATAACCCCATTAAGTTGGGATCACTTAGAATACTAGGCAATATTGGGACACAATATACTATAGAAGATGGACGAGAAAATGGCTCAAATGAAGACTAGACTAAAGGAAGATAAAAATTGTTAAAATAACTATAACAATAAAAAAGGGGACTTACTTCCCTATAGTTGATTTATTGGTGTCTCAAGCCCATCTTGATGAATAAATTAAGTTCCTAGAAGATCAAGTTTAAACTATTCCTAGATTAACCAATTTAAAAAAAAGAACCATAAAGATAACCAAAGGGTTTTTTGTTCTTCTCATAGAGATGAGTATTTTATTTTGGAAATGCATGTGACCTATATGCTTAGTGGGGACAAGTACTAAAACCAATAAATACCTTTTTGTTGTTGCAAAAGGCTTATCCTTGTAAGTTAATATAAAGTACAAAGAGTAGGCATTTACATCACTAAATTTCCTCTTTCCACCTTAGTGAGGAAGGAAATCATATCCAATTGGGTTGTAATAGTAGAGGACATAGTGTACTCTCGTAGAAATGCACTTAACATAAATTTGAGTTTCTTAATCTTCCCAAAAACTTTGTAAATAAATTCAATTGAAGCCCTTTTTAGGATCCTCAAAGTTGCTTTATATCTTTTTTTTCCATGAAATAATTTGTATAAAATAATAGGTTTCATAATTCCACATGTCTCCATATGATTTTATATATGGAAGGCCTTACATAACCCCTCTAAGTTGGAATCACTTAAAATACCAAGCAATTTTGGGACTCAAGATACTACAAGAGATGGAAGAGAAAATGGCTAAGACAATGATTGTTTAAAGAACTATGAGAATACAAAAAGGAACTGATTTCCCTGTAGCTTATTTAATGGTGTCTCCAACCCATCTTGAAGAAGAAATGGTTTCCTAGAATATCAAGTTTCAATTCTCCCTAGATAACCAAATTCAGGAAATAAAATTATAAAGATAACCAGAAGGTTTTCCAGTTCTTCTCATAGAGAGGAATATTTCAATTTGGAAATGTCTACATCTCTCTCTTGAAGATATTGTAGATGCAATGTCTAAATCTAAAAGGCCTACCTGGGCCTCCCGACCTGGGTCTCACTTTTACAAGTTGTAGATCAGCATAAAACCTTAGTTTGTTTTTAAACAAGTGTTCATCCTTAAAGATCCACATCTACTATATGAAGGATTTGTTCAACATTATTAAGTACTTTTATTTGAAAATTGTTCTTCAATGACTGAAAAAGATCATGCTTGATGACAAAAAGAGGCATAGTCTAGAGAGTAAAATCTGAGACGTGTGCATTGAGTTATTGGGTTCATTGGATACAAGGGTAAACACTAAAACCAGGAAGCGTAAAACCATGCATAAATATATGATCTTCGTAGACACTTGTGTAAATATCAAGAAAATAGTTAATGAAAAAATGAATAGATAAGGATTGAGTTACTCGGTTCATTGGATACAGGAGTAAAATATATTATTAAACATTTGTTACAATTTTTTAACATTTAGTTTAGGAGAGGGTTGTGATGAGTTGGAAGTTTTTCTAAGTTATATGTAAGCTTATGGGTGTAGAGTAAGGAGAGAGGAGTGGCCAAGAAAATGAATAATCAGGCCAATGTAGACTGGAGAACTGACCTAGAATTTGTGTGATCAGGTCGGTGTAGTGATAGAAGCTCTCAGAATGTGAACTCATCTATAGAGGTTGGAGAAATTAATGCATTTCGTCCGATATCTGACATATATTCTATACTATCGACATCTTCAATTTGTTTATATGACTTTAGCCATGTCTATAGGGAGCACAATATGAGTGCAGACCATTTATCCAAGGAATAATTGAATATGAAGACTGGCCTCCTCTCCTTCTCGTAACTTTTAGAAAGAGAAATCATTGAGGAAGGCATGATACAATTAATTTAAGAGCTTTTTTATTTGTGCGGCATAGTCTTTTTTGGTTCTTTCTACTATGGGATACATCCGCATCTTTCTTGTTTTAGATGGGGATATAGAGTTTGTTTTCATCCCCTCAGGGATGCGCTTTCTCCACCCTCGATGACTCCTTGGATAAGTTGTTTGGGCTCCTTATGTTCTCCTTGTGGTATTGCTACTTTAGTTTAATGATGGGATTGTGGGTTTCATCCCTCCCCTTGAGATATTTTTTGATACTTATGATCTCCACTCGTTAATGGACTGACTTATTGCCAGGACTATGTAAACGTCACCTTTTATTCACTATTGAATATCAAGGAACACCTATTTTTCTTCTGAAAAAAAAGTTACTGAATATTTGCAAATGATTTTATCACATATATTGAGATCTGTAAACGATGTCTTTTATATTTTTGGGTGAGGAAACAAACTAAATTAAAATAGGTACACCTAAGAATATTGTAAAAAACATAGTTTTTATTTTGAGATTAATTGGCTGAAGCATTTGATATGGAACGACTTGATATCTATATCGTGTTAAAGGACTATTTGCTGAATTGTTATACTAGGTAATTTGGGATATTATTCAGGATAATGATATCACCATTATGTCATGCTTATAAGTCTTTCCAAGTTTTTTTCTGGTATTTTTCTATTATTTTCCAATTTGTTTTTCGGCCACGGTGCAGGTAGAACCAAACAGGTATTTGTCAGACCTGTCTTCCTCCAGCGAGGGGAGTTTGGGAAGGCTAGAGGAAAGTGAGACATCCAATAGGTCTACAAGGGCTAGATCAACTAGATGTCATAAGATCAGAAGAAAATTCAATAAACGCATGGAATTTTTTCTCAGATGAGGGGGGTCATGTTCCTATGATGATGAGACAATAGGAGACATCAAGGTGCCCTTAAGGTACAAACACCTAGTGAAACAATGGGTGCCTAGGGATATTCCTCAAGTAAACATTGATTTTTTTGTGAATGAGAGGATATATAGAATTGCATCGTCGTCATTACATGGATTGGGGTTGTTTTGCATGGATGGCATAAAGGTTCGATACGACAGATGTACAGAATTGATGGAGTATGTTGGACCCTCTTACAACTACAGTGATTGGATGCGCCTGGTCCAATATATACGAAGTATGCGTGGATATGGGTTGTCAGAAAATTATATACAACTGAAAGACAAAGATGAAAATAAAGGAGCAACGTTATGCATTGACGGAAGGCCAAAAATAACTGGGAATATTGTGGGGTTTATAAACAGTACACAACCAGGGTCTACACTTAAGCAACCCAACTGCATATTCGAGTCGCGTGAAGGAAACCATGTCTTTATATGTGCTATTAAATCAATAGCTATTGGGGAAGAACTGCTTATTAATTACAATTTGAATCGTGTAGATACAAACACGGTTAGTATGGTTGTGGTACATCCAACAATTTACCAAACCTTTTATTAATTATTTTAACATCTATAGAATTTTTCGTTAGCATATAATCATAATTGTCTATTAAATTTCCTATGTTGACTTTGGAGGGAGGTGATGGGGGGTTCATCACCCCAGCAGAAGGTGATAGGAGTACACTATCCGCGAAGCAACAGTTATACATCAAAATGTTATGTTTTAAAATTGCTTTAGTGAATATTTTGATTTAGTTAAGTAATTTTTAGTATTTTTTTTATATAGGGTTCTATCAGGGGCACCTCCCTCATAGTAGATGTTAGTAGACCTGCATCAAGGTGGTAGGTATACATCGATATTGCCATTGTAAAAATTTAGGATGGACAAACAAATCTGTTGTTATGTATTTTCATTAGTATGTTTGGTTTGTTTATGTAATCTTATCTATTTTCCATGTAGAGTGTTGATTAGGGAAGCCAACCGGCTATTGATCAGCCGACTACAGCATCGGGGCAACAGTTAAACATGAATGTAATTATACATTTTAAATAATTTAAAATTGTACACATGGATATCGTGTAGCATAATGTTTATTTTGTTATGTATTTTTTCATTTTTATGTTTGCGATCATGATGATAATGTTATCTACTTTTTTTCCAGGTTGATGATCGAGGAAAGTCTCCAACTGTTGATCAAATTACTGGAGCCTCGAGGAAACCTGTAAACCTAAATGTAATTCCACCAGGGGTAATTTTAGGGGCAAAATTTATCCCAGTGGGATATTTTTCCATGTTTTTATCCAAAAAATGATTTGCCATTTTGCATTTTTTGAAGCCCTATTTTGCCCAATTTTGATGGGGTAAACTTTTTTCACCCTAAAAATCGCCAAATTATTATATAAATGATATAAAATCCTTGGAAATTAAAATATTTTTTGAAAAATATCGCCAAAAAGTTTATAGTTGGCGTTTTAAGAATTGGTAAGATTCACCAACATTTATACACTTTTAAATAAGTATGGTTCCTTAAAATCATCCCCGAATTCCACATTCTAAATACTTCAAAATTGTGCACATATAAAACATGTAGCATAATGTTTATTTTTGTTATGTATTTTTTAGTTTCTACATATTGCGTTCATTGTGATAATGTTCTCTACTTTTTTTGCAGGTGGATGATCGAGGAAAGTCTCCAGCTGTTGATCAGACCACACCCTATTCTAGGCATCAGGTAAACCTAGATGTAATCCTAGGAATCTATCATGATAGACAATTTTTGTTAATAGAATTTTTTGCGCAGACTATTGCTTTAAAGACTAAGCAATGTTTTATATATTTCTGCTGCAGACAGTGGATTCGGTTTATGAAACACCAATTGAGTAGTATTTACAGTTTTATGTCTCCCAGTTAATGAAATATAATGAAATTAGTAGGTATGCAGACCCGTTGAGGGTGCTACAGAAGACCATGGAAAAACAAAATGAGGAACTGGTTTTTCTGTCATTGACAGTTCCACAAACAGAAGAAATCAAATGAAAGATTCAATTGTTGTTCCAAAGATGTCGACAATTGCAAGTAAGTTCCAGAATAATAATGTAAATTCACTTAGAACTTTATAATTTTTAATTATATATGATATTGAACTTATAATACAATGGTTTGTATTTACAGAAAATTATGTAGCTTAACAGTGGTGGTCAAGGCGTTGTTGGTCCCAATAACCAAACCACTCCACATACACCACATACTACTCCCTTTTTGTCCACTGAACAGTCAGCAACACGCTCTGCGACACCCCCAAGGCCAGCAGAGGGTGCAGCCGATGTTGAACGACCCATAATAGATGTTGCAGAAGAAGGGGTGGATGCAGGGTTAGATACTAATGTTGATGCCGAAGCAGCATTTATTGGATCTTATCATGTCACTAGCATTGGTTCATTCGTGACAACATTTTTAGTGAACGAAAAACTAGTTCCAATAAAGATAGAGAAGATTCTAGGTGATTATAGATTGTTCTATTTAGTTTTTATCATCTGTGTCTAATATACCGATAATATTTTTTAATGTTGACTAATGGTGGCATTAATGTTTTGCAGGAAATGATTTATTTTATAAAAATCTAAATGATTTGTCCTTGGATATCTCCAGGTCCACCATCTGCACAAGGTGAGACAGACAACAAAAATATTTAAAGGATGAGCTGACTAATCACTTGGTTGGTCTGTTCGAAAAAGATACCTTCGATACATCGAAGGTCCTACAGAAGGTTGGACAACATCTGAATATTGTTCAATACCAGTATAGGGTTCACCTAGAAAAAAACCCTAGGTATGAGCTCCCTCCGATGATTCCATCAAGAGAGTGGAAATCCCTGGTGGAAGATGGAAAAGAGAAGGGTCTGAGAAAAGCAGGAAAGATAACACTAGGAATAGGGAGGTATGCAGTACATTCCAAAATGTATTGGGAAGCCTTATTATTATTAGTTTTTATTTCGAATTTGGAACATTGACTAATGTAATTCAACACTTGATTAGGCTGTCGGACACATCTAAGGCCACCAAGGCAAGAATAGAAAAAATTGGTCAACACAAGATTGGGACTGGTGTTATTCGAATTTGGCGGCCCAATATGTAAGTATCGAAAACCCGAAACTGCATCCAAATATTATATAGAAAATTATTTTCGTTTTATTCTGGAAAAAAATGTAAAATTAATGACATCATGCAAATATGCAGGCTGACCGGTTCAAATATTTCCCACTGAGGAAGACATGAAGCCTGGCTTCGAACAAGGCTTTGACACCGTTGTTGAACGTCAGAGAAGCTTGTTTAGGCATACTACACGATATTCTGTTGATCCATCTAGTGCGCAGGTATATAAAAACTATATAGTTTAATGATAATTTATTAATTCTCTTGCAATTTATTCGTTATAAAAAATGAACATAAATTATTTATTCATTTTTTAGCAGGAAAGTAATGATCCCGTTCATGTTGAGGATGTACACCAACCAGACGAAAATCATGCTTCGATTCCTGGTAATGAATTTTTTAATATGCTATTGTTTTGTATAGATAATTGCAGATGATGAACATTAATTCGAATTCTCCACAATTCAATTGCAGAGCATGTAGATGCAGATAACATTGAACATGTTGAGCCTATACAAGATAATGATGAACATGCTGATGTTCCCATGCCGGGTAAAAAAACACCTTTGTAATGTTTCTTTAAATGAATTACTTGTATTTATAAAAATAAAAATAAATTAATGAAACATTTTGACATTATTGCAGAAATTCATAGCCCCTTGCCGCAACTTCAACCTTACAAGCAGTCTAGTAGGGAGACCAATGATCAAATTTCGGAAGATGCGCTTCTGACTAAATATTTAAAGAAAAGAAAAGTAAAAAGGAAGTGACTAAAGAAATTTTGAGTAATTATTATTTACAATATTAAAAAATTTACTTGGTTTTTTCCTCTATTTCATGAATGAATGGTTAAATGAATTCCATTACTGATTTTTTTATCCACTATTCACTAAATGAATGGTTTAATAAATGATTTAATGAATGGTTTAATGGATGTTTTTTCAGCTGTTGAATGATTGAATGGTTTAATGAATGATTTAAAGAATGATTTAATAGAAGCTTCTTTCCGCTATTGAGTGAAATAATTTGTAGTAAATTGTTATTTGCAAGTAGATGCATTGGGTTTGGGGAATTGAGAGTGATGTGAGAGGGGGGAGGGGCCATAAGAGCTTCCACCTTCACTTGGTTGGTACTATTTAGTAGAGAATATTAAATTATTCTCGAAACAGAGAGGAGCTCAATGAATGGTAAGGAAGAATACATTAAACACGGTTATTTCTATAATTGTAGTGTTTAAATTTTACTATTGCTATTTGACTCCTCCATTGGAACTTGTTACCGATAGCGTTGAGAAACATTTTCATAGTTATTAAGAGGCAAGAAATGGCATTTTGATGTGATCGATGGCCTTATATACATAGTGTTTTTGGTTCTCCGTGTTTTATCAGGTGATCTATTATTAACAATTAATTTACTTAAATAGTTAAATAGTATTGTAATTTACATTGTAATAGTATTGTATTTATTTAGATTGGTTTTGTTATTTTCATAAACAGAAAAATATTTATTTGATGGGTCCTAACATGAAATTATTTCAACAGAAAAAGAAAAAGAAAAATTTGAAGTATGTTGAATGATGTTTTGAAAGGTAAAGCAGAAGAAGACAATGTGAAGCTCCACAAATCAAGGTATAATTATGTTTTCTTTTATTTGATTGAACTGTGTATTGGGTATTTATGCATGTGCACACATGCACATTTAGTTGATGATGGTGATTACCATACATTCAGGTTAACTTTGTTCTATCTGATCTATAAACTTACCTTAATTAGTTTGATTTATCAAGTTGTTTCTATGATTGAATAACTTGGAAAAGAAACTTTTGATTTTATGAGTTAGTAGGTTGTAGAATCCAGTCTTTTCACAAATATTTTTAAAATTAGATCTAATATATTTGTAGGACAAGAAGTCCAAGAGAGTATTTTTATAATGTTATATATACCCTTTCCTTTATGTCATTCCAGTAGTAGCATTAGAGTATGGTACTGGTGAGCTATTAGCAAACACTATTCTTTGCTTGAGTCTATGAGGGTGGGGCCAAGTTTCTTTTTGGGTTTACCATCCATAAAAGGATGAAACTCTTATTGCTAGTGCAACATCTATAGGCCATTTCCTTGCCAATTTCATGGAGCAATTATACTCCTAAAATGCTCCGAATATTAGGTGAGAAGGACCCGCAGCCACTCCCCTCCCCCCTTATTCATTAGCCATCCTAGCCAGCAATTTAGCCAATGATCCCATCCATCCTATCCAGCTAGCCATCAATCCCAACAAGACCATCAACACCATCCATCCCAGTGACCCCATCCATCCTATCTAGGAAGATAAACAACCATTGAAGGGTTATCTTCCCAGCTTACCTCACGATGGTATTTTGTTGGTTATCTTCTTTTGAAGCTAGGTTTGTTGATGATGGGCTTACTCACCTATAAGGTGTCCTCCATCATCGTCTTTCCCATTTAAAAAAATATATATACTATATATACATTATATTCCCCAGCTTCATTATTGATTACCTTAGTTGAATATGCACGCTCATAGGCTCCCTGGACACCTTGACCAACTTCTTCTATTTAGAAAAATTCATATGAAACGTCCATTATTGCCTCTTTCATTTGTGAGCCTGAGTTAGCTAATTGCTTCAATTTCTATATCCATCTGACTTTGGCAGTTATTAATTCTGTCAATTTTCTACATGATGGTACTATATAATCTATGTCATCTTTGTTGATGCTCTTTTCTTATTTGTAGCCTTAAAGTTTTCACATTCACGCTTTTCTTTTCTTATTTTGTATTTTGGGGGGGGGATTTTTCTCCTTAAACTTGGGTGAGATTTGCTTCTTTGTAACCTCCACAAGGCTTTTGTGGGCATTGAACAAAGCCTCAATATGGTTGTATTCATGGCTTGATCTACATCTGAAAGGTAGATTTTAATAGTCCACCCAATATGATGAAATTATTTTGATATCTCATTAATAATGAGTCAATCGTCCACATATCCCGCAGATCGAACGTTGATATGTAGTGCACAAAATCCCTTGTTCTAATAGTGATATCATTGGCTATGAACAAATGAAAGATTAATTTATGGAACTAAGCAATGAATAGGTAACAGGGTTAGGAATTGTTTATTTTTTTCCAAAGAACTTTATCCCACATCCATTATGCAATTAATTTTTAAAGTTTAAATTGACGAGACTTTGTGAAGTTAGAGATGAGTTGTGCAATTATATTACCCTGCGAGCTCAATAAACGAGTTTGCTTGGCACATGGACTATGCCTTGTTGCAGGACTTGGATTTGGTGTGTGTCAATCAAACTGTGATATTAATATAACGATACCCAACTAAACTATTTCCAATCTCACCATTTGGACCCATCTTTTGCTCACCACTTGGCCTATTTTCTCAAGCAGTTGACCCAATGTTTTGCAAGCTTTCCACTTCGACTCACAATATTCTTCAAGAGAACTATAGGAAAGAAACATAATTTTAATAATGGAAATTATTTCCAAGCTCACCACTTGGCCTATTTTTCTCAATCAGTTGACCCAACTTTTTGCAAGGTTTCCACTTGGGCTCATGATATTTATCAAGAAAAAGCAACATAATTAATTATGGATGTGGTAATTTATTTTCATAGCAGTGAATACATTGTGGGGGGGCTATGTAATAGTCTCTGGGTGGGTAAAATACGGTTTTGTAATATGTTTTTCCTTATGAGTGATTTTTTGGAATACCTAATGCAAGGAGATAGAGTGGATTCGAACCTATCTCATAAGCTCAACTCTGAAAATAAGATTTGAGAAGTTATGATAGTCATGAAGAGATTTATTTTTCATTCTACTCATAAACTGTACTTATTTGGCCATAACTAGTTCCTAAGAAATCCATAAAGTTACATATTCATCAATTGAAATTATATTATTTAAATATCATAATTTATAAAATTAAAAGTATATTTAATGGCATTTTAATTTTTTTGACCTAAAATCTTTGGAGACTTTTGTCTTTGATCATGGAATCTCCATGAGCTCACACTCAAAGAAAATTTTGCAAAAAAACAGTATGGTTTTATAGTCCAAAAGTTATGTCAAACTATGATTTTGGCACTCAAAGACAATTGTTCCAAGGATTCCTTCACTTAAATCTAAGTAAATGCAAATTCAATCCACAGATGTAGTATACTTCCTTTTTTTTTTAGGTCCATAATAATAAACTTTCCTAGATTGTTACCAATTGTGGTAAGGGTATCCCATTCCATTATTCGAACAAAGGATTGAAATTCCTACCCAAATAAAATCTTTGTTAATGAATGTATAGGTTGACTAAATCCAAGTTGCTATGGCTTCATAAAGAGGCAAGCTTCATTATAAACTAGGGAACTTACCAACAATGTGCACTATGTCATACTCAGCCAAAAATTAGAATAAAAACACCTTTGCCTTAGGTTGGATCAACACCATATTCTCCAAGAAAGAAACCCATAAGTCTTCTACAGGTTTTTTAGTGATGACCATAAGCTATGAAACCCTCATATCATGATATGTAATAGTCCTTGTCCTCCTCCTTTAAGGGTTGTAACTGCTGAACATTACCACTGTGTAGGGATGAGATTATTCCCATATCTGCCTTTTCTAGGGTTGTTTATGCCCAAAGGATTTTCGAGAACTTTGGATTAAATGCCCAAATGCATTAAAAATTGTCCAAACATGACTTGGGACTGACCGGAATTCATGTTTTAGGGTTGTTATTATGCCTAGAATTATTTTTTGAGATATGAATTTCAAGAATCCACCTCATGCTGCATAATATAAGTCTAAGAATGACCCTTAGTAAATGCCAAAATTTTCCCCAATGCTTATGATAACAAGGCTGCCATGTTTATGATAATTAGAAGAAAGTTTAGAATTGATCTTTAGCCATTATTGTGTTTACTTCAATGCTAAATTTCAACTTTTGGGGTACCTTTCTTCATGACGAAATTTTCCTAAGTATTAAAGGGATGAAAGTTTACAATGCACTTTACTATTTTGACATAGTGTATAAAGGTAATGTTGATTGATATATATGGTGCATGTTGCATTTTACCTTTTTATGGTATACATTTTCTTGTCTTTGTTATTGAATATTTTAGTGAGATCTTTTCTACTTGTGAGCTAACATAGCTCACTTTTATCACAAAGGATGGAAACTTTCTTAAAGGAAAAATATTAGACTATCCTAATTATATTGTTAGTCATAAATAACTATATCTAAATTCATAGATGTGATACATGTTTTTTATGTATGGCAGATGGGAAGCATGTGGGAGAAAAATAAATTGATGCATAGTTGATTCAAAGGAGTGATATGCTCAAAGTATTCCCAGGTTCAAAGGTCCTAGCTGATGGAATAGTAGTATGGGGTTCCAACCATGTTAATCAGAGTATGATTACTAGTGGTTCAGCACCAATGTCAAAGGAGGTTGGGGGGACAATCATAGGAAATACTATGAACTTAAAAGGGGATCTTCACATTCAAGTGACAACAAGTAGGTTCAGATGTTTCTTTATCTCAGATTGTTTGTTTGGTTGAGACAACTCAAATGGATAAAGCCCCAATTCAGAAGTTTGCTGATTATGTAAGTTCTTGTCAAACATATCTTGGTTAAATCTCATAAATTATATTGAACACAAGCCATAGTTTTTATAAATTGGCCTCATGTTTTACAAACATTTGCAGAGAATACTAAGAAGTCCTTTGGAAATAATAAATCAAATTTTGAGATTCATAATAAGATTAAGTAGTCATTTCATTAAACATGTTGTTGTGTTGTACTTGCAGATTGCCAGTGTTTTTGTTCTTGTTGTTGTTGCATTGGATTTTGTGACATGGTTGGGCAGGTAATATTTTTCAGATCCCTTCCTAACATAATTTTACTTCAGAGCATAAATTCTTATAATTTTATTTTGTTTGTATGTTGTATTTTTTATGTAAAATAACAATTGAACAAGTTGATTACTTTAGTGCCCTCTTTCTGTAGGTATCTTGATGCAGTACTTGATTCCTATATGAAAGAATGGATACCACCTGCTAGTAATCACTTTGTTCTTGTACTTATGTTTGTTATCTCAGTTCTGGTTAGGGTAGGAAGTTGATGCTTATGAGAATGATGGGTGTGGTCAAGAAGGTGCTTAACAATCACAAGTATATAATATACTTATTGCAGACAAAATAAGAGATGATATTTAATCATGCCAAACTGTGCCCCCATCTCGAATTCATATATAACAAATGAGATGAAGCTTCCAAGGTATGCACATTACTTCTCTTCTTTCACTTCATGGGAATTGGTAGTGTTTTTTTAATGAATGACAGGATTTTTGCCCTTGGCTTAGTCATCAAATGGATAAAGTGCTTTTAATTTTGTTGTTTTCCCATTGTTTTCTAATTTTTATATAATGTTTATTTCTTATTTCTTCCGATGTCCATGATACCTTGTTCTAGGCTGGCATACTTCTTGTTTTGTCTGTGGAATTCTAAGTGGATTTTACTGTGTTGGAGCCTCCTATTTTCCACTTTCTATGTATAACTTATAGGCCTTACTGAACTCTAGCTAATATCACTATCTAATCCTTTATTGTCTCCAGGTATGTGAGAAACTGTGAAGAATGTTTTTGAGATTCTTCTAGTTCATTATACATCAGGATTTATGCCACATTTAGTTCATTATGTAACTCAAAAGTGTAGGCCTTGAACTTTTCCATACTAATCATATATGATTTATAGTGAGCTACCTCTCCTTCTAGGGTGGTAATCCTCCTCTTATAAATTTCCATTTCTTTGACCATATTCTAAATGTCGAATTCATTTACTTCAAAAAAAGCAAATCCTGCATAGGTAGCGACTATATGGTTGGCCTTTATTTTTGTTACCATCAAATTTTTGTAATTGTTTTGAGTTCTAAGACTCTGAGAAAATTGAACCTATTTTGGGTATGTATTACCAACCACCTCTTCTCCTTATCAAACACTAAAGAGTAAAGGAAGCAACAACATCATTTTTATAAGGTGTCATTTTTCCCAAACCTAACTCGTAAAGAGGAAAATTCCCACCATCGATGAATAACATGGAGGAATTAGAGGATGTGTCTAGGTTAGAAATTTTGACATCCATGCATTATGTGTTAACAAACTCATCATTCCTCTTCTTTTAAATGTCCTCCCTTTTCTTTTTCTCCACTTCTTTTATTACTTTCTTCTTTACATCAAGTTTTTATTTTTCTTCAGCTTCTTGTCTTTACATATCCCTTTGAACTTCAACCTTTTGTCTCATTTTTTATGTCATATTTTATGCTTCTGTTTATGTATTTATCTAAGCTTCTTTGGTTGTTGTATCTATTGTTTCTACCTCTATTGAACTTTTCTCTTTTCTACCCTTTCTTTCTGTAAATTCTCTCTCCTTTTGTCAGCTCCTCCTCTACCCTTACTACCCATTCTCAATGACACCTCACCTAATGACACCTACTTCCAATAGACCTCTTCTTCTTTCCAGATTTAATTTTGATAAGGAGACCTATAGTTGCAAGGTTGGAAATGGTGGGACACCACATCAACTAGATTGTGTCTCCTAAATATCTCATGCCTTTCACATTTACTATAATGTATGCACATAAGGTTTTTCATTACACTAAAACTTGCAGATGTTGGTAAACTTTCCAAACCAAGCACACAAGGTTAGTCACATGATCCCAGTGTGTAGGTTAGTCTACTACATATTCCCAAAGGCACATCAATTATCCCAACACTACTTCAATACCCCCCCCCCCCCGCTTCCCTCTGATGTAACTTGAGGGAATTGAACTTGGAACCTTTCTCTTATACCATGTAAGTTTTGTTGTTATACCAAAACTTGCAAATGTTGGTAAAATTTCTAAACCATTCACACATGGTTAGTCCCATGATCTCATTGCGGCGGTTAGTCACATGATCCTAGTGTGGCGGTTAGTCCATAATATATTCCCAGAGGTGTGGCAGTTATTCCAACACTAATCCAACAATACACCTATGAAAAGAGGTAAAAATGGCCACAATACCTTCTTGTCATGGGAGAGGGTTGCTTACTTCCTAAAGAAAAAGCTTGTCAAGAATGAGTTTGGGTAATAGGTGTAGGAATTTGGTAGCCCTAAAATTTCTAATGTATGCCCTCTTTTAGTTACATACAAGTCTCCATTCTCACTTATTGCTTGCATTTCCTTTTCCTAACATGTATTGGGTAGGCTCACAAAATATCATGTTATACATGGGCACTATGATATGCTCACAAATATTTATATAATGTATTATAAATGTGTGTTCCTAAAGGATTTGGCAATATACATGGATGGGCACTATGCATGGTCACCAATGCTTTCACGTCTCTGGAAATATGTTAGAAACATACATCACATATAGAAAGTATGATAACATGTAGAATGTTGGAGCGATTATGGTGGTTGTGTATTTGGCTTTGGAGATGTTCTTATTCGTGGAGGTTGATAATATAGATTTCTAGCTGAAAATTTCTTGACCAAGGTTACTTAATAAATGAGTGGGACCCAAGCCTACTTGAACTCTGAAGAATATTCCTCCCCATATACTCTAATTATCAATGCATGATAGTTATATTTGGTTTAGTTTGTAAATATAATTACTTTTTTATGCCATCTACATTGTGAATGTTTATTAATTTGCATGTTTTATTTTGAATAATGTTAATGTAACTTATATTAAATTTAACTAATTTGCATCATCTATTGCTGCATAATATTTGAACAATAATTGCTACACATAGCTAATAATGTATTTCGGATACATGTATTGTGGTTCAATTCTATTCAACTAGACTGAAACAACCATAAGTTTAGATAATATAAGTTGAAGTACAAAGTATGATCTATAGTGGTATGCTTCATTCTTGTTTGATTTTTATAATTATTCTCTGCAGATTGTAGTTATGCACTTTAGTGAACCTTAGGAGATCAATATGTACCGTTGTTATCTCCCAAAATAATTTATTTTCATATGAAGAATTTAAATCACGCAATGATGGATATGAATGTCACTAACAGTTTGAAAGCCTCTATTGTTGATAAAAAAAAATACAGAGTTGTAGCTTTGGTGGCTTGGGTGAGGATTAGAACATCTCATTAGCCACCGACAGACTTGCAGACTACAGCTTCGGCAATCAGAAGAACTAAAGACAACGTAGCGACGAGGCAAAGCTGAAAGGTTCTGAAATGTCGGTGATATGAAGAACTAAATGCCACCGAAGTCAAGTATCAGAAATTGGAACCACTACTTGATAAGGCGTTGGAACTTGAAAACACTAACCATCGACGAGTTAGTCCACTAAGGAGCCGCAACGACAGAAGACAGACTAACTACGGGTTCTGCAACAATAGAAAATCATCAGCGATCGAAATAACTAAGGACTATAGATCGGCGAGGTTAAAGCTAAGAATATCTACAGTGTCAGTGGCATAGAGAACTAAAGCTCTTATTCAAACTTCTACTGACCTTCGATAGCGATGAAATTAGTTCGAAACTTGAAAACACTAACCGTCGGCAAGATATTCCACTAAGGAGCCGAAACGACGAAAGATATACAGACTACAGCTTTCGATCAATCAACAGAAAATCATCGACGATCGAAAGAACTAAGGGCTACGGATCAGCGAGTTAGTCCACTAAGGAACCAAAACTGTGGAAGAAAAATGGACAAGGCCTCCTATCAATCAATAATCATTCTGATAGTGCGAAAATAGGAAATCATCGGTGATAGAGAGAACTAAGAACTACAGATTGGCAAATTTAAGACTAAGCTCCTCCATAGTGTCAATGGCACAGAGAACTAAAGCTCTGATTCCTTCGTCAAACAACTTTCAACAGTGATAAGATTAGTTCATTTCACCTCCGAAACAACGGCACCATTCCGTTCTAAGGGGCCGACGGGCTAGAAGACAGAGCTTTCAATCACTGACATTGAGAAGATTAGTCGTTGGAACCTCCGACACTACGGCAACATTCTTCTTTGAGGTTCTGATGCATTATTTGTTTCAGCTTCCGATCACCGACAAGATAGTGATGGAAAGCATCGATGCATAAACAGTCGTGACGTTAATCATTCGAGGCACCAACATTGTTGCAGCGTTCCGGTCTAAGGCGCCGACGGGTTAGAGGTCAGAACTTTTGATCAGCGACAAGGTAGAAGAATCTAGTGGATTAAACAAGAAAGGTCACCTAACTTGATCCATATCAGAAAACCCTAAAAAAAATTTTAAGTTACCAGGCATCCTCGAGCTACAACCTAGAGGAGTTTCCTGGAGTGATAACAACCGTATAGGTAGAATGATGGCTCCTATTGATTTTGGCACTAATCCTTGATCATCTCAAACTCAGAAGGTCAATATGTTAACTTATTCTATGCTAAATATGGCATAGATGGAGTAAATTATAATGTAACTTTACAGTCTCAGTAGCCACTTTTGGCTACCAATTGACATTCATATAATCCTTTTATCATTATATTTTTATATCAATTATTTGTTGATATTCCAAGTGATTCCAAGTGTAACAATAATGTACTTATTATTTCTATGTGTAACCAAGGGTGACGTTGTCTTGGGGATATGGAAAATTCCAATTGTACAGAACAAAAAGCAATGCACACCACCAAAAAATTAAAAATTCCTAGCACCAAATGTTCTGACATCAATACATCACTTCATTTCTATAAACTCATTCTCCAACATCTGTTAAAACTACTCAAAACTATTGCACTTAAACTATGTTTGATGTTTCATTTTTTTACAAGTCAACAAAATTTGTTGGTTGTTATGGAAAGACTGACAATATATATTTTTTTTGTATAGTGAATTTTTTCCAAAATTTGACCCCAAGAGCTTCAGAAAAAAACTTAACCAGAACCATGAACTATAGCAGATAATGATTTGGGTAAAAGCATGAGACGCTATCGTTGATGGACAAAGAAGACACAAGTAAGTATTTTATTATGTTTGTATACACTAGCATAAAGCCATCTAAACTTGGTCCTTATGTGCACATAGATATTTACAAAGCTTGATATAGCACAATCCCATTGCATGTGCACCTTGAAATTGCGTGAACTAGTTTTAATATGTAGAATTGTCTGTATATAAGTCATTTGTGTGAACTTGAGAGATTAATGTTTCATATTTTCCACCTCGAGATGCATAACAGACCTTGGTTTACATGGGGACTAGGGTATGCTACTTCAAGAGGAGAAACTGAGAGTTGGATGTGATTCTAGGGTTTAGATGGGTTTGTGGAAGACATAGCATTGAAATAGATCAGTTATATGCACCTCGATATTTGCAAAATTTCGAGGTGGATTTTCTTAAGTTTCAATTTTAGATATTTTGGTCTTATGTGTGAATTTGAGATATCCATCCTTTATTTTTGCAATGTTGAGGTCTATATTAGACCCTGGGTTACATCTGTGTTGGTGTCCTTTTTTAATGTGCCCAATACACATTCTAGTTTGATTGCACTGTTACACACATTGGCACACAAATCCAAAAATGTTGATAGATCACTGACACTCGCAACAAAGTTGTATGTTCAAAGTTGCTTATATGGATTTCCAATGTTTGATTTGTTGTCCAATTGTGTGAATTTGAGGTTTGCATCTTTGAGCTTTCCAACCTCCACATGCATAGTAGACCATGGATGCAGAAAATGTAGTGCTAGTTGCTATATTCAATCCACCCACTACACATTATGGATTCAATATACTATTACACACAATGACACAAAAACAGTGAACCTAAAAGAAGTGTTCCTAAATCACTCACACGGGCATGCCCACCAAGGTTGTCAACATTCAAAGTTGTTTATATGGAGTTCCAATATTGGATGTGTTGGTCATTTGTGTGAATTTGAACTGTTCATCCTTGAACTTTTCAACTTCAAGATGCATAGTATACTCCATGTGTAGAGTATGTATGTGCTAATGTCCATAATCAATGCACCCAATACACACTCTAGATTCAATGAACTGTTATTTTGTTACACACATGCACATACAAACACAAAAAAAGAGTTGATACATCACCTTCATTCCCACCAACACTGTAAAATGGACCTAACTTTTCTTTATGCAACAATCTTTGCAATCTCAAGGTTTAATATGTTTTCTCTTGGTTTTCATATTAAACACACCCAATAGACATTCTAGATCCAATACATCCTTAAATGGGGATGCACACCCGTACATGAAGTTGATGGATCACCCCCACCTCTGCTCATGTTGTAGAACACACTTGATCTCTGTCACTTAATTAAATCCAATGAAGAGTGTATTGGATAACTACAGTGCTATATTATTATTGCAATTTCCTTCATCATCAGTCTAACTAGTGGAAATACTCATTTATTTCCATTGGTTCCATCCCCATGAAATTGCAGAACATCCTTGAAGTGCATACCAATTGTGATCTTCACAACCTCAAGTTGCATATCAAATCTGTGTTACATGATTTTGTACTAGTTTAGTTTGATAAAATCAATGAGTATATTGGTCTGGATACAATGACATATAATTAAGTTCTTCATCATTCAATCCCCGTTAAATTGCACTGTTTCCCCCATCTATTGTCAGTGGTTTGGTTCCCATGAAGTTGCACCCTAGACTGAAACTTGATTAAGCTTCTTTGCAAATGCAAATTCTACGTGGCAATAGAAATGTGTGGGCCCGTATATGGTGTTACTCTTGTTAACTTATCGGTATATGGTGAAAATATTAATTAGAAATATATTGATATTTGAAGGATCCATTTTGGAAAATATTTTGTATTAGCAGTATATTGATATGTTTTACCTCCATTTGTTAAAGAACATATCAATGTTTTTTCCCTTTCAAGATGGAATTGCAAACTTACTGTTACGAAGAGAAATTCCTATGGCTTGGGGTACCACAACAGACAGCTTAACTCCAGAAATAAATCATTTCCTATATGTAAGAGAAACCAAAAAACTAACACTAAAGGATCTCGATTCGTACCTTATTCCGAACGGTTGGTGTAGATCCCCGTTGAGATTTCCAACTTCAGCTTGAATTGATGAAGTGCTTCCTCAACATTCAATAAACAAGATAAGCATACTATATATAATTATGTTATCTCTACTCTAGCATATATAATCAATAACATATAAGCATTTGAAATCATCCATGGATAAAATATTCATTCAAACACACATTATTGGACAGGAAAATATATTTCTATTGATATAAAATCAGAGATTACAATGAATACAACCTCTGTTGGCACGTCTACGAATCAGAGAAACTGAGTCCCCCACTTGGGCCTCCACCACTTCAATCCTCCATCTCTCGATAGCAAGTTCACAAGCAAAAGATAAGCTTGGGAAGAACACAAAAGTGCTCCAAGGGACAAAGGGGATGTAGACTCAAGCACAAGTTCTAGCAACAATGGACTATAGTTCTCTTTCTCTTAATTTCTCATATTCCTTCAATGTATCCAAAAGGTTCCTTATATAGCTCATCAATGGGACAATGAAAGGTCAAATCTGAGTGATCTCAAGGCATATGGAAGGCCAGGAGACAAATGAGTCGGATCCACATCAAGGAAAACTCCAAAAGAATTTGGATTTTTGCACACATCCCGATGTACATGGTTTTAGAGGTCAAACCCACGTATATACGCGATAAAGGGTTTAAAAGTCACGTATGGAAATTTGAGCATGTTTTTAGGGATGGTCTAGGAAACATCAAAGGAACAAAAATGGTCCATGGGGTCTAAAGAGTTTGCATAGGGACAAGGAAGGCCATAAAAGTGTGATTCACCATGTGTGGTAAAATCAGCTATAACAGATGCCCCCTAATGTGTGAGGTCAGAGGGGTCATACGATGGCCGAAATACATTATAAGTCCATCCCAGAAATGAAGTGATGAAGAACCCAGTGGAAGAACCAGCCACCCAATAAGAACTATACAATGATACAACTCTGCATATAACTATGAATACATATAGCAGTCCCGAATACATAAGAGTACAATGGCCATGAATAGGCATGATACAATATGACATATGTGGTCATCGCCACGTACAATATACATAGATCAGAATCTCCATGATGAAGATATGCAAAGGATCATGATCTCCATGAAGACTAAAGATATACAATGGATCAAGATCTCCATAATGGCTGGAAATATCTAACATCTACTGGAATCAAGTCACGAGAGCTGAAATCTCATGAACACTGGCACGATCAAGGAGGTAGCATATATGAGATGCCACCAATCTAGAAGATCTTCTACACAAATCACTACGAGTACATGTCCTACTATGTGAATAGAGGTGGCGAGGTCGAACATAGTAGTCCATCATATGATTATCGGTCATTGATGTATGAAAATGGGAATCAAGGTACTAGAGTGCAAACTAACAAGTGTGAATAAATGTGTGGAGGTCGAACACTTGAGAGAATCCATCGATTAGGGGACATTGATGTATTCCCAAAGAACTGTCAATGGCAAGAGAACCTACCACTGATGACTGCAAATCTCAAGGCACTCAAATATGACTCTAGATTCCTATCCCAGAATAAATGATCTGAAGTCGATGGGATGAAATCCACTGGAAGGAGGGCATTAAGGCATCCCCCATCATCCAACATGAGGTACATGGAAAAGCTGTATAATGTGGAAGGACTCCATCATAAAGTGCAGGAACTAGTAACTGTACCAGGAATGGTCGATATGCAAAGTCAAGATAACTGAGGAATGGCCGACTCAGGTTTCAAATTCCTTCGAACAAGAGCATAATAGAAAATGGTGACTGAATGTAGGAAGCATAGACTCGATATGCAAAACTGGGACATCTCTGCAACATAGGAGGCATCGATAGAGGCTCCATAGGGAATGGAAGCTTAACCAGTCAGTGGAGATAAACTTAGAGAAACGAGTACAGCTCCTAAATTCAAACTATTAACCCAACCAATGGATGTGATATGCAGTGCTCTGTTCAAAGGCGACACGACTCGATTGCTGCCAAAGATAACATCTTTCCTTGTATGACTTTTTGGTTTTTTGGTTTTTTTGGACTTTTTCAAATATTTGAAAAGCTTGAAAAAGAATAAAATTGCTTTAAAGTTACAGACTAGGAGTAGATGAGTGTCAAATGGGAAAACAAACTAGTTCCAAGTAGTGGAACATACCTATGCTCAATGCAAGGATACATGTGTAGGATAGCGACACTCGAGGGAAAGTCCCCTCCCGGTAAAAATAGGGAATCAAGATGCAAAGGATATATGAAATGGCTCTAAGTGGCTAGACATGATACAAGCTCAGGCTATATGGATGATACTTACAGTCAGGGAAGCCAGCATAAGGCTCAATGAGGCAAGCAAAGCTCATGATAATGCAATTACAACTTGACATAGGGGAGTCCGAGGGAAATAGGCCAGCAAAATATCAAGAGGAGTATGAGGCTCTTGCAAAATGTCATGGAAATACTATACAACGGACTCCCACACCCTAAAGGACAAAACTATCGGCATGGGCACCAAATACAAATAAGGCGCTAACTATGGTACCCATGTAAGGTTAATCTCTACCATTCAAATCATGCCACTTCTAAAACAGCAAGAAGGTTCTGTGACAAGATAGAATGGGTTTGTACCTATGGTTATAATGAAACAGTCATAAGGTCATGCAAAATGCAAAATTTTTCTTCAAATGACAAATGTAATCATTCCTATATGAAGTCCTGACTAATACTCTAAGGAAATCTAGTGCAAGTACCATGCGAAATGCAAAGTGCAATGCATAATGATGCAAAAAAGCAAATATTTTGGATTTTTTGAATAAAAATGAGAAACTAAAGCAAAAGAATGATTCTACTACCCCCAGACTCAGCAAGCACCATCAAACAGCACTCACACATAGTACTAAGGTAAAAGAAATCTAATGCACTAATCCCAAAACAAAAAATCAAAAATGCAATGACAAGAAACTTCTTAAAAAAAAAATTACCCTAAAAAAAAGTGTCTCTGGTCAAAAACAGAGGTGTATACAGACTCTAGCAGTATCAAAGGAGACTCAACAATCATCAAAATTCACCCAGCAACAATCAATCTTCCTCTAGAAGGAAAAACTAAGGGCATACGCGACTGTTTGCAGTAAACCCGCATATGTACGCTGATATAGCAGTCAAAGCTGCATGTATACGTGACTGTGAGTAAAAAACTCACGTATAGGAAGAGAAATGTATAAAAATAAAGGCAAACAGATGAATTGAGACATAATTCACACCAATTCAGACACTACCAGGCAAACATGCCCCCATACCCGACACAAAAATAGAGAAATAAGAGCAATTCAAGAACATTGAATGCCGATAAAAACCCCCAAAGGACAACTACTAGGAACTCCCCAGTGGAGTCACCAATTCTATTATGGAGAGAAATTCCTATGGCTTTGGGTACCACAACAAACAACTTAACTCCAGAAATCAATCCTTTCCTATATGCAAGAGAAACCAAACAACTAACACTAAAGGATCTCGATTCGTACCTTATTCTGGATGGTTGGTGTAGATCCCTGTTGAGCTTTCCAACTTCAGCTTGAATTGATGAATTGCTTCCTCGACATTCAATAAACAAGATAAGCATACTATATATAATTGTGTTAGCTCTACTCTAGCATATATAATCAATAACATATAAGCATTTGAAATCATCCATGGATAAAATATTCATTCAAACACACATTATTGGACATGAAAGGATATTTATATTGATATAAAATCAGAGATTACAATGAATACAACCTCTGTCGGCACGTATACGAATCAGAGAAACCAAGTCCCCCACTTGGGCCTCCACCATTTCAATCCTCCATCTCTCGATAGCAAGCTCACAAGCAAAAGGTAAGCTTGGGAAGAACACAAAAGTGCTCCAAGGGACAAAGGGGATGCAGGCTCAAGCACAAGTTCTGGAAACAATGGACTATAGTTCTCTTGCTCTTAATTTCTCATATGCCTTCAATGTATCCAAAGGGTTCCTTATATAAATCACCAATGGGGTAATGAAAGGTCGAATCTGAGAAATCTCAAGGCATATGGAAGGCCAAGAGACAAGTGAGTCAGATCTACATCAAGGAAAACTCCAAAAGAATTTGGATTTTTGCACACATCCCGATGTACACGGTTTTAGAGGTCAAACCCACATATATGCGTGATAAAGGGTTTAAAAGTCGCGTATGGCAATTTAAGCATGTTTTTAGGGATGGTCTAGGAAACATCAAAGGAACAAAAATGGTCCATGGGGTCTAAGGAGTCTGCATAGGGACAGGGAAGGCCATAAAAGTGTGATTCACCATGTGTGGTAAAATCAGCTATTACACTTACCTACATATCAACTTGATGATTTACATAGGTTGCTACGAATTTTATTCTATGAACGCACCTATATTATGATCTTTCTTTTGGCACAAAAAAATATGTCTTTGCTGCAATCATTTAAAAACACCTATTTTTATCTTGTTCCTACACAACACTTTCCCCCCTATGTAACCTATATTCTATTAATTTTTACCATTTTTTGGAATTAGCTCCCCAATGAATGATAATGGGCATATTGAGAAGGAAGATGGTGCTAATGCAAGCTTAAAACAAATTTCCTTGAATTTTGTGGGACAAAGGAATTCATCCATAGTTCATTAATTATTTATTCACTTTCTCATGCTAACCATATTGTGTTGTTCCTGTGTAATTATCCTTTTAGAACTACTACCATACATATGTGCAAACCACATCCAAGATTAGGTATGATATATAGAGAAGTGACAATCCAATGCTAATATTTCTAAATCCATAGTTCACAACAAAATATATTCCCTTGCTTGCATTAGATAAAGGGGACTCCATGAGGGACTACATTACATAGAAGGAAACTCCTTCCTTGGTGTTATGGGGTTTTCTGTAACAACGGCTAGTAGAAATCCTAATCTAAGAGTTGTGACTTAGACAATCATTAAATGATGTTAAATAAACCAAGTAACCATGAATTACTAAAAATATAAACAAAACTAATGAATCAAATCACCAAATACTATTAAAAAGATGAACCATACAAAATTGGTTGATTTACATTAGTATGCCCCAATGGATGCAGAGAAATAATAAAATTACACCTTAGAGAAGTTTGATGGAGAGTAGATGGTCTCATGTGTTTCTCTGTTGGGAGGGTCCTTTTCTTCCTCGATTTTTCTTAACTCCTTTCCTTGGTATATGGAGGCTAGTTGAGCGAGATAGGAAGAAGAATCCATCAAGTCTATGTTTAGAAGGATATGGAGTGGGAGTAGTTGGATCTTGACAAAAATCCCATGAGAGGAAGAAGACAGTGGCTAGGGACAAAAGAGTCATGTGTGAAAATTGGAAGCCAAGTCTAATGAAGAAAGGGAGACTAGAGAAAATAAATTATTCACTCCTACTATAGACATGAATAAGCATGTGTTGTAGACTCGTATGGAATCCTATTGGCATTAAATTTTTTTACAGGAGCAACCAAAGAAGGAGGAGAGGTTGTAGCCTAAGGATTTCTAGAAGTTTGGAGTTGTGTGAGGAGCTAATTTGCTTCATGCTTGTTATCAGGGATAGCTAGAAGATGGTACTAAAGTGGTTGTAAAGCATGGTGATCCCAGATCTAAACAAGGTCTTATGTTGTTTAGAGCAAGATTGGATGGGCCCACTTCTCTACAGTAATACTCTAAAATTTATTATATCGTATATATTTTAAAGGATACACATATTTTATTAATCTCACCACAAGTTTTTTTTTGTCTTAATGGTATATACGTGAAATGATGGTGTATCAAAGATGCATTCAGTGCAAGTGTTCTAGAATGACTGAACATGCTCCAGTTTTATTGATTTTATATTACATTCCTTGGTTATTCTAGCTAATAGAAAACATTAATGGGAGTTGATTATATTCTGCTCTGAATTCCTCTTATTTCTCCTTGGTTGATTTGCTTTTAAATTGATAGAGATAGGGATCGATGGATCCATCGTACATTTTAGATGCCCATGTTCTATTGTGGCTTGGGTGATATGCATCAGTATCAAGGCTGACAAGTAACACCCCACTCTTCCAATGATGTGGAGTTTTCTTAAAACTGGTCACTTTGTGCTGCTAGGCAAGTATATGAATACAATCTCTTGCAAAAAAATGAAAATCCACTCAATGGAACCCAAGATAATCACTTTCTGCAATGTGTAGAATTCACGACTAAACAAACATTTCCTATGACATTTGAGAAGAAAGAAAAATTAACAAATACCCAAGTTGGAGGGTTAGGACTTCTTATATAAGGTATATCTTATTGTTGCTTGTTATAATACCAAAAAAAATTACAACCCACCCTTGTTGAATACCAAAAATATTTTTTTTTAACTATACAATATCTCGTCGGTTATCCAACAACATGTGGCCCTCGTCTGAATAGGTCGCCATATCTCTGATAAGAGAGATCCGACGAGATGTCGTCGGACATTACACTAGGCTCATTGGAAAACCGACTCTATATCGTCGCAAATTCAACCCCATCACTGTTGAAAATATGACAAAGTCGATGTCGCACAAACAACAAGGCGAATATGGAAATTCAACACATCACCGTCGACAATCCGACAAAATGGTCGTCGCAAATTTGACAACTAACAATCGGAAATACGACAACGAAGCTCCAAAAATTACAAAGGAACTGGCTCACCTTTGACAAGGAAAAGTCGGATATTTGACAACCTGGGAGTCGAAAATTCGACAAATTAGTGTTGAAAGACTTCGGCATAGTACGTCAAAAAGTCGATGGGGTTTGGCATGTGGTCGAATATCCAATGATATGCCACCGACAACAACAAAAAATTATGTCGTCGAATAACAGACAAGTGTCTGTCGAATTTCAGACAATGCATCCGTCGGATTTTGGGCTCAAATTTTGTTGTGTTTAAATCTGATTTTTAGGGTAGCTGAGGGTCTATTTTTCTTACTGATTATTACCAAAAAATTCAAGGTGAATTTAATTCTAGATTTGCTTAAGAATTAGCCATGTTTGTGCTTCTTCAATCTATCTTTAACTGGTTTAGATTTCAAAATTGTTTAAGAGTGAATTGTTGGCATAATTAACATCATAAAAGAACCTTTTTTTACAGTCATCTAAGCATATTCATATCTGGTACAATTTATGGGTTAGTTCAAGTTGCAAGTTCTTAGAAGCATTAAATTCACATTTTTCTCTTGCCTCTAACTGTCTATAATAGATCTACAATCTATTGTTGTTGTCAACCTAATTAATATTACAAAATACACAAGGTTTATAATGCATACAAGTAACTAAGTGGTTCTCTGAAGTATTCCATGTAAAACCTAGTTGCGTGTTCTATTCTATCCCTATTTGCACTCATTTTCATTCACATTAAAAGGGGGGAATTTGTTGTTGTTCTAATACACTTATTGTTGGTCAAATCCACACTATATAATCGCAGGCCAATTTCACTTTAAATATGGAAATTTAGGGTAATAATCAATTTTCAAGGATCATGATCCATAACCCTAAATCAACCTTGCATATATCATAATCCAGCTCTAAAATTCAAATCAATCTTTTGATCCAAGACCTGAAGTATCTTCTATGGAGTTAATTCTAAAATCAACTCGACTCAATTTGGTTTATAAATTATTGATGATATACCTTATTTTTTTATCATAAGAGTCAGCAAAAACATAAAAACCTATTCACTTACAAAATTTTCAACGCCCCAATAGAGCAAACCTAATTAGAAGATTTTACAAAAGTACATAATCTTCTTTTCAGATATATAGATAAATGGAAGGTAACAGAGAGAAAAAGTGCAGGGAACATGAATAACTTAAAATGAACATCCTAAGATACCATTATAGGAGTGATTAGATTCAATCAAGCTAAGCTAAGCTGAGTAGAGCTATTGTAAATGGAGATAGTAATTTCAGCTAACTTAGAGAAAGAAAACTGGACATAAGTCACCTAATTTTTTTAAGGAGTTCAAATATTTTTTTAATCATGAAACCAGAATTCTTATTTTTGATGAAATTGTAATTGATGCCAACATTGACTTGCAGTGGCCCTACAGGTTATTATTGATTCCACCAAGTCCCACTTGCAGTGCCTTGGACCCCTTACATAGTGGGTTTGTTCCTTGAAGCACCTTGTACCTAGTTGACAAGGTCCTTGTACCCACAAGGTTCAATCTTGAAGCCACCACCTTATTGAAAGTGTTGAATACCCTGATGATGGTGCTGAAGACCCTAGAGATGGTGTTGAAGCTCTTATGGATGATGGAGAAGCCCTAGATGGGTTGGAGAAGCATTAATGACCCATTTTGTGGTCATTCATGCTCTGATGGTGTCATGGCAACCTAGGAGAAGGTTTGGAAACCCCACAAGTGATGTCATGATGGATCTTGACTCATAGAGGTCCCCTTGCATGGCTAAGGTGGTTGAAGAAGCCCATGATGCCTCTTGCTTGATGAAGAATCCCTTGGACCCACATTTGTTGGATTAAAGGTCCTTGATGACTTAATGAAGACTTGGAACCTTGATGACGACCTTGATTCCCTTACAAAGATCATGAAGCCCATCACTTGCACTTGATGTGGTTATGGTACCCAAACACATATTGGCTTGATGATGAAGTTGACAATGGTCCATTCGATGAAAAGCTTGAAGGTCATGATGGAACCTTGCACATGACATGCCATTGAAATCCATAATGGCTTAATGCAACCCTATGACGATGTGGAGGACACACTCCCATGAATTTTAATGATGTGGTTCACTATTGAAGATTTTAAAACAATCAAAATACATGTAAAAATCCCTAATGGCTCAAATAACACCCTATTGCTAAGAAGAAGTTTGTGTGGCAAATTAAAAGTCAAATTTAAATTCAAAATATAATAAAAATATAAAATCAAAATAAATCTTACCACATCTTTGAAGTCGACCAGCTAAAGGAATTTTTTTTTTAAATTAAAAAATAAAAATAAATATATATATATAATAAATTCTCTTATAAAAATGACTAGTCGACTCCAAAATATATGGAAAACCCAATATAAATAGAGCCAATGCATTCATTTTTTTTAGTGGAAATTCAACAGAGTGGAGTGATATTTTCAGGTGGTAGCAGTCAAGTGACTGAGGTAAAATTGCAGAAACAAAGGAGCAGTAGTAACACAACAAAGTGGACTGAGATTTTCAGGTGGCAACAATCAAGTGATTGAGGTAAAATTGCAGAAACAAAGGAGCAACAGTAACACAAACCCAAATTGCAGCAGTCAACAGAACTCTTTTTTTTTTGTTTTTTTTTTTGTTTTTTTTTTTGCACCAACAGAGGAGGTTGAGCATTCCACTCGTGTACTTGCATTGAGTTATATCAACATTCTCACACCAATCCCAAATTTACACAACTCTCAAACAGACCTAGATATGGGTGGAATGATGCCCTAACCTCAGGAATTTGTCCATAGTTGGCGAACAGATTTTGTGATGACTTACAACAGTGTTGGAGACTTTTTCTACACTTGCTACAATCCATATTTGATGACCAATGTATGCTGCAAATAAACTAATATTATTCATACATACTCTTGAAATTGATGGTGGTTGAATAGTCTAGTTTTAAGGTCTTCTACAGACACACAAAACCATGAGTGTGAGTCTTTAACATGCACTATCAAGTGACGCAAGTAGTGGGTTAAGAAACAATGATGTGAAAGCAAGTAAGATGATGACTGCATGAAGGCAACGAAGGAGAAACAATAGGGAAATATAAACCAGCATACATCCACATTTTTTGCAGCAATATATTTCTGTCTAGGACATCCAAACTACAACATATGATTTTGAATATCTTTAATGAATTATCTAGCTGTGATTTTGGGTTAATTTTTTAGGCAACTCTTGAAGGATCTGAAGGTTACAGTGAATAGGATCAAGGGGCTAGAAGTGAGCTACAGCCTCGAATGTTATTTTTATCTTCTAAACTTTAGTGTTTAAGGATAGATACATGATGAGATCAAATTAATGTGTACCCAGAATGCAAGTGAAGTTTCAATAGTGCACTACAGGTGACCATTAAATACAATGGCAGTAGAATGAGAAAATCTCTCCACAAAGCCATAAGGCAATTGATTCGACTAACAAAAGGAAGATGTTAGTAAAATGTTAACATAGAGTTGTAGCAATGACAGGATTTGAGTAAAAAACAATTAAAATCATTCATTTTTTCATTATTGACAGTATCACCCATTTGTCAAAATATGGGTAGCAAATTCATGACAGGTACATATTGAAGGAGCAATTCGTAATTGACCAAAAATTAGGCAAGAGTTAAAATGGATACAACTGAGCGTGGTTATGGTTGTAGATTTTTTTGACAGTGGAAAATCATGTTAGTCTCCATATAACTTATAAGGACACACACTTCCTCTCGTGTGCCATTGATATTCAAAGTACTTGTCACGTCCCCTCTCGTCCACTAGAGAGAGAACACGACCATAATTGCTCGCTCTAATTGTTGCAGGAGCATCTAGCTCAAAGTTCATTGAATTATGTATGTATTTTGATGGATTCCTTATTTTTGCATAAATCTATAGAGGCATGAATTCATCTTGCGTTCACTCTATTCAATTCTGAGTATAAATTCTCTAACTTCCCAATAGCAGAGAATTGATCATGTCAATGATCAAGTCCACGATCTACGAAGAAAGATCTCAGAGGAGATCAAACGGCAGAGAAAGGTCGTGACGGAAATCGACGGTCACAATCTATTCCGCATCTGAGACAGATCAACAGCTAAAAATCAACCCACAAGAATCAACAAGGAGGAAATCTTGAGTTTGCAGAATCAGGGAAATATGGAAATTGCGACCCCGCATCCCAAATCCCGCATTCCGCACCCCACATCCCGCATGTGGAATAGACCGTTGTGGATATAATTAGTTGCAGAAATAGAGATTATGAAGCTGCATCCTGTATGTGGAAAGGAGATTTGGGGAAGGATATTTGTGGAAATAGAGATTGTGAAACTGCATCCTGCATCCCACAAGTTGCGGAAATAAGAGTTGCAGAAGGAAATATGTGGGGAATAGAAGGACATTTATGCATCTCACATCCCGCATCCCGCAAGTTGCAGAAAGGAATATTTCTGGCAGGAAATTCAGCCTGTTAACAGAAGTCTTGGACAAATTTGATCATTCAGGCCATCACCAATCCGGCAATCTAAGTCTCATAATGTAATTTTAAAATGCATTGAAAGAAAACATACACAGATGTATACAATTAAAATTATACAGCAGAAGCAATTCATCAATTCAACACATTAGGCATGTTCATCATATTCCATTAAGCAAGTAAAATTGCAGAGATTAACATCGACAAGAATACTTATCTTGAAGGAAGTTTGTCCCGCAACTAGCTACATCGCTACAACGTTCCACCCAACCATAGGCCAGTGCGCTCATCAATATCTCAGCAGCACTGCCACCCTCGAGATGGGCATGATTCCCACAAGGAATAAGGAACACTAGTAGGCTCATACATAGCCAAGGATACAACAAAACTCAGCCAATCCAACACAATTGGGTTTATCAGGTTGCAAACAAACAATTCAATATACTGTTGGGTTTTTCAGGCTAATCAACCAATCCAGCTAATAGTTGGGTTTATCAGGATACTCAGCCAAGCCAACTAACAGATGGGTTTATCAGGCACACATCCAAGCCATCTCATTTCTAGGTTTATCAAACTACAGTCAGTCAAGACAACATTCACATTAAGGATCAGCCAATCCAACTAACATATGGGTTTAACAGGCTGCAAAGGAGCTGGAAAGCTTGAACTGCTAAGCTAGTGAGCTCAACCACCGAGCTATGGACACCTGCACTAGATCGGGATTGGCTCCTAAAACATCTACACACCCAACACAAGGAAGCATCCCCTTCTCTGCTACACAATCCCTCAGGATATGCCTTCCCTTCCAGTGATGTTCAGGGTGTGCAAAGAAAAAAACCAACCCCTCTAGATCTATTTGTGAGGTTCCTTCCAACACTTGGTTTATCAAGCTAGTTCAAACCCAATTCCACTCCAAACCAGTTCAAACCAATGTTACAAATATCGTGTCAGCGAATATATCGCCGAGGGTCCAAAAAGAAATTACCGAATTTATCAGCGAAAATGTCGGCAAACATCGGCAATATATCGGCAAAATAAAAAATACAAAAATATTAAAAAATACAAAAATTCAAAAAATTACTATATATTCGAAAAAATCGGCAAATATCGCCATAAAATCGCCAAATATCGCTATATATTAGAAAAAATAGGCAAATATCGCGATCAAATCGAGAAAAAATCGCCAAAAAATCGGGGAAAATATCAGGGCGATATATTGCCGATATATCGCCAGTGAGTTGACATCGTGATATATCGCGATGTTGCCGATATATCGGCGATGTTTGTAACACTTGTTCACACCAAGGAAAAATATACACACACAGCAAACCACAATGTCAACACAGTAAAACACTGTCAACAAAGATAAATAGGATTCCACTCACTCTTTGACAGAGGAGGCCATTGCAGAACAACACTGAGGAAACCATAGATGACCACTCTTCTCATAAAATCGAGTGATCTCTACTAATCATTCGTTCATCAAATAAAGGAGACCTCGAACCTTTGCGCGGCAGAGGATGGTAACAACAGGAGAACAACCCAGAACAAAACATAGTTTTGCAAGTAGGACAAATGCACAGCGCACATGAACAGAATGGAATAGAGAATGATCAGAAAGGACCACAACATTTTAGTGAGAGTCAGATGATGAACTGGGCATGCACAATGAGCAAAAAAATTTGAAAACGTGAAGGATGTATGATCAAAAACATCCGGATGCTCCCCAAAACATGAGGGACAATGAAAATGTGAATGCATGAGGGAATGGGCATACATTTTTGGGTGTTTTCTTTTGACACATGGATTTTCCCCAAATGGCTCAAGGTTAAACATTCCCCCCCCCCCCC
>LPNX011221872.1:849698-879698 GCA_001517045.1 Pseudotsuga menziesii
GTCCAAACTTATAACGTTCACCTAGCATAAAAAACACCATCAGCCTAAATCTCAATATCTGAAACATAACACTAAATCGATGGTGGGGCTTTTGCCTTGAGCTTCACACCATGATTATTTAAATGCAAACGGGGTCAAAACTGGGGTGTTACAATATGTGTGGGCTTCATGTAATCAACTAAACCAACCCAATCTAATTATGTATGCCCTATTAGCTAAAATTCCTCCCCTCTGCCACATATGATGCCAGATCCAAACTATCCTTTACATAACTCAAAACCCTCTAGGATTCTCTTAAGAAGATGTTGGTTTGCACTGATATCATGTCAGAATTTCTTGGTTATTGGTGCAGTAGAAAAAATTACTTTGTTTTGTTACAAAACAATCCAAGTCAAGACTTCAAGCTTCAAATCATGAATGCTCTGTGCCACACTAAACACTGCCACTAGTGCAAACTGAGTGAGGCTTTGTGTTGCATTCACTACATTAAGCAAATCATATGCCACTTTGTTATGGACAACCAACCAATGATTCACTTTGTGGTGTTAATCAATACTGTTAGAGTTACCCAATTTGTTTTCTCTATTGTAGATTACTTGACATGTTGAAAATACTCCGATGAACTGTGACACTAATGATCTTCTTATGTGATGCAGAAGCATTCCCACACCCATTCTTCTTGCTTGATCTATGTTATTATGTAACATTGAACAGCAATTGACATTACTGTGAAATAAATCAACTCTTTACGTAGAAGTAAGAATCTAGATAAAGGAGACCATCATAGGAAATACATAATTAAACATTCACAAAAGATTGCTTTCAGAAAAGCAAGAATTTTATCAGTTCAAAAATTACAAATACAATACATATTATACAACAACTGGATGTTGCACGTACAACTTAGGTCTTACTTGTGCAAACTAAGGTTTTATGTTGCATGTAAAACTTAGGTTTTATGTCGATCTAGTATGTATCTTCATGTCACAAGTTCTACCTTGCAAATGAATATGGAACCCTAGAAGGTAGCGTTGATTTGGAAATATGATTTTACAATGTTTCATACCATCTTTAACACAATATTGGAGAGTAAGTTATGGTATAACATTAACATAATAATTTTCAACCCTAAGGAAACGATAACTTGAACACAGTTGGGAGATTTCAAGTAGATTTGAAGTGAGGGGAGGAGGATGATAAGTACTTGGTTGTTCTAGGTGTCTTTTTGATAGTGGGACAAGTGCTTTTGGTTCTCTCATTTTCTCTCTTTTGATCACATAATCGTGCAATATGCTTATGCATATTAGGCCATATTCACTAATTTATCTCCCTCCTTTCAAAATCTTGAATGATTTTTCCAAATTGATGTAAACAATATAATCAATTTGAATCATTCTTGTCAGCAATACCTAAGTGGCAATAGAGGGTTGTATTTGATTGTTAATATCAATATAAATGTCGATTGCCCCTTTACAAGGCACAACTATTAATCGAGGTAAGGGTTTTGAAACATCGTCTTATAGGTCTCCTCTGTATGTAGTCTTATATTATACACCTATGGGAAGGGAAGACCATGACTGATCACTGTGCTCTTATCTATGACGATTGAAAAATGTATTGCCTTGTCATTAATGAGGGCAATCTCCTAGGTGTTCCAGTCACCTCTCAATGGCTCCTGCAACAAAAGAAAAGTGTTTTAATAATTGGTCCTACTACCCACAGTTTTTTTTATAGGTGTGTAGGGTGGTTTGTGTAGTTGTGCTACCTTTAGCAGTATATATGGTATAAGTGCTTTCTTTATATGGTTTGTTGGTAGGAGTGTGTATTTGATAAGGTTCAGGGTTATTTTTAGTGTTATTGATGGTAGGGGCACATGGTTCAGTGCTCTTCCTAGTATATGTGGATTCGTGAAGAATTAAAGGCACATTTCACACAAAAATTGTGTCCAACCAAACTCTATAGCACATTATGTCAAACTCATAAATTTCAGGTGAAGTAAGTGTGGGTACTAACCAATTTTGGAGGCATTGCGCCCTTTGTGGATTCTCAACCTCCTCAACGACCTCCTTGACTTCCTCTGTGTACTCCTCTATGAACTCCCCAACCGCATTAACCTCCTATGTGAACACTTCAACCTCCTTGACCTCTGTTATGAACTTCGTGGTGACCTATGCAAACTCCTTAACCTCCCCAACATGCTCTATGAACTCCTTTACCTCCTCAGCCTCCTTTTCCAACTACTTGACCTCCTCTGAGACCTCTGCGATGACCTCTATGACCTCTACGACCTCTGTGGTGACCTCTACGACCACCAGCTCTTATGCGAACTTTGTGACCTCTGTGAGCTCTAATGAGAGGGAAGGAGTGTTGGAGCTCAACCTAAATCCTCCAAAATAAGAGTGTTGGAGCCCTTATAAAAATGGACTTCTAGATAGGTATTGGAACCCTACGAACACCAGCTATCTGTGCACGGTTTTGGAATGGTAAGTGAATTATCAATAAAATCTGTCATGGTTATCCCTGATCTGCATTATGATATAGTGCCATGTAATAATCTTATAAAACCGATGCAGGAGCATCGTGGCATGCCAGCAATGTGATGAGCTGGTCGCATGTTGTGGCATATTTTTGGTTGTTTTGTTGAGTCATAGTTTGTTATCGCCACTAGGAATGATTGTGGATCATGACTCCCTGCGAGGAGATCAAGCCGCGGGTTGTTTTTTGTGACAAGGACGTTTCATCATGCTTTGTAGTTGTTTGTTTTCAGTTGCAGGACCACTCAGTGGGGGAGGTAATAGTTTAGCTTAAATAGGTAGGTTAGAGAAGTGTGAGGGGTTGTGCTCTTCAGCATGAGAATTCCAATTTGCAGAGAGAAGGTTAGACCTGCATCTGGTTCCACTTGTAAATATTTTGAAAAGACTAAAGAAGGAGAGACGAGCTATGTGTTTGTTCGATTGATTAATAGAAGGATTAGCTGTGTGTTTGCAATGTTGTTATCCTATATGCATGTGTCATTTGAACTGTGTATCCGTTCAGAGTCAACTTCGACAGTTTTTTGAACATTTGTGTATTTCTGTGAAATTGTTGATTCACGCATTAAATTGTTGCTTGAATAGTTGAAATAGGTTGTAGATGCATGCATAGAAGTGTTAGGCTAATGAATCATGAAGATCGAAGGCTGGATTGATCAATCCTCTGATCAATCAATGTAGAACGCGGATTGTCTGCCATTAACGTGTCTTGCCGAGAATGAATGGTGGGGATTGAATTCACAGAAGAAGATCTGATGGTCCAGGAGAGATCTGCAATGAAAGTTGCAAGGATGATAATGGATCTACAAATATCTATGAGATCAACATCAAGGAGCAGATTGATGGTCGTGAGAAGGCCGCACAAATCTGATGGTTGTAAAAGTTGTGGGAGAAGGCTTGCGGAAGACTAGTTGCGGAGGAATAACTTGGGAAAGTTGGTCGAGCAACCTGCAACTCGCATTTGTGGGAAGGAACTTGCAGGCAGGATCTTGCGGAATGATCCTTGTAGAAGCAAAGTTGCAAGAAGGTAATTTAGAGCCGAATTTGGCCAAGGGTTAAATTTGGTAATCCTGCTAAGTGTAGGAGCGACCAGATCCTGTAAGTGTTGGTTGGGTTGGTTGTAGTTGATCCGACCTGCACCAATTTTGGTATCAAAGCAAGGAGAATCTCGTGTGAGAGAGAATTGTAGTAGTAGAAGCCTAGAAGGAGCAAAGATGAGTGCTCAATAGGTTCTAGATAAAGAACCAGTGTTACCAAAAGACCAAGTACAGATAAGGGGCTTGGTGAGGTAAGTTGTAGCAATGTGAAAGAGAACTATTATTGCAGAGGCTTAGTGCAAGAGGATGGATGCACGTGTAGGTAGAGCAAGAGTTCATGACAGAGGTCGACCAGCAGTGAATGCAGAAGTTATGGAGAAAATGAGGGAGCTACGAGCACGTCTAGAAGCCATGGAGATAGACAGACGAAGAGACCCAAAAGCAGGGGATGTAAGTGAACCTGAGGATTAGCAAAGAGAAGAAGTTTCACCTATGCAGGAAACACCTGAGCTAAGGTATTTTAGATTGATTCTAGGAGCAACTTCAAGGCCAAAACCTGAGTTGATTGTAATATCCCTGGTTTTGACCCCGGTTGCGTTAAAAGTTACATGATGTATATATTGTAATTAATCGTGGTGTGGAGCTAAAGGAAAAATCCCCACCATCGATTTGGTTTTGTTATGTTTCAGCAATTGGGATCGTTGCTAATGGTATATTGTGCTATCTGGCACATAATAGTTTTGGCATCATGCAAATATGCACATTAATTAAAATGAACCTACAGCCAGCTATGACAGTGCAATGTTAATGAAAAGGGCATGATTTACTAAGGTTAAGGGGGGCACTGATTGTCTAACCCATGGGAGCCATTGGGAGATTGCCATGTGTCAGCCACCCATTTAAAACTCCGGTTGTTAGTTGGGAGCAGTTATGGCCGGGAAGTGGTGGTTGGCAAGACTGCCAGTCTTTGCCCCACGTACACTCCACCAGCAAGCTCGCTCTTCTCACACAGAGGGCAGGGGGACAGTAACCACTCTCTCCACTCTTCCACTCGCGGTTTCATCTTGTTCATCTCACGCGGGCAGTCGAAGGGTCTCCTCTCGACCTTTGGTTGATTGTGGTCTGTGCAAGTTTTTCCCTTGATGCAGGGAGTATTGTTTTACCTCACACGCAGGTCGGGGGTGTGTTCTCCTGCGGCGAGCTTGAAGAGCGGCCTAAGAGGCACGATTTCGGCGGTGTAAGTTTTCCCCTGCCTATTTGTGGTTTGCGTATGTGTTTTCCCCTGTCAATGCTGGGATTTTGGCTTCTTTCCCATTTGCAGACTGTGTAATGCTGTCGTCGTTTCATTGTGTGATTGGGCTGTTGTTCTTCCCCTGGTTTTGGGTTGTTGTGTGTGTAAGTATATTTTGGGTTGTTGTTGAGTTGTCTTGGCCATGCTAGGGCCAAGAAAAACTCTGAATCGCCTTGTTTGGCTTGAGCCGTGTTCACCATCTTTGGGTTGTCACCCTGTTTCCTTTGGTTTTCTTCACAGAGCTGTGAACTGATTATTTTACTATGGGTATGCAATGGTTGGTCTTCAGACTGTGTGGAGTGGGATTGAAGGATAGGTATGCTTGAGAAACCTGGGTTTGGGAGCCACACATAGAGAGAGTTAGATGGCTGGCTTTCTTCTCCACAACCCCAGAAGAGCACTAGCAAGGGAAGTCAGCGCCTGAGGGACTGTGAAGCAAAGAAGGGACTAATTCCTGGTGTCAGGTGTGTGTGGATGTCTTAGAAGTCAGGCTAAATCTGGTGTAGGCGTTCTTAGCTCTTCCATGAGTGCACCAGTTTAGCATTCAACCTTTCCTAGCTCCTAGATGTCCTGATAAACCCAACTGTGTTGACTTGGCTGTATTCTATATCCTTGGCTATGTGTAAGCCTGCTTAGTCCCTTATTCCTTGGGGAATCATGCCCAACTCGGGGGTGGCAGTGTTGCTAAGAGATTGATGAGCATGCTGTCCTATGGTTGGGTGGAATGTTGCAGCGACGTAGCTGGTTTCGGGATGAGTTCTTACAAGATGAGTATTCTTGACCATTTCGTCTCTGCAGTTATATTTATGAGTAATGATAAACATGTTGATGCTTGAATGTATGTTTGCTTCCGTTGTATGTTGAGTAATTATGCATCATTGCATGTTTTTTATTTTAATCATTTTGTTTCAGCATTATATGCATGTTCTTGTTCATGGGGCTAGTTCCCCAGACATTTGATGGTTCGGTAGAGTCCACTGGTCAGAGGGTCAGGGACATTACAGTGTGGTATCAGAGCTCACGTTGCAGCATGGGCCTGAATTGGTCATGAAGAAGCAAGGACAAAGCCATCATTGCAGCATTGGGCCTCAGAGTGCCATGAGAAACCAGTTAGCAAAGGCAGGTTTCCCTCTACCTAGAAGAAAATGAATGATAGAAAAAAATTTCTTGAAAATTTCCTAAGTGTCGAACTCATCCGATCGTCGGAGGAGTAAGTGAGAAGATCCTACGATACATCAGAAAGTATAGGCTGAAGGCCACCCGACGAAGGGTAGGCAGAAAGGATTTCAGAGATTTTTCTAAGTGTTAGGTCGTCAGCCCATCAAAAACTTAGATGGATAGACCTCCGATGCAGGCCTCGGAAGCGGTGGACGATAAGAGAATTTCAGCGAAAATTAGCTAACGGATCGATGGAATTTATTTGATCGACCAGCCGAAACGTCGGCGGAGATCCCCTGAAGGCCACCAAAACGTTGGCGAGGAATAGTGGACGGGATCGCCGACACGGAGGAAAAGGAAGCAATTTTCCCAAAATTTTGCTTAAGGGTTGAGACCCTCGGTGATCAGCAAAGATTAGCTGATGGGATCACCGATGATTAGACGATGGAAGCACCGATGACGAAGACAAAATCGAAGGATTTCAACGGAAAATAGTTAAAGGCTAAGCCGCAATTTCAGCAGAGATCTCCCAAAGACCGCCGAAACATCGATGAAACTTAGTTCTTTGAGGAGCCGAAGCAAAGAAGAAATTTTCCAAAATTTATAAGTGATGGAATCGTCGATGAAATTTAGACGATGGAAGCACCGAAACAACAGCTACATATGGCTAGGAATCGCCGAAACGATGGCGAAAATTAGATGAACGGATCGACGAAAATTAGGTGATGGGTTCACTGAAATGTCACCGTCATCGGAGAAAGTTAAAGGATGAAGGCACCGACGCGGACGAGGAAGAATAAAATTTTCGAAAAAAAATTGTCTAAGTGTTGAGCCCATCGGCGATCGACGAAAGTTAGAAGATTGGAGCGTCGATCGGAGAAAGTTAGTTGATAGAACCGCCGAAACGTCGGCTCACTTAGTCGAAACCATCGGTGAAATTTAGAGGATGGAGCCGCTGATGCGGCGGCTAACGTTGAAATAAATTAGTTATTTTGGTCGCCGATGAACGACATTGAAAGAAATTAGTTGTTTGTGCATCTGTCGTTGCGGCTATCTAGAGGACTATCCTTCCGACGGATAAAGGATTCAACCGTCGATGCTCTGATCGCTGACACTTAATGTTTAGAGCTCCAATCTGTCAATGGGTTTGTGGACCGCGGACACCGTAGTGGATCTATTGACCATCGTTGCGGAAGACTATGGGACTAACCATCTGATGAGCGAGTGGTTAGTTGCTCCGACCGCCGATGCCGCAGTGGATAGAACTTCCGACAGCCAATGGAGTATTAGGTTCTACGGAACCCACAGTGGGATCGCTACCCATTGTTGCGGCCGCCTAAGGGACTATTCCCCCGATGCACAGTGCATCTGATTGTCGATATGCAACAAACCTTGGCCTCATCGATAAATGGTCCAGAAGGCTTACATCAAAAAACTATCGTCGATGGAAGCACCGACGCAACGGAAGATGTTAGATGTTAGGGCCGTTGATGAGTGCCGGAGAAATTTGTTGCTTAGATCGCCGAAGTGTTGGAATTTTAGATGGGATGAGACTCGATCTGAAAAAGGAAATTTTAAGTTTTCCAAAGTGGATTTTTTAGCGATTTCAGTGGTTTTAGTGAAATTCTCAGCAGGATTCCAGGGCTGAAAGGGAGAAGAAATTCTAGAAGGTTGAAGTTAGCATTTCAGACCAAAATGCAGTTGTGTGTTTTGCCTAAATTTGGTGAAAATCATCGTTTTAGAAGTGGTTTGGTTTTCACACCCGAGGTCAGAATGAAGCATGTGGATAGGCATTGGAAATATTATCCAATAAGGAACCAGGGAGAGTCACCAGAATTTGAATGTGGAGTAGAAAGGTACTAGTGGTTGCTTAGAAAGTGTGTTGCTGTCGATATGGACAATCCAGGAATTGCATGCCTAGAGGTAGCAAGACCATGAAGTCAAACCAGCGGTTGTGTGGAAGAGGAGTTCCATGCAAAGATGAGGGACTTGAAAAGGGAAATTTCCTTAAACCCTGTCTTGCTAATTATAATTACATTTTATAAGTTTCGTACATGAAATGTATGATGATATGCCTTTCATGGATAGGATATTACATGTTGGTAAGAGTAGTGAGAATTATACATTTATAATGAACCACTAATGGTAATTGTTGCATTGGTGTTGGCATTAGTGGGAAAACCAATGACAACATGGACATGGCTGAATATGTTGCTGATGCTGACAAATGTGACCAGCAACCCTATGGAGAAAGGGATAAGGCAACAAGTCCAGAATCAAAAGTTGGTGAGAGAATTCTGCAATCTCCTGCAAGAGACCAACCAAACTAGTAATGTCAAGGGTGTAAGTAGGATCCATGCAGGTAATGGTTTACTTATGACAATTGCATGGAGTGGTAAAAGCAAGAGGTTTCATACCATGTGGGTATTTGAAATTTATACTACATTCATACAGAAATGCAGCATGCCTGTATATGTTGTTATGAGTTTAGTAGTCCAAAGAAAGTAAGTACTGATGGTCTTGATTATAGTAATGCATCCTATATGAAGTAGTAATGGTTAGGCCATGCATGGTATTTTTGAATGCATAGTATTCCTGAATCAATGCAAGGTAGCATTGAGTGGATATGCATTAAAATATTTCATAGATCTTGTGGTTATACATTGAATAGATGCATATGAAAAGTATGAGTAAATGTTGTAGATATGCATACATAAGTATGGGTGCAATTGTTGTGATGCATTGCATGAATGCATCGAGATAGTGCATGTGTCATTATGAATAACTAATGGCTGAAATGATAAATTGATGATAGTTCTAAAACCATTTCAAGAGCTGTTATGGATACAGGATAGTAAGTGCATGAAGAGGGTAGTCATGATCGATTGGCTGCTGGAAATGCTCTATGGAAGGGCAAGGTGGTACAAATGATACACTTGTGAAGTAAAGAGTATCTAAACATTTCATTTTAGCATAAATGATGTGACCTTGCAACTTTAGTAGGATAATGATTCATGTGAAGTAAATGAGTTTTGGTAATATTGATATGCTAACAGCTAGAAGTATTTGAATTCTATAATTCTGAAAATGCTTCAGTGATTGTTGCAGCAATGGAAAAAGTTATATGCATTAAGACTTACCAAGTGTTTGGCTGATTGAAGTTCAGATTTCAGGTAGATTGCTGGGGCATGGCAAAGTGGGTAATACCATGACAAAGACCGGAATCTACCATGTGAAAGAGCCAAACCTCATCAGAAGAGTCTCATGGTTGTGAAAATAGTTTGTATGCTGAATGAATTGTCAATTTAAATTTGTAAATTTCAGATTTGAGAAATTGCTGACAACTACTAATCACTATTGCCTTGCATAGAATTGTGTCAGGAGGATGCATTGTAAGTGGGTGTTCATATTATTCTAGTAAGCATAAAATCATAATTGGCATACGGTTGTTTCTTACAAGAGACCCACAAATAACGATCACCTCATTTCCAAGCAAATCAATTTCTGTAGTAGACAGAGTTGCAAATTCACATTGAATTTAATTACTAATGTCATTGCTTGGTTATGGAACAATCAATTTGGATTGTATTATCAGATAATGATTGACTATTTGTCTATTTGATGAATGTGCCAGGGGTACACATTGCAGGAAGACCATGTGTGATGACCTGAAGGAGCCAAACTTTATGGGGAGGTTCTCCCCTATCTTGGAAATTGGTTTCAGGTGAAACTCCATTGAACATTTTGGAAATGTCTCATCTTCACTACATGTTTGGTAAGCAACATGAGTGAGATGGTATAGATTATGTCGGTAAGACATGTGTGGATATGAAATGTAAAAAAGAGTTGGGATGGAAAACCGAGGGACTGTCAACTCAGAGAAAGGAGCCCCCATTGATGTTGTGAAAATTGTGGAAATTGTGGTTGGCTGGACATTAATTAATTGATGATGTGGAAATTATGGGAATGTTATAGTGTTGGCTTGTGACTACCTACAGTCTAATAAACGCAACTGTTAGCTGGCTTGGATGAGTAGCCTGATAAACCCAGTAGTGTATTGGCTTGATTGGCTGCAGCCTGATAAACCCAATTGTATATTGGCTTGGCTGGATGGTCTGATAAACCAAACTGTAGGTTGGATTGACTGTGCTGGATATATATAAAAGGATGTTGTGAAGCAGCCTGCGTGCTGACCTAACATCCGATTCTATAGGCAATCCCAAGGCTTGCAAAATGAAGTAGGACCCTGTGGACTAGAGAAGAAACCCACAATACAGATAAGTATTGGATTATTTTACAATTTCTTGCTTATGAATATACATGTGTATATGATTTGGTTATGATATTATAAGCTCTTGTTTAAGAGATAAAAACCATTGAGAATAAACTAAACATGTGAATCTATTTAATGTTTGAATATAAGTATCGCTGGGAGCGAGGACTATGAGACCATCCTAGGGGTGCATGTGGACATGTGACTGTCCTGAAGAGCTCAGAATGAGCAGTAATGAAAAAGGTGCTAGTGAGACTGTGAAGGTCCTAGCAGCCAAGACAAACCATGTGGGGAGGCTCCATGGTTGAGAGATCTGAAATAGATCGGAGACACTAAGTGTCATGACCAAGAGGGATTGGTCCAGCATTCATGGTGAAGTGAAAGAGGCTAAGAGCATGAAAACCACCGTGGTGGTGTGGGTTCCAGGATGGAACAAGACAAAGAAGGGAAAAAAACTCTTGCTGCTCTCTCTTTCCTTTTTGATATATATATATATATATACTTATGCATTGTGAAAACAAAAGGTTGTTGAATGCATGTATGACTGAAAATAGAATGTGTGTATTTGCTTAAAGTAAATTGTGAATGCTGGAATAGTTAATTCCCTATCCAAGAATGGACATGAATGAGCTCATGTGCCTGTTGGGAAGGCATGAAGAGTATGAAAGTCTCTGTGAAAAGACTTGGACTGTCATGCCAATTGGGAAATTAATTGACTAATTTTAATGCCTATATTATGCTTGGTCTAATAGAATTTCAATGATGCATTTCACAGGTGAGAAAAGTGAAATCCAATAGTGCACATTGATCATGGTAGTAGACTAGAAGCTATTGGATTTGGATAGAAGTCTCCTTCAAACGATTCCTAAGACCCAAGAATCTTGGAGAGATGCTCAAGATATAGAAAAGGCAGAATGAGATGAACCACCAGATTTTGCAAGACTCTATTTGTTTGCAAAAGGAGGTAAAAAGCCTTCTGGGAGCATTAAAAGGTACATGATGTATATATTGTAATTAATCGTGGTGTGGAGCTAAAGGAAAAAGTCCCACCATTGATTTGGTTGTGTTATATTTCGGCAATTGGGATCGTTGCTGATGGTATATCCTACTATTCGGCACATAATAATTTTGGCATCATGTAAATATGCACATTAATTAAAATGAACCTACAGCTAGCTACGATGATGCAACGTTAATGAAAAGGGCATGATTTCCTAAGGTTAAGGGGGGGGGATTAACTGACCCGTGGGAGCCATTGGGATATTTCCATATGTCGACCACCCATTTAAAAATCCTGTTGTTAGTTGGGATCAGTTATGGCTAGGAAGTGGTGAGTGGCAGGACTGCCAGTATTTTCCCCATGTACACTCCACCAGCAAGCTCACTCTTCTCACGTGGAGGGAAGGGGGACGGTCACCACTCTCTCCACTCTTCCACTCGCAATTTCATCTTATTCATCTCATGCAAGCAGTCGAAGGGTCTTCTCTCGACCTTTGGCTGATTGTGGTCTGTGCAAGTTTTTCCCTTCATGCAGGGAGTATTGTTTTACCTCACGCGCAGGTCGGGGGTGTGTTCTCCTGTGGTGAGCTTGAAGAGCAGCCTAAAAGGCACGATTTCGGCTGTGTAAGTTTTCCCCTGCTAATTTGTGGTCTGCGTATGTGTTTTCCCCTGTTAATCCTGGGAGTTTGGCTTCTTTCCCATTTGCAGACTATGTAATGCTGTCGTCGTTTCATTGTGCGATTGGGTTGTTGTTCTTCCCCTGGTTTCGGGTTACTGTGTGTGCAGGTATATTTTGGGTTGTTGCTGAGTTGTCTTGGCCACACTAGGGCCAAGAACAACTCTGAATTTCCTTGTTTGGATTGAGCCGCGTTCACCATCTTTGGGTTGTCACCCTGTTTCCTTAGGTTTTCTTCACAGAGTTGTGAACTAATTGTTTTATTGTAGGTATGCAGTGGTTGGTCTTCGAACTGTGTGGAGTGGGATTGAAGGTTGGGTATGCTTGAGAAACCTAGGTTTGGGAGCCACACAGAGAGAGAGTTAGATGGTTGGATTTCTTCTCCACAACCCCAGAAGAGCACTAGTAAGGGAAGTCAGGGCCTGAGGGACTGTGAAGTAGAGAAGGGACTGATTCCTGGTGTCGGGTGTGTGTGGGTGTCTTAGAAGTCAGGCTAACTGTTTTGTAGGCGTTCTTAGCTCTTCCATGAGTGCACCAGTTTAGCATTCAGCCTTTCCTAGCTCCTTGACAGCCTGATAAACCCAACTGTGTTGACTTGGTTGTATTGTGTATCCTTGGCTATGTGTAAGCATGCTTAGTCCCTTATTCCTTGGGGAATCGTGCCCAGCTCGGGGGTGGCAGTGTTGCTGAGAGATTGATGAGCACGTTGGCCTATGGTTGGGTGGAACGTTGCAGCGACATAGCTTGTTGCGGGATGATTTCTTACAAGATGAGCATTCTTGACCATTTCGTCTCTGCAGTTATATTTATAAATAATGAGGAACATGTTGATGCTCGAATGTATGCTTTCTTCCGCTGTATGTTGAGTAATTATGCATCATTGCATGTTTTCTATTTTAAGCATTTTATTTCTACATTATATGCATGTTCTTGTTCATGGGGCTAGTTTCCCGGATGTTTGATGGTTCGGTAGTGTCCTCTTCACCGGTCAGAGGGTCGGGCACATTACAGTCTACCTATGATGGAATTCTCATTGTTGAGCATCTCATTGACTAGATCAGTGAGTTGGATAAGTACTTTGAGTACGATGAGATTGAAGAAGACAAGAGAGTTAAATTGGTTGTGATAAGGTTGAAAGGGCATGCATCCTTATGGTGGGATAGTGTTGAAGCAGAAAGAAGGATGAAGAATAACTCATTGATAAAGAGCTGGGATAGGATGGTAGCAAAGATGAGGGCTAAGTTCTTGCCCAAATATTACCAGTTAATTTTGTATATATAGGTACAGAACCTTAGACAAATATTGTTAACAATGAGAGAGTACACTGAAGAGTTCTACAAAGTAAACCTAAGGGAAGGATATGTGGAAGAGTCAGTAGAAAAGGATTCTAGATATGTCAATGGTCTAAGGATGGATGTCCAAGAAGAGATCAGCATGATATCACCTAGAACAATCAAGGAGGCGTATCAATGTGCCTTAAGGGAAGAAGAAAAGATAGCGAGGAAGCAGAGCTTCAACAGAGGTCGAGCTTCAACCAGAGGAAGAGGACAAGCAGCTGGAAGAGGAAGATTTGGAGCACAGAGGGGAGAGTCTAGTAACTCTAACCAGCAAGAGATGCATGGTAGAGGAGGTGAATCTACCAGAAGATGACCTTACCAAGGAGGTAGAGGTAGAGAAAGAGGCATAGGAACTATCTATAGGTCCTACAAATTCAACCAGTTGGGGCATAGATCATTTGAATGTCCAGCAAAGGAAGACGTAGGATAGAGAGGAGCCTATGTAGCTCAGAATGAGTAGCATCAAGAGTAGTAGACAATGGCAGAAGTTTTCCAGAGAAAGAAGAGGATTTTATGATGAATAAGGTCTTGTTGAAGCCTAAGAAGGAGCAAGCAGAGCCTGCTCAAAGAAAATCTTTATTCAGGACCACGTGTAAAGTCCAAGGGAAGTGTTGTAAGATGGTGATTGACAGTGGGAGCATTGACAATCTTGTTTCCATAGATATGGTGGAGAAGTTGATTTTAAAGAGGACCAATCATCTTGTTCCATACAAAGTATCTTGGTTACATAAAGGACATCAAATCCTAGTAAGTGAGCAGTGTGAAGTTGATTTCCAAATAGGTCCATATAAGGACAAGATTATGTACGATGTTATGCACATGGATGTTTGTCATAAACTGTTAGGAAGAGCGTGGCAATTTGATAAGAAATTGATTCATGGTGGTAGGAGTAAGTGTCATAGTTTTGAGCAGAATGGGATAAGACATGTACTTCACCCTTTACAAGAAGGTGGTACAGCAGGACAGTCAGCACCCAAAGTCCTAATGTTTTCATGGTAAGAATATTTGCAACAGATTGAGAAGAGTTGAACTATGTTGTGGTATGCAAACCGAGAGTGGTGACAATGAAGACTAACGTGACAGATATACCTGAGGAGATTCAGGAGATGTTGAGTGAGTTTAGTGACATCGTGGTGGATGATTTACCCAATGAGTTACCACCAAGGAGGGATATAAGCCATCAAATTGATTTTATTCCAGGAGCCAATTTACCAAACAAGGAAGCATATAGGTTGACACCTCAAGAGAATGAAGAAGTGAGGAGACAGGTCCAAGGATTGTTGGACAAAGGATTGGTCCAGAAGAGTCTAAGTCCATGTGCAGTACTAGCAGTACTAACACTAAAGAAGGATGTTGAGTGGAGGATGTGTACTGACTCCAGAGCAATTAACAAGATTACTATCAAATATAGGTTTCCATTACCAAGGATGGATGACATGATGGATTGCCTAAGTGGGGCAATGTGCTTTTCAAAACTGGATTTGAAGAGTGGGTATCATTAGATCAAAATCAAAGAAGGAGATGAGTGGAAGACAACCTTTAATACAAATGATGGGTTGTATGAGTGGTTGGTCATGCCATTTGGATTGTCCAATGCACCAAGCACTTTTATGAGATTGATGAATGAAGTCTTGAGATATTTCATACGTAAGTTTGTGATAGTTTACCTTGATGACATTTTGGTCTTCATCCAAACAAAAGAAGAGCATTTGAAGCATCTGAGATATGTTTTAGAGAGGCTGCAACAGGAAAAGTTGTTGGTAAATGTGAAGAAGTGTACATTTATGAAGCTAGAGCTAGTATATTTAGGTTTTGTTATCTCAAGAGATGGGTTTAAGATGGATCCATAAAAGGCGCAAGCAATCATTGATATGCCTTCACCTAGGAACATATTTGAGGTAAGAAGTTTTCATGAATTAACAAGTTTTTATAGGAAATTTATAAAGAGTTTTAGTGGTATTTGTGCGTCTATTGTCAAGACAATTAAGAAGGATAGGTAGTCATTTCAATGGATAGCAGAGGCTGAAAGGACTATCCAGTTCTTGAAGAAGAAGATCACTGAACAACTAGTATTGAAGTTACTAGATTTCAAACACCTTTTCCAAGTAAAGTGTGCTGCTAGTGGAGTAGCAATCAGAGTTGTGCTCAGTCAGGAGAACAAGCCTATAGCGTATTTCAATGAGAAGCTAAATGATGCAAAGCAGAAGTATTTATCTTATGACAATGATTTTTATGCTATTGTTCAAGCAATGAAGCATTGGAGACATTATTTGATGCCTAGAGAATTTGTGTTATATTCTGATAACCATGCATTGCAGTACATTATGCAACAACCTAAGTTGAACCTGAAACATGTCAAGTGGTCTGATTTCTTATAGAGCTTTGCCTTTGTGTTGAATCACATAAGTGGACAGTCAAACAGAGTAGTTGATTCCTTAAGTAGGAGACTACTCATTGTGCAAGAGAATCAGATCCAAGTCATGGGTTTTGAGCATTTAAGGAATTTGTATGAGACTGACATTGATTTCTAAGAGGCTTACAGGGCTTGTAAGAATCCAGTGGAGGTGGACAGAGAGCCATAGGTGGAGTATATGCTACAATATGGTTTACTCTTTAGAAATAGTAAACAGTGTATACCAAAGTGTTCCATGAGAGAGAAATTGATACAGGAAAAACACAATGGAGGTATTAATTTGTCATAGTGGTCTAGGAACTGAAAACATAGTCTCACAAAGAATTTAGACAAATATGCATAAAATTGGAAAAATTGTGTTGCAATGGAAGTAGCAGCTCTGTATATTCAAATGAAAGAATGATGATACAATACAATGGTCGTGATAGAAGCATGAATGCCAAGACAATTCAAATTCCCAAGGAGGTCATTCGAATTGAATGAGTGAGTCTAGCTTAACTGAATGTAAGCCACAGTAAGCACTCAAGTTAACCACTAATCAAAACCCTAATTGACTCAACTGAGCCCTAACTGAAGTCAAAGTGCAATAAATGACTGAGTCTAACTGAAAGTAGCTCAAACACATGTCATTGCAAGCCAACCAACAAGTGGTATCACATCAATGACTCCAATGAACCTCGATGAGGATAACTGAAGTGTAACTAACCATCAAAAGTGGTTGGAGGAACCCCTGTTGACTCCAGTTCATTAAATAATAAATTTAATGAAAGGAGGCACCCCTGTTGACTCCAGTGCATTAAATAATCAATTTAATGAAAGGAGGCACCTTCACTACTCTATTTAACTAATTGTAACCATCCGTTAGCAATAAAGTGCATTTATGACACTTAGATCACCCCCAGAGTGCTCTAGTTAGCCTCCTCGAATGAAGGAGAAGGCTAAGTTAGCCTCCTTGACTGAAGGTAGGCATGGGTGTGCTCATGTTGATGTCATAAAGTGCTCCTCTGATGTCAATTAAGTCAATAAAACTTAGGATAGTGGTTTAACTAGGCCAAATTGACCAAAATGAGTGTATATGGTGGTAAATGTCTCCAACACCCCCCCTTAATCTATACTCAGGAGGAGTAGAAAACATAAAGTGCATAAGAATTCTAGGGCCCCAGTAACTAAGGCCAAAGTTCACCTTGTACAATACTGAAACTCAAACAATGCTCAAAAACAAACTAAGTGAGGAAAAGAGGGAAAACCCAGTGGTAAAAACCCCCCCTCAAGCTGAACACTGAAAGTAGTTGGATCACCCTAATGAACTCACCCCCAATAGTGAAAGGAGGTAAGTGAACTTATTTTCTAAAAATCTCTTGGTGAATATGTCTACAATCTGCTCATTAGTCAGGCAGTATTGCAGAATGATGGTCCTGTCATGCACTAGCTCCTTGATATAGTGCATGTGTATCTCTACAGGCTTGGTCTGCTGCTTGGTAACTGGATCTGTGGATATCTTAATAGCACTTTGATTTTCACAAAAGAGGACGATGGACAAAGTACTACCAAGATCAAATTCTGAAAGAATTCCTTGCAACCAAACATCTTGGATGCAAGCATTCACCGCTCCTCGATACTCGACCTCTGCTGAAGACAATGCTATGGCGGCCTGCTTTTTGCTAGAACAGAAAATGGGGCCACCACAAAACATGAAGACATATCCATAAGTTGAATTTCAATCAATAGAATCACCCACCCAATTGGAATCTGTGTATCCAACCAGCTCTAGCTCGGAGTCTGCAGCATAGTGAATGTTGTAGGTCCTGGTTCCCTGAATGTACTGGAGGATCCTCTAGGCTACCTTCCAATGAATATCATGGGGCTGTTGCATGTATATTGATATAGAATTCATGGCATAACATATATCATGTCGATAATGAGTCAAGTACAACAAGCTACCAATCAGCTGTCGATAAATAGTGCAGTCCATGGGAGGTGTGCTTTTTCCTTCTTCAAGGTTGATCCCTGAAAGGAAAGGGAATGGTGCAGGCCTACATTCAGCCATATTAAACTTGAATAAAAATTATGATATGTATTTGGACTAAGTGACCACTATCCCATCATAATTTTGCTCAATTTCGAGCCCCAAAAATTGTTTTAAGAGCCCCAAATCGCTCATTTCAAATGCATTGTGGAGAGCAGTTTTGAAGACTAAAATAGAATAAAATGTGCTACATGTGATCAGTAAGTCATCAAAATATATAAAAATAATAATAAAATGACCATCAGACTACTATATATACACATTTGGATCTGATCTACACCTTTGGAAGTTTTGCCAGAGAAGGAAGGCATCCATCTTGGAATACAACTCTCTTGGGGCCTGTTTTAACCCGTATAGTGACTTCTTTAGCTTGAAAACAAAATATGGATCGGAGATGTAGCCCTCAGGATGCTTCATGTATATCTCCTCATGAATATCTCCATCTAGAAATTCTGACTTAACATCCATATGATGCACATCCCAGTGCTTAGATGCGGAAATTGCCAAAACTAGGTGGATGGAATCCATTTTTGCAACCGGTGCAAAAGTCTCATGGTAGTCCACACCTTGGACCTGGGAGAAACCTTTTTCCACCAGCCTTGCCTTATATTTGCAAGTTCTACCATCTGCAGCAACCTTAGTTCGAAACACCCACTTGCATTAAACCAACTTCCTCTCTTCATCCATGGCAACTTTCCATCTCAGATCCTTCCGAGCATGGTAGTAGGACTTGGGGTCTGAACTTATCATCAAATAACAAGATTCAGACAGAAAATAATTAGTACAATAGAGCACAATACCTTCTCTTTGGAAATCATACCAGGTTCTCCTTGGATCATCCGGATTTTCAATGTTATCTCCTGCGTAGGAGAGTGTCTGTTGGGCCCATGTTGGGAGATGATTTTGTACTTCAGGTTCTAACTCAGCATCTGATGTTTGCTGTACACTGATATCAGAAATCATAGGATCCAAATTAGGTTCATCACCCCCAATTTCATCATCCAAATATTCAATAGAATAGGAAGGAAATTCAGCAGTTTTCTCCTTCACTAGTTCCACCTCCTAAAGAGGCTCATCGAACTTGACACTCCTTTCAATGATGATCTGTTTTGTTTTGATATCCAGCAGCTTGAAACCTTTTGATTCATCAGGATACCCAATAAACAGACATTCTATGCTTTGCGGTTGTAAAGCCCTCCTTTTATCAAGTGGAATTCGGGCCCATGCAGTGGACCCAAACACCTGCAGGTTCGACACATCCGGCTTGTGTCCGAAGTATGCTTCGAAAGGGGTCTTCCATTTCATAGATGAGTGTAGCACTCTATTCTGAATGTATGCTGCATCATGCATGGCTTCAGCCCACAAATTTGCAGCCAACTTCTTTGATTCCAACATACAAGTGGTCATCTCCTTGAGAAACCGATTCTTCCTTTCCGCTACACCGTTCTGCTGGGGGGGTGTTGGGAATTGAATGTTGGACCTGAATACCACTTTGGGAGAATGTGTGCAGTAACTCATTACTGACATACTCTCTGCCATTATCAGATATCAAGGTCTTGATCTTTTGGCCAGATGCATTCTCAAGCAAGGCCTTCAATTCAGTGAATTTTTCACATACTTGAGACTTCTTTTTGATAAAGAAGACCCATGTGTACATGGAAAAATCATCAATAAAAGTCAGAACATACCTTGATCCATTCATGGATGTGATAGGCATGGGACCACTGATATCAAAATGTATCAGTCCCAAGATATGTAGCTCGGCTTGCCTTCCCCTGATCAAACTTGTGCTCAAGGTGCTTTCCAACAACACAGCCCTTGCAAATTCCAGCGGTTGCCTTGATGACCGGGAGGCCTTCAACCATGGAGTTTTTATGTAATTTCTGCAAGTATTTGAAGTTGATATGGCTGAACCTTTCATTCCACAGTATACTAACTTCATTTCCATGAGTCAGCAGTGCGGTGGGATATGCATCCGCCACAAAATGGGAAAATTCATAGGCTTTTGCATGATGGTTTGCAAGGCCTTTTGCAACAAGTTTCCTGGATGCAAGTTTTGTGATCTCTACATCATTCGGGATGAAGGATACTCTCTTGGTAAGTCCCTTATGTTTCATTTGATAAACATTTAGGAGGTTTGATGCTAGAGATGGTACATACAAAACATTTGAAAAATATCCATTCTCAAGATCAACAGTACCTTGTCCTTCTGAAATGATGGTGGAGTCATCTCCCATGTGGATGGGGATGGATTTTCTGGTCTCCAAATATGAGAAGGAGTCTCTTTCAGCCATCATGTGGTTTGAAGCTCCAGAACCTATCAAGAGTGCTTTGGACTTCAAAGCTTGCCATGAGGGCATGACCTCTTTCATGTTGTGGTTCTCGATCTTGTTGATCTCTCCTTCGAAATCTTTCCGAAAGATTGATGTGATTTATCTCAAGGAAAGAGGTAGATTCATCAAGTTTCTTCTTCATGTAGGCATGTTCAAGGTGGAATCCCTTCCCGCAGTATGAACACTTGACTTTTTCCTTTCCATGATGCCATTTTCCTTTGTTCTTCTTTGAGCTGGAAGACTCATCATGCTGTTGGTTTTCAACTTTACGCTTAGGAGCTTTGAATTTATTTTTTGGGTTCTTCTGCTGCTTTGCTTTACCCTTCAGATCTTTAGGCCCTGAGACATGGAGGGCTTGATCATGGGAGGATCTGATGATCCCCATCTGGACAAGCTTATCATGTTCACTTGTTAGGGACTCAATGAAGGCATTGAGTGAAGGCATCTTCCATCTATGGGTTGTGAGCTTCCCCACATAGAATGTAGAGACAAAAACTGAATAATCAGCTCCAATTTTGGATATTATGGCAAGGATGAGCTAATCATCCTCCTTCTCCACTTTGCATTACTTCAACAGTAAGACAATGTGCTTGAACTTTGTGAAAAAGTCATTCAAGGTCTTGAAATTGGAAGGCTGGAGAGACGTCAACTCATTCTCAAGCTGGTATACTCTCAAATCATCCTGCTTTCCATACAGGGTTTCCAATTTGTCCCATATTTCCTTTGGAGTCTTCAATCCCAAAAGATGGAAAAGAAGATCTCGGGAAATAGAGAGGCACAAGAATCCAAATGCTTCATCTTTCTTGTTCAAGAATCTAGCTTTGTCTATCACAGAAGAATTCTCTTCTTCAATGTCCATAGTGACCCTATAGAGTCCTCTGGCATGTAGCTAGATCTCCATGTCTCCTTTTCATGAGTGGAAATTGAGCGGAGTCAAGAGTTCTACGAAAGAAGCCATCTGAATCTGCTGGAGCGAATGCTTTCACCTGTTAAAACTTGAAAAATCACAACAAAAGGGGCACTGTAAGGTTAGAAAGCCTGCACATTTTAGGATTTCATCACACCCAGCATAGTCTATCAATCAATCTTGATCAACAATTTCCTTACTTGGGGTATTAAGTGGTAAGCCTTGGCTTCTAGTGCAGTGCTGGAATTTTTGAGCTTTGCTCAATTTTTCATGCAAGATCTGTCAAAAACCTTGTTTTTGAGAGATATGAGCTTCATCTTGCCATGAGATCTGATACCATATTAATTTTTCACAGTGGTCTAGGAACTGAAAACGCAGTCTCACAAAGAATTCAGACAAATATGCATAAAATTGGCAAAATGGTGCTGCAATGGAAGTAGCAGCTGTGTATATTCAAATGAAAGAATGATGATACAATACAATGATCATGCTGGAAGCATGAATGCCAATACAATTCAAATCACCAAGTAGGTCATTCCAATTGAATGAGTGAGTCTAGCTTAACTAAATGTAAGCCATAGTAAACACTCAAGTTAACCACTCATCAAAACCCTAATTGACTCAACTGAGCCCTAACTGAAGTCAAAGTGCAATAAATGACTGAGTCTAACTGAAAGTAGCTTAGAAACATGTCACTGTAAGCCAATCAACAAGTTGTAGCGCATCAATGACTCCAATGAACCTTGATGAGGTTAACTGAAGTGTAACTGACCATCAGAAGTGGTTGGAGGTGCCCCTGTTGACTCCAGTTCATTAAATAATCAATTTAATGAAAGGAGGCACCTTCACTACTTTGTTTAACTGACTGTAACCATCAATTAGCAATAAAGTGCATTTATGACACTTAGATCACCCCCAGAGTGCTCTAGTTGGCCTCCCCGAATGAAGGAGAAGACTAAGTTAGCCTCCTTGACTGGAGGTAGGCATGGGTGTGCATATGTTGATGTCATACAATGCTCCTTTGATGTCAATTAAGTCAATAAAAATTAGGATAGTGGTTTAACTAGGCCAAATTGACCAAAATGAGTGTGTATGGTGGTAAATGTCTCCAACAGGAGGTATGGAAGGTCACTTTGGAAGTGATAAAACCTTTGGATAGTTAGGTCATTTCTATTTTTGGCCAAGGATGAGGTCTAAAGTTGAGAAGTTTGTAAGAAGATGTAGAGTATGATAGCATGCTAAAGGAAGAAACCAGAACACAGGGTTGTATACACCATTGCCTATTCCAACTAGGCCTTGGGATTCTGTGAGTATGGACTTCATTCTGGGTTTACCAAGAACTCAGAAGGGACATGATTCTATCTTTGTACTTGTTGATAGATTCCCTAATATGGCACATTTCATTCCATGCTACAAGACTAGTGATGCTACACACATTGCTAACTTGTTTTTCAATGAAGTTGTGAAGATACATGGTTTACCTAGAAGCCTTGTATCAAACAGAGATGTGAAGTTCATAGGTCATTTCTGGAGGACCTTGTGGAAGAATTTGGGTACCATACTGGACTTCAGTTCAGCATATCACCCATGGTCTGATGGACAAGCAGAGGAAGTTAATAGGAGTCTAGGGAACCTGTTGAGAAGTATGATTGGAGAGAGTCCAAAGCCGTGGGATGAGTCCATTTCAAATTCTGTATGGAATGCATATAAGAGGAGTGTGTGAACTTCATGACTTAGGTCAATTGGAGAAAAGGAGTGCTGATGGAGAAGAGTTTGCAATGAGGATCAATGAACTACAGGAGCAAGTGAAAGCAAGGTTACAGCAGAGTAACACCAGTTACAAGGCTAGAGAAGATTCCAAAAGAAGAGAGAAGAACTATGAAGTAGGAGATTTGGTCTTAGCATATCTAAAGAGAGAAATATTTCCAAAATGAGAGTATAACAAATTGAAGATGAAGAATATTGGACCCTACAGGATACTCAGAAAATTCTCAACAAATGCTTATGAGTTAGAGATTCCTACTGGAGTGGGTATTTCACCAATATTTAATGTTGCGGATCTATATCCTATTGTAGCAGGTGATACTAGACCCTTTGCATAAGGTGAATATCCTATTGAAGACCTACAATGGGTGAGGCATACACATGTGGAACAGCCATTGGAAGTTGTGGCCATTATGGACACTAAAGTGGTAAATAGTACAAGGAAGAAGGACTATTTGGAGTATTTGGTCAAATGGAAGAAGCGACCAACAGAGGATTCTACTTGGATGAGCATTGCAAAGTTGGAAGTCAAGGGTTTCACTATAGCCGATCTAATGAACATGGATTCATAATTTTTTCACCCTTGAGATTCTGATGCAGGAGCATCATGGCATGCTAGCAATGTGATGAGTTGGTCACATGCTGTGGCATATTTTTGGTTTTTTTGTTGAGTCATAGTTTGTTAGCGCCGGTAGGAATTATTGTGGATCATGACTCCATGCGAGGATATCAATTCACGGGTTGTTTGTTGTGACAGGGATGTTTCATCATGCTTTGTAGTTGTTTGTTTTCAGTTGCAAGCCCACTCGATGGGGGAGGTAACAGTTTAGCTTAAACAGGTAGGTTAGAGAAGTCCGAGGGATTCTTCTCTTCAGCGTAAGAATTCCAATTTGTAGAGAGAAGGTCAGACCTGCGTCTGGTTCCACTTGTAAATATTTTCAAAATACTAAAGAAGCAGAGCTGAGCTATGTGTTTGTTAGATTGCTTAATAGAAGGATTAGTTGTGTGTTTGCAGTGTTGTTATCCTATATGCATGTGTTGTTTGAACTATGTATCTGTGTAGAGCCAACTTCAACGGTTTTCTGAACATCTATGTATTTCTGTGAAATTGTTGATTCACGCATTAAATTGTTGCTTGAATAGTTGAAATAGGCCATAGATGCATGCATAGAAGTGTTAGGCTAATGAATCGTGAAGATCGAAGGTTGGATTGATCGATCCTTTGATCAGTCAACGCAGAGTGCAAATTTTCTTCCATTAACGTGTCTTATCGAGAATGGATGGAGAGGATTGAATTCACAGAAGAAGATATGATGGTCCAGGAGAGATCCACAGCAGAAGTTGCAAGGATGATAATGGATCTACAAAGATCTGTGAGATCATAATCAAGGAGCAGATCGATGGTCATGGAGAAGGTCGCACGAATCTAACGGTTGTAAAAGTTGTGGGAGAAGGCTTGTAGAAGACTAGTTGTGTAGAAATAATAAATCAATGCTATGAGCAATGATTCTAAGAAGAATCACAGGAAATAGATCTTGCTACTAAGAATTCTCACAAGCATACACAGGAAAAATAGAGAGAAGAAAGGAGACTGAATCACATGAATGAAGAGATGAATATTGGTATGTAACCTTCCATTGAATAATTATGAATAATAGTGTACATAAATAGTACATCCCTCGTAGGAAAATCTAATTGTATGGAAACAACTCATAAATCTCAAAAAGGCTGACTTACCAAAATATAGCAAACCCCCATAGGTGGCTAAAGCACTTCCCAAATCTATCAAGGACCTCATGAGTTGGCAAAAGCATGAGTTATTTGTCAAGGAGATGGAAAAACATGCTAATCCTAGAAAATGGAGAAAAACTAATGGAGGATGGGTTGGAAACAAAAGCTCTCAGTTTCCTAGTTGACTAGCTTTTATCTTATCCATAGAAAAGCAGGAAAAGCAAAAAAAGCAGAATAAAGCAGAATCTGTTGTAAAGTCCTGTATACTAATTCTGGATGGTCAAAAGGTGGTCAAGATCAACCCAGAATTGGAAATTAATCATTCCTAGAATATAGATGGCATGTATTGACTTTAAGGTGCAAGTGGATGCCAACTAATTAAGCTAGTGGATGAATAATTAATCAAATAATGATTAATTATTTTATCCTAAGTTGTGAGTGGTTTTAATATATTCCAACGCCCCCCTATAAGTTTGACTTTATGATGGTATGAAAAAAAATATAGATGCATATAGGGCCCAGCAACAAGGCTATGGTCACCCTTTTACAATTATTATGTCCAGAAAAGTGAGGAAAGAGGCAAAACCACATGGGGAAAGTCCTCCCTCAAGATAGGACAAGGCACAAAATTTGACATATTTCTTCAACATATCTTCATCTTCACTTTAATGAGCTGACTGAACTTCTTCTAGATGAAGGACTTTTTGAAGAAATCATGAACTCCATGATCATGCGCTGGAGTGTAGAACCTCCAAGAAGGAAGAGGAGAGACTTCTTGTATCTCATCAACTGATGAAGTAGGAGCATTATCTGAATGCTTGTTTCTGTTTTCAAACTTTGATCTGCAAACATAATCTGAAATGGAAAAGATATCTATGCATACTCCTTTCCAAAGAGTACAAAAAATAAGGCAATTTATTTCACACCCAATTCCTTGAATAGCTGCAAAATTGTGATGTGAATCACATGTCAATCTTCCAATCCGATTTAGCACCTGTATAGATCTGATATGAGGCTGATAAAACTCTGATATATCAAAAATATTAGCATATGGAACAGCAAAGACAAAGGATTCATTGGCTCCATGAGGATATAGGGCTAGACTAGGAAAATTATGAGCAACCGGGGAAAACTGATAGGTGTAAAAATCTGAATGATGTATGGGCATAAGATCTGGACCATAAGTGTTTAGAATAGATCCAAACATGTTTAAAATTAGTCCAAATATTACTAAGGACATGGATAACCAACCAATAAAAGATGGGAAAGACTTCAAACCATGTAAGATAAATATCACTGCATAAGAGACCAATGAGGAATCAACTAGTGATCTTGGGATTTGTATAGTCTTAGGATTATTTATAGGTATGGTAGATGGTATGGATGATGGTATGATATGTGTATCAACCTGTAAATATTCTTCTAAAACAGAATCCAAAGGATCACATATAAGCATACCAATAGACTCATGGGAATACACTGGTAATGAATCCTCTGTATGAAAGGAGGAAATAAGGAGATGTTCAAAATATTCAAGAAGGCTCTGAGTATTGATTCCAAGAAAAAATTAGGATATGCTGAAGCACATGAGATCAATTAAGGTAATTGGTATGATACAAATCAGGCTTGATGTGGCTAAGCAAACATCCTGAAAGTCATTGGGTTGTGCACCATCAATGAGAGAGGTATGCACAAGGTGTGAAGAATCTGGCACATAGATCTCAGAATCTAAGATAGGAGATTTAGAGAATAATGAATGGGTTATAGGATCATAATAAATATCATCATCAGCTCCATATGTTACTTCTTTTTCATCAATAGTATCACAAGAAGAAAAATCACCTTCAAGAGACACAGAAAAAGATGGCTCTTCAATATTTGCTTCTTCATTGAAGGAGGAAGCATTCGAATGAAAGAGGGCAGCAGAAACATGAACTGTATGAGAAACTTCTTCATCATGATCAACTTCATCATAGAATGTAGAGGCCAATAAATATTGAGAAAGAGAACAAGAGGAGATGCTAGGTTCGCTCCATGCTTCATCTTCAATTTCCTGCAAACCAAAAGCTTTGTCCAAAATTTTCCGAAGCTCAAATGGAAATTCAGCAGAATCTCATCTTTGGCTTCCAATAAGCATAGTTGAAAGGATATAGTAGAGGAATTTTTGAATCCATATTTAAGTTGTTTATATTCTCTAAGAGATACTCTCTGCAAAACAAACTAGGAGAAAATCTTGTAAGCTAGACAATCTCTTCTTCGGAGAGGGATAGGAGACTGGATGCGCTTCTCAACTCTGTAGAACTTGATCAACCTGCTGCTTTGATACCATGTATAAATAATAGATCAATTATATGAGCAATTATTCTAAGAAGAAGCACAGGAAATAGATCTTGCTACTAAGAATTCTCACAAGCATACACAGGAAAAATAGAGAGAAGAAAAGAGACTAAATCACATGAATGAAGAGATGAATATTGGTGTGTAACCTTCCATTGAATAATTATGAATAATAGTGTACATAAATAGTACATCCCTCATAGGAAAATCGAATTGTATGGAAACAACTCATAAATCTCAAAAAGGATGACTTACCAAAATATAGCAAACCCCCATAGGTGGCTAAAGCACTTCCCAAATCTATCAAGGACCTCACGAGTTGGAAAAAGCATGAGTGAGTTGTTAAGGATATGGAAAAAAACATGCTAATCCTAGAAAATGGAGAAAAACTAATGGAGGATGGGTTGGAAACAAAAGCTCCCAGTTTCCTAGTTGACTAGCTTTTATCTTATCCATAGAAAAGCAGGAAAAGCAGAAAAAGTAGAATAAAGCAAAATCTATTGTAAAGTCCTGTATACTAATTCTGTATGGTCAAAAGGTGGTCAAGCTCAACCCAAAATTGGAAATAAATCATTCCTATGATATAGATGGCATGTATTGACTTTAAGGTGCAAGTGGATGCCAACTAATTAAGCTAGTGGGTGAATAATTAATCAAATAATGATTAATTATTTTATCCTAAGTTGTGAGTGGGTTTAATATATTCCAACAAGTTGCGAGGGAATAACTTGGGAAAGTTGGTTGAGAAACTTGCAACCTGCAACCCGCAACCCGCATTTGCGAGAAGGAAGTTGTGGGCGGGATCTTGTGGAAGCAAATTTGTGAGGAGGTAATTTAGAGTTGAATTTGGTCGAGGGTTAAATTTGGTAATCCTAATAAGTGTAGGAGCGACCAGATCCTATAAGTGCTGGTTGGATTGGTTGTGTTTGATCCATCATGCACCGAAAAGCCTCTAATATTTATTAGTAGCTAATGGTTCATAGTTAGGTTGTATGGGTATAGGTTAAACGTTCATAGTTAGAGGGTATGGATAGAATTTAATGGTTCACAATTAGGGGGCATGGGTAGAGGTTAGGGGTTCACAATAAGGGTTATTCCACAACCCTATAGCCCCTAAACAATTAGGATACTATAAGAATGGATCCCAAGAGAATATGACACAATATAGAAAAAAAATACAACTTTATTTTCTATACATTTCTTAAATAGATAGGTAGGATTTTAAAATGATATATATTATATGTAAATAGATATAGAGACTACATCGTTTTAAGATGGAGTTGATGTGGTATGGAATGTGGGATAAGGGTTAATGGGATTATAGGTAGAGACTAGGTCTTCATAGTCATGGTTTTTCGTAGAACCCTCCAACCCCTAACCAACTATGATCTTAAAAGAGGAGTTTGTGTAGGGAGTTAGCTAGGGTCAGGGATAGGGATAAGGGGTTTAGGGGTATGCAGTTAGGGATAAGGGGATAAAGGGTATGTACCTAGAGATACAAGTTTGGGATTAGGGGGTATGTTTTTCACTTATATACATACATGGGTTAGGCCCATGCATGTGATCCCATGGACAATGTGCAAAACCCCGATTTCTCATGCATTTCCTACATAGGGAATCATTGGCCCACAAGTACCTTGTAAGAAAAAAAATTGATATGGAATTGAGGATATTAGCCCACATTGAGGAAAGAAGTTTATATTTGCACTTTCAAGATAATAAGAAGAATACTCATGAGGGTTGTCTAACACTTTTAAGATAATAAGGGATTGGTAATTATGTACCCCTCTATCCATATGATTGTAAATGGGAATTATAATGTCTTTTATTTGAGAAAATTCATTTAGATACTTTTTTCATGAATAACAGTAAGTTTCCTTCAATGGGAATATTCCTACCAATGACAAATTTTCATAGAATTTATCACCTTGGGTGGCTCTATCTTATGGAAAATATAGGATTATTCTTATACTTTCACGGGTGTGGGCCTCTCCCTTTGGATTTCATTATCATGGGTGAAAACCCCTTGCTATTTTATGGAAAATATATATCTATTCTTATACTTTCATTGGTGTGTGCCTTTCCCATTGGATTTCATTACCATTGGTGAAAACCCCATTGAATTCAACCCAATGGACGGTGCACATTTGGAAGGCCATACTTTGAAACAAAAAAATATATGTGCTTGGACCTTAATAGGGACTCATATATGGGCATGCTGGTTGATTTATATTTTTCATTTTAGTGAAATCTTAGGGGATTGATTAATAATTAGTGGTTGATGGATAAAACTTAATTAAATTTGGTTTTTAATTATTTTATATTATTGAAAAAAATTATCCTCTAAAATGAAATGAAAAAATTTTGAAGGCTTTTTATGTACAAATGTTGGCAAGTTTCATAATCATTCCTTAAAAAACAAGAAGTAATAAATGGTGATTGAATTGAAAATATTTTGAAAATAAGGTTTTCTTTTGAATTAATAGGGTATTAAGATCACAATTGTAAACTTTTTCAATTTACATAAGTCCTTTCTTTATTTGATTCATCTAAATGTTTATTTGCATCCCAATTAATTGATTTTCAGAGTTAAGTGCTTATTCCAACATGTATAAGTGAATTTTGTTAATATCTAATGCTCTGATTTATGTTTTAATTTTTATATTATAGCCTTAAATTTCGTTAAGGATACATACCCCCATGGTTGGCGTGCACCAACCCAAAGTTAGAGGAACCAAGCATAATCTCTAGGTTGTGAGGAGTATTGTAGTTCGTTCAATATGATACCAGTAAAGAAAAAAGTTTAAGAAAGAGTGAGAGCTTACACATATCTAAGTTGTTGAAATCCATTCATCCATATTCACAATACATAGTGTTATGTGAAAACAATGCATGTGTTATGTGAAATCCATCAATATCAACATCTCAATCATATAACTAATAAAACAAGAATTGATTGTTATCTCATCTGATTCTGACAATCCAAGGTACAACAAATGGAATTTCGGTTATTTGCCCAAGTTTGGTATCATAAAATAGTTTATAGGTTCGAATACATTGTATCATCCAGATATCTCAACTGGATTTATTGATAAAGGAAGGAGTACACTTTTAATACACAAGGTGCATTTTTCCATGGCCATTGTATTTTTTTCAATTCCACATTTATGGGAAATTGGCAAGCATT
>LPNX011221872.1:882198-946980 GCA_001517045.1 Pseudotsuga menziesii
GAGCATTACATCGACGAAATGTCTCTGATATGAATTCTAGACATCATGATAATGTTAGGGGTGCCCTTAATCCACCAGTCACACACTTGAAATATGTTTTCTCATACTAGATTTGGAACCAAGGTTTCATTCAGTGGAATGCAATGTAAAATTTTCACACTGGGGGGGTTAACTTTGGCAATCACTACCTTGAACATTAAAAGAGGATGTGGCAGGATTTGAAATGGAAAAAATAATGTCTTTGAGTTGAAGGAATGCAGTTCTACTGAACTATTTGATTCTAATTCCATGGTGACAAACTTTGTAAGTGTTCCCTAAATTCCATTTGGCCGTGAGTTGCAAATTTCAACAATATTTTATACTCTAAGAAGTATTTGACTCCATATGTTCCCTTAATATTCATAGATATATTGTTTTGAATTCTTTTTGACATTGGATCAAGGGGAGTGTTGGGTAAAAGATTAAGCAATTTATAATAGAATTCCAACGATTTAATTGTCAACCTGGAGAGAGCGTAAACTTGTGAGGCACAAACAAAAATATGTAGGGGAAGAGTGTCGCTGAACCTAATCTACAATCAAAATTGAATCTAAGTTATGAAAACAGGAAATGACATAAGAATAAATCTAAATGCAGAAAATAGGATATTAGATGGAAATAAATCTAATTAAAAAAAACATAAAATTGCATAAATTAACTTAATAAAGCAAGACTGAATTTGCATGAAATAAACTGGTATAAAGCAATCGAAAGTAACTTGTGAGCTCACATAAAATCAATACTGAAAATGCATAAAAAGAAATAACTAGAATTCTATACTAAGAACTCATAAGAAAGAAATTAACTGAAATTCTATACTAAGAACTCATAAGAAAAAAATCGCTGAAAATCTATATTAACATGGAGGAATCAAAGGATGTGCATTAAGCATCATCTCCAGTACATAACAATCAGAAATCTTATTCTATGACTAACTATGAAAGAGATCTAGACTATCTTCTACTTCCAAACCACTAGAGAGGCCTCTAACCAAAATGAGGAGAGAGCTCTCCTATTTATACATAAATCCAAGATAACTAATCATAATTACAGATCCACTATTCTCTCAACCTATCCCTTAAAATTCTCAACAAATCTACAACTCATCCCTTTAAATCCTCAACCAAATATTGGATGAGATATTCTCTCCACACCTCCATGATCTTCTCCTTGAAGTTAGGTCACATCTTGATGATGAAATTCGAATTTGAAGCTAGGTAGTGATTTTTGAACTTGGTAAAGTCTTCAAATACACCTGTAAACATCACCAAACTCACCCAACTTTAGAGTATAATGAAAATATGTTATTTTTCTCAATAATTAACCATAAATTCACTCAAAAACTAAAAAATAAATGATTTGGAAAAAATAGTAATATAAACCCATATTTATTATGGAAGTGATGAATATTAATGGTTTTATGGAAGGATATAATGGAATAAAGTGATAAATAGTATATGAAATGATGAATAAAATGTGGTCTTTTTGCGGCTCAACATACCCCCCAACTTGACTATTTGCATGTCCTCATGCAATTATGAATTGATTCCTTTAAAACTTTTGGCTTGTAGCTGAGGCTTTACATGATGATGGTATGTAACAGTAAATCATTCCATGATTTTGAAATGCATGAGTGGCAGTGATTTTTTTTATTTTTCTCTATTTTATATATATTTTTTGTGGTTGGTTCTTGTGTGACAACCATAACAAATGTTGGTTCTTGTGTTAACAACATTTGCTTGTTTTATTTGTATTTTTGCTGCAATACATAATATTTTTAAAAGTATACATGCATTAGAAATGATGAACCATCAATGTATAGTAAAAAGCCTTTTCTTCATATTATGAATCATGCCAATATATATAGCATAGTTTGGGACAGACATGTTGGTTAAGGGTAAATGAGATGATGAATGTGTAACATGATAATGAATAGTCCCCCCCCCCCCCAACTTAAGATGTATTGGGTTTATGAAAAGTGAGAAAGGGAATGTAGTGAGGGAATTTTCCAAATTCATTCATTTTCTAGCATTTAAGGAATTACATGGTTAAATATTAGAAAACAGCATACCTCCACTTACCCAAAAAACTGATGAACTATACAAAAGGAATGTGGCTGATACTGCTGATGTAAAACTGCTGATGATGATCATGAAAAATATATAGTCTTCACCTGCTACGAAACCCGATGGTACAATTCTTACCATGTGAATAAATGTGTCGATGTCAAACATGAAAAAAAATCATTGGATTACCGACCATTAATGAATGTCATTAACCAATGCGAGGCAATCTCACCATTGATGTCAATGAGTGCCAAGGTACCTAAGTACATCATACAAAGTGTGAATAAATGAGTTGATGTCGAGCCACTTGCAGGATCTAACGATCAAGGGACATTGATGTATTCCCATGATTGTTAGTGAGAGAACTTGCCATTAAGGCATGCAAGCCTCAAGGTACTGAAAATGAACTCTAGTCTCTATCCCAGATAATGTGTTGAGGTCGATGGGAAAGACTTGTTAAAAGGTGGGCCTTAAGGAATCCCACGTTAGTCAACACGAGTTCTACATAATAAGTGGTAGGACTATAGATAAAAGATCTCATGGTCAAACATTTTTTATAGCAGGGGTAGCAAAGCAATGTAGTCATGGAAAGAAAGCTGAATGGTTTTATTCATAAGGAAAACAATAAACTGAAAATGAGGAAATTGTGTGCGACTAGGAAAGGTAGACATGCAGGAAGTTATGATGTATAAGGTAGTGAAAAAGTAGATGCTGACATGGATAATGGATGAGCTTGGAAGGAAAAAGGATAAGTAATCATGACATGACGTAATTGATTTCTGAAAGGCTTCTTTGTGGCAGCAAATGTCATGACATACACAAGGGAAAACTCAACTCCTTCGAACTTTCAATGGAACATTTTTTCTGAAAAATCTTCTGCAATTCTGGAAATCAATTATGCATGCATTCGTTCGTCTTTAAATCTGCAAAAGGTTAACATTTTCCTGCAACCAACTTGTGAGATCATCAAAAATATAGAAAAAATATGTGCTTAACAAATCAAGTCAAAGAAAATAAATGAAATTATTTTATACCTGAAAGTGGCAACCCTTCTTGTCGAAACTTGTTTCTAAGTTACTTGCAAAAACAAGTTAGCGCAATAATCATAACATTTTGAAGATTCCAAGTTTAAAATTTATAATTTTATGATTTTATTTACTACCTAATACTTTTTATTTATTTATATGTGTTTAGTTTTTAATTTTATTTTAATTTTATTTTTGTAATGTTATTATTGCACTGTTTTTGTATATATAACTTTAAATATGATTTTACAAAAACAAATTTTCATGTGTCAATGTGTTTTTTTCTAATGTTTTTAATTGTTTTGAAAAAAAACAAAAAGAAATTTGATTCATGCGTCTTTATATAAATATTGATCAACAAAGGGAGAGGGGGTCAACCCTTTCAGTGGTCGACCCCTCTAAAAGCAGACTATCTTAATGATCAAACAAACGATTTGTTATGATAGGTTTGGCATCTTGAAACAAACGCCTACCTATCTACCTCCCCCAAACAGGAGATATGTCAGGTCCCACTGCGCAAAAATAAAATTTAAGAAGAAGGCTTGGCTGCGATAGCAGCTGCCTTCGATTTTAAAGACACATATTAATAAGATTATTTTTGTTTATTTTCCTAATGTTAATTTATATATTTTTTAATTTTTATGTTGTTTTAAAAACGAATGTTTTTATTTATTTACAAAACTCTTTTATTTTGTTTTTATTATATTATTTTTAAAATTTAATTTATTTATAATAAAAAAAAACTTTCTTGGTCAAAACTTCTGAATGACTTATGAGTGTAAATCATGTGTCAAAACATGAATTTTTTAGTTTTCAAGAGATTCCAAATTTATTTGCAAAAACAATTTTAATTGTTTGTGATTTTTTTTAAAGTTTGTTTGTTTATAAAAACTTCTTTTATTCTAAAACAATGAAAATCAACTAAATATTTTTTATATGTTTTTATTTTTATTTGTATTATATGTTTTTTTTTTTTTGGTTTATATCTCATTAAAGTTAGACTTCTCATTATGTATTATTTTCTTATGTATTTTTAACTTACTCTTGAACATCCTATAGGATAGACACTCTTAAATTAATAATTGTGGCCTTTCATAACTTTAAGATGATGTCCCCTTTATATTAAAATTAAATGTGTCATTTCAAATATGAAGAAATTCATACCAAGTCAAAGTAGATCTATTTTTGAAAAGGTTTTGATTGAAACCTTTAGTCGTTTTCGATTTATTTTGCCTGCATAATTTCAGGAGAGTTTTACAAAAGTCGACGATAATATTATTGAAGACCATCCTATTTGCTGGAAAAGAAAGACTCGAACGGATAGAGAGAGCAGTGACTAATTACACTCAAAAAGAAAATTATTATCATTCTAGTTATTGAATAGAAATAAATTGATATGATAAATCTTACCTATAATATATACATTTTTGTTATTAAATTACTTATCATGGATTTTAAACCCGACAAGAGAGTTCTTTGAAATTACTGAAAACCTAGGACGAATTGATATTTAAAATGAGCACCATTTCTGGGAACCACTGCCATGATGCCTTCAGATATCATTTCATACCCATGGAGCCCACGCGCACGCCACTATTGGCAGTCCCAAACGTAGCTATTATGCAGGAAAAACTCTATATACAATTTGAATAGTCCATACAAACCAATAACATCATTTCAAATGCCCGCCGGGGTGTAGACTGACTGGCAAGTGCCGTGTAAATGAAGGAATGTTGTAAAGGAGGTCTCAAGTTCAAATCTCACCCCGACTAATCCGTGCCCCATGCTTGCGGGCTATGTGGACGCACCTGGGGTTATAGTGGCAGCTGACGGGAATGGACCCCGTGTCACGCAAGTACCAGAACCGCTCGGTTACCGATTCCCCCAGTACAAAAAAAAAAAAAAAAACATCATTTCAAATAAAATATTAAAATCTTACATTATGAAAACATAAAAACTTACACTTTATCTCTATTACATTAAATAGGGACATTAAACCACACCTTTGAAATTCATACTTCATGTTTGGAGTTGGAAATCTTTCCAATGACTAAACCAAACTAGAAATCCTATAGGGTGTATTACATTAAATAGGGACATTAAACCACACCTTTGAAATTCATACTTCATGTTTGGAGTTGCAAATCTTTACAATGACTAAACCAAACTAGGAATCCTATAGGGTGTGAGCACATCATTTTGTGAGCTACATTAAAATCATTTGGTTTAGATTTAATTTAAAATTATAAAATATTTTATTAAATTTGGTTTTAATTTAAATTTAACTCCATGTAGTTAAAACGCAAAATATTTAAAAAAGCTACATAATTTAAATCAATTAAATTATAAAGATATTAAATTATTGAGTAAAAGTGATTATTAAACATTATGTAACTACGGTCGTCCCACTCATTTTCAAATACTATTATTTTCAAAGATGTTAATTTTCTGATTTTATTTTCTCTCTTCAGAAACCATGTAAATCATGACTCAGTGATATATTCTTGACTGAAGATGAAGATGACAAAATGAACTTTTTGTTTTCATACCAAACAATTATGGAAATTTCACATTAATTAAACCAGCATAGAAAATAACCAGAACTCAATGAAAAGCATCGCAATAAATCTAAATGACTCGGAGGGACGCAAGAAGACGGCAAAGCATTGGAGTGGGTGCACGACCTGAGGTGGAGTCTAGCCCTGGCTTTTGTATTGATCCTCGCCAGTTTTTTTCCTATTTGATTCACATCATGTCAATATTTTATTATCGTTTATTTTGTCACAATCTCAAATAAAATTGAATTCTAGAGTCCCTCTTCCAGATTCCTCCTCCGTATCACTTCCTGCCAGGTTAGAAGATCAAGAATCTCAATACGCAGAAGCTGGAATTCTTCGTAACAAAAGCTCTGTCAATGCGAATCAAGGGAGTCGTGGTGTTTCCGAGGTGGAAATCGGCCTGAGACGTGCGCGGGAAGCCACAAGGAAAGTGATTTTGTACAGGGAACAAAAACAGGAGTCGGGCGATTCCTATTTTATCACCGGTGACATGCCTTTCATCGATTCCTATTTTATCACCGGTGATTCTAAACACCCATGCCTTTCATCGAAGTTATAGGGAAATGGAGAAGCATTTCAAGGCTTTCGTATATCCAGAGGGGGAACCGCCTCTAGTACACATTGGGCCATGTAAAAATCTCTATACGACGGAAGGCAGGTTCCTTGACGAGATTGAACTGGGGAGTCGGTTCAGGACATTGAATCCAGAGGATGCCTACATTTATTTTCTACCCTTTAGCATAACTATGATGGTGACCTACATTTACAAGCCCAAGACATATGATATCACGACGGTTTGTGGCAAATTATATTAATGTGGTTGCCAACAAGTACCTGTTCTGGAACTGAAGTCTGGGGGGTGATCATTTCATGTTGTCATGCCACGACTGGGCATCGATTGCATTTATTGCTAATTCATATTTGTACAATAATTCAATTCGTTGAAGTCGACTAAAAGTGGAACTGGCTATTAGCCATCTACCTGGCTGTCAGTTAATAAAATAGAACAGATCAGCCATATCGCCAGATTTCCAAGATTACTACCGAAGAAATACATAATAGAATTTACAGTCATCTGACAACACATCCATTGCATCTACCAAATCGCAATTAAAGGCAACGATTGCAAGTACCAGATAAACGAATAGAGAGGATTAACTCGCAATAATTACGGAGGATGAGTCACGAAATGAAGATTTTAAGATACTTCTCGTTTACATCAAAAAGATCACACGCAAGGGTTATGACTCCAAGATGTAAGGGTTACGACTCCAAGATTAGCTAGGATCCAAGGTTCAGATCTATTTTATCATGGGCGGGCTTCAAGCTTCAGGTTTCACTATTTTCGCATTTGCGGATCAGTCTAAAAAATTATGTTTACAGCTTTCATATGGAGGATTGTTCGCATGGCAGACTGTTTGCAGGTTTCGTTTGGAGGACTGTTTGCAAATTTCGTATGATCGTTTGTTTGCAGGTTCAGTTTACAGGCTGAAAGCCATTCGTTTGCAGGTTTCGAATGGAGAGTTGTTTGCAGGTTTCGGATGGGGGCGCTCCGTTTTATATATTTTTTATTGTATTTTTCTCTTTATTAATATTAATGCTTTTAGAAATGGTATTATTCTTATAGATATATTATAATGTTTAAAAGTTTAAAACTTGTGTAAAATATATTACATTTATAGTTTAATAATAATGTCAAACTATCACGGTAATGCTTATAGTTTGATGTATATTATAATATGTCCATGTTATAATATTATTTCATAATGCTTTTTGTTTGTTATATATTATAATGGGGTTTTACAAGTTTATATTTCTATTTTAATGTTTTATAATTGCACATTTTGTTTTTTTTTAACAGAAACGGTTATGGAGTTTATTAATAATCAGCAATAAATTGTTGTATAAAGGTACAAGACAGCATTCACCTCGCTATCACTTCGATCAGTCAATGACCTTCCGAGGAGCTAAGGAGGAATGTCACTTTGAATAACCGAATTAACTAGTAGTTCATTAGGAGCCTCTCCTATAGCTTTATTGGCTGCCTTGTCCGCCAAATCATTAAGATCTCTTAGAATATGACAGAATCTAATATTTCGGAACAGCTTGGAAATGGATCTTATTCTTCTAATCAGTCTGGCAATCCTATTATTATCACTATTTCTTCCTCCATTCATTGCCTGAATGATAATCCTCGAGTCCCCAAAAACCAGGACTTCTTCAACCTTTTTAACCAGCAATTGCTTTAGGCCTTGCCAAAGCCCGTAAGCCTCCGCTATATTATTGGTTTCATAACCAATATTCCAGCTATACTCCACCACGACTTCCCCATCAGCGTTGGTGATGACTCCACCTCTGCCAGCCTTCCCTGGGTTCCCTTTGGAAGCCCCGTCAAAGAAGAGCTTAAAAATTTTCCTCTCTTTTAGTCAGTTGCCAAACTGAGAGTTATCCATTCTGATCTCCCATGCCTCCATTTTCTTAGCAGCAACAGAGTTGTCAGCCAGAGGCTTCACATTTTGCATCCACTCTCTTTCTTTTTCTGTTAGAGAACCTGTATTGCTCGGAATCTTCGAGATATTTATTACCTCCATAAGCAATGCCTGAATTTTGACTACAATCTTACATGGTGGTTGCTTTTTATCATGAAATATCCTGTGATTCCTCTCATTCCATAAACACCAGCATATCAGCTTTGGGATTTTAAGCCAGCAGCTCCTCACTCCCTTCTTCTCACGCAGCTCTCCCTGATACAGCCTTTCCCAATTGTGAAGGCAATCGTGAATATTTTCTGGCATCCTCCTTAGCCCTCCCCAGTTGTCCAACGCAACCTTCCATACTAATTTGGCATAAGAACAATCATAATTGCACATTTTGTTAATACATGTATATTATCAAAATTAAAATTAATAAAGAAACATAATATTTTTATTTTTTAAATTAGAAATTTTTTTATTCCTAACAAAGATATAAAGTGTTGAAAACTTTTATTAAATTGTATTTTTTTTAAACTAGAACAATAAAAGAAGCATAAAAGGACTATAGAGAAAATAAAAACCAGTATATATATGTTTTGTTTGTTTATGAAAAAAATTATTTGTTTATTAGTTTATTTATTTTATTGTTTATTTGTTTATAGCTTTAAAAAAACTTAATTCAAAAAGTTTTATTTGTTTATTAGTTTATTTATTTTATTGTTTAATTGTTTATAGCTTTAAAAAAACTTAATTCTTAATGTAATTTTTTATTCCTAGCATAACTAAAAAAATGAAAAAGATCAAAAATTTCATAATTAATTTTTTGATTTAAAATTAATTTTTAATTCCTAATAAAATTAAAAACAGAATAATAAATGAAAATTTTAGCAAAATAAAAACACTGAAGCAAATTAAAATATTCTACATGCTAATGTTAAATTAAAAACAGAAACTAAAACCTACCTATTCTATTCTAATTAAAATTTACAATCATTTAGGTGTAGTCAAATTTTCAGTGAAACCATACATCTAAAAGAAGTAAACCAAAATTATCTTTTAATTTTAAAGAACTAAACCTAGAATATACAACAATATAAAAAATTGAATGTTGAAAATATGAATTAATAAAATAGAAACGAAAACAAAATCGATCTAACCTAGTACTTACTTGGATCCATTGTTCGATGCAGCTTTCGATTGCATGATGATCACCCGAGATCTCTTCTTCATCATCTTCAATCTCTAGTTCGAACAGGTGTTCTTCATCTGATATGCAAGATTCTTCAAACACCGATTCTTCCTTGTTTGCTTTAGGAGGAGTAATTACATCTTTAGCTGCTATCAAGATCTCCTCTTCTAAAGAAGAGGAGATCTCAGTTTTTGCGAGGATCTGAGTGAGCTGCTCTAAGCTTATGCTCATTCTAAAACTAAAATCAAATCAAATGGGAAAAAAAAAAGATAAAAAAATGAGTACATGACAATTGCGACAAACAGCATGAAGTTAGTAAAAAAAATAAAAAAATAAAAAATGCACCAAAAATCTGTATAAAACAAAAATGAACATATAATATTAAAACAAATTATTGTGAAATAAAGGCGCCCAAAATCAAAAGCAATCCAAACTTTAAACTACAAAACTGTAAATGAAAAATGAAAATTGCATAAAACAAACTTGCATCTGCAGAAAAAGAAAGAACTTGCAGCAAAATAAACACTTTGCAGAAAACAATCAGGCTTTGGGGAAACCCACTAAAGTGGATGTGTCTGGTTGTTACACCACGGAAATTCCATGGTGAAGTCGTCTTTGCGTCTTACAATTTCCCCTCCCCCTTTCTATCTAATAAAAACAAACTATCTACCTATCTAAACTCTGATCCCTTTTAGCACCTCCCGGCAACGGCGCCAAAATGTTGGGTAAAAGATTAAACAATTTATAATAGAATTCCAACTATTTAATTGTCAACCCGAAGAGTGCGTAAACTTGTGAGGCACAAACAAAATATATCCAGGGGCAAAGTGTCATTGAACCTAATATACAATTAAAATTGAATCTAAGTTATGAAAACAGGAAATGACATAAGAATAAATCTAATTGCAGAAAACAAGATATTAGATGGAAATAAATCTAATTACAAAAAACATAAAATTGCATAAATTAACTTAATAAAGCAAGATTGAAATTGTATGAAATAAACTGGTATAAAACAATCGAAATTAACTTGTGAGCTCACATAAAATCAATACTGAAAATGCATAAAAAGAAATAATTGGAATTCTATACTAAGAACTCATAAGAAAGAAATTAACTGAAATTCTATACTAATAACTCATAAGAAAGAAATTGCTGAAAATCTATATTAACATGGAGGAATCAAAGGATGTGCATTAAGTATCATCTCCATTACATAACAATCAGAAATCTTATTCTATGACTAACTCTAAAAGAGATCTAAACTATCTTCTACTTCCAAACCACTAAAGAGGCCTCTAACAAAAATGAGGAGAGAGCCCTCATATTTATGCATAAATCCAAGATAATTGATCATAATTACAGATCCACTATTCTCTCAACCTATCCCTTAAAATTCTCAACAAATATACAACTCATCCCTTTATTTCCTCAACCAAATATTGGATGAGATATTCTCTCCACACCTCCATGATCTTCTCCTTGAAGTTAGGTCACAACTTGATGATGAAATTCGAATTTGAAGCTAGGTAGTGATTTTTGAACTTGATAAAGTCTTCAAATACACCTGTAAACATCACCAAACTCACCCAACTTTAAAGTATAATGAAAATATGTTATTTTTCTCAATAATTAACCATAAATTCACTCAAAATACTAAAAAATAAATGATTTGGAAAATAGTAATATAAACCCATATTTATTATGAAAGTGATGAATATTAATGGTTTTATGGAAGGATATAATGGAATAAGGTGATAAATAGTATATGAAATGATGAATAAAATGTGGTCTTTTTGCGGCTCAACAAGGAGGCCCTTAGATTATATATGGAATCAAAGACTCAAGTTTATTTGCAATGCAAGTTACGAAATGATTAATAAATTTCAAATAAATAAAATTGGCATTATCCCACCCTCTTGATAAGATAAAGATCTTAAAGATCATCCAAGATATGGATAAAGGAAAATCCACCAAATTGGATTTCATACCATGTGAATTCCACCTAGCACTATGTTGGGTAGTTGAAGATGGTCTCCTAATGATGTGCCAAGAGGCATTAGACATAGGATTATGGGAAAACAAGTAATTTATAATTGATCAAACCGATGCCAAAACGATCGAAATATGACTTTGTTAGAGATTGGATACTACCATTTTGCCAAATGTTCTCTACAATATATTAGTTTGAAAACTTTATCAAATTGCGTTAAATCCCCAACTTCAAGAAGAATTTATCTTAAGGAAATAGGATTTCTTAAGGGAATATTGATCTTAGATAACCTCTTAACATCTTGATAAAGCATATGGTGGATGAGAGAAACTAGATGGTAGGTGCTCTTATTCAAATAGAATTTGACAAGCATATCATAATATTATGTGGCACCTCACTAATGTGTGGGAGAGTTGTTTGAATTGAAAGCACATGCTTAAAAACTAAGTGGATTGTGAGAGCAATTAGAGGGGATACACCTTCATAGATTATAATCCATCATCATATTCAAAATATTTTCCATATAGGCCACCTTAAGGGTCCTTTTGATTTATGTGATGCCATTGGTGAAGGAAAAACGTTTTACAAGAGCAAGCTCCAATATGTTGCAAAGATTTTGGAAAGATTTACAAGAGATAACCAAGTACATATCTTATGACTTTGTAGAGTCTAAAAGAGGGTTTCACTTCACTACAAGATTTATGTAAATTTTTCAAATGGATAGAGCATAAAGTACTGGTCTCATCTCCTCAACCATCTCCTCTTACATATGAAGAAGGTTTGCAACAAAAGGATTTCACATACGGGATAGCTTTTGGAATAAAGGCTATGGACATTTGATGGCATGGATATCTAGTGACACTAAAAAAATATAGGTATTTTACAAACTTATTTTAATACCATACGTTTCTTTGTTTAAAATGAGCTTGGACACTCAAAGGCCCATTTTGAAAATATTGAAACTAGTTTCATGGCCAATTCATGTTAGTTATAAAACTAAGGATTGTTATTGTAAGATGAAACCATGTTTTTTTCCTTATCAACAAGCTCAACAAAAAATTACTTATGCATGGAAATGATGTAAAACCATTACAAAGGTTCAAAAACACATGGAAAGTGCAGTGGGTGCTTGGTTGGCTAACCCTCAAAAATAAGTATGCAATCAAGCATAGTCTCCTTTATTCTTAATTCAAAAATGTTTGGTGTATGTGAAAAACCTCAAACAATTAAATATGCATTGTGTATGTAAAGTATCCAAAGGATTCTATACAACATGACAAACTCTAAATATTCCATACTCTTAAATAATAATCTTGGTCATGGTTGGAGGGAAGTTGTTGGGATGTGTATTTTAAGAGTCTCTAGTTTTGGATAACTCCGCGGTTTTTGTAAGTTTGTAAGCGGAGTAATGGTTCAAAATAGTCTTAGGGGTGTCGGGGTTAAGTTAAAACTTTCTTATTGTAATAAACCCATGGTTTATGTCCAGGGTTTAGTGCTCGGGGTGCCCATGGTTTAAGACCATGGTTTTGTATTGGTGCGCAATATAAATATGCGCTTGTGTAAAGAAGTGAGGTTAGGTTTTCAAATGTAAGAAATTTAAGGCGAAGCTAAAGCTATTTTATAAGGAAAAGGTTAAGTCCCAACTGTGTGCGTGGACGACCTCTGCAGCTGTGTACGCAGAGGGTATTTTGTAAGAGGTTAAGAAGATCTGCAGCTGTGTGCGCAGAGGCCTGCTGCTGTGTGCGTGGCTTTTAAGGACAAGAAGAGATCTGCAGCTGAGTGCGCAGATCAGAACTGTGATTTTGTAGCAAGTTGAATAAAACACAGTTCTGTGGACGTAACCCCTACACTGGGGGTGAACCACGTTATATCTGGTGTTGTGGTTCTTGTGATTGTCTCTGTTTCTGTTTATCTTTCTTGCATTAATAGCTAGATATATCTGATAAATAAGATCACTGCTAATAAATAGCTTCGCTGCGAATTCCCAGTAAAGGGTTGAGCAAGTCACTGTGTGTTTATTTATATGCAAGCTATATATACTAGTCGAAGCTCTGTGTTGATTGGACATAGGCTGTTAGAGACTAAAGGTACAGTAATATCCCTCTTCTGCTTGCAGAAACCTGATTCTACGGCATCCCATAGCTGTTTCGAGTGAGACTGCAACCTGCGCGCAGGTTGTTGCCGAAAGGGCCAACACTGTGGGTCTTTTGTTGGTGCGAAGCAAAAGGTTTAAACTCGGGTCTGCCCTATTGCCCAACAAATTCGTTCCGTTGCCGGTTGAACTCAGTATCTGCTCAAGAGGGGTTTACGTGTACCACGAGGGCTATGTTCTGGAGGCCCTCCGTGAAGGAAATCGGTGATTGGCTTGACGAGACTTATCTAAAATTCGCTGCGCAAGAGAATACAGATCTGCGTCCCAGTGCACACGAATTTTTACAAAGGTATGCTTTTGCTGATGTTTATGAGAATTTTTTTGGTACTTTCCACATAGAGTTGCACCAGTGGTTATCCAGGTTAGCAGAGCGAAGGACGAATTTCCAAGTTCGTCTGTTTCCTACTTGGACCCCCGCACAAGTTAATCTTGTGAAACACGTGAACAACGAGATATCCCGCGATGTTGATCTCTAGACGACACGAACGTTGGAAGCCTTCATGACGGAGGTTGCCATCAACACAAGTACCTCCTTCAGCGAAGCTGAACGGCAGTTCTTCAAAGGCCCAAGGGGTAAGTTGTTGAATTCTTTTAGTTTGAGCATTAAGTTACTATTAGCTGAAAAAGGTATATTGCTTTTCGAATCTGACTGTTAGTTTAGTAATACTAACCTATGGTTGCAAGCGATACTACCTTCGACGAGCAAAGTGGTTTGCTGCGAAGTGGAAAAAGGTACAAGAGAATTTTTGAGTCCTATCCCCTAGGTCAGGATACCAAGACTCCCCCTGTCCGCCCCGCCGATTTCGACACCGAAGAAAACCCTTCTGTTAGCCATCCTCCGTTAACCCCGCAGTGCAGACCTGTTATCCCTGAGAATCCGTCGCCGTCGACAAGTAACCCTAGCACGAACATCCCCGCCGCAGGGCAGTCTACCCCAGTCAGTTCTTCCCCGCCTACCTCCGGTCCCCCTCCAATCCCCCCTAGATCTTCTATGGCCCACATGACTGATGACATTAAGCTTCCTATTTTCAAAGGAACTGGGTTAGAGGATCCCGAACAGTTCTGGTTTTTATGTGAAGCAGTGTGGAATGCTAAGACCATTACAGACCCGGCTGTACGAACCGTGCAGCTCATTACTTCTTTCAGGGATCGGGCTTTGACTTGGTTCATGAAATTCTCCAGTACTCAGACTCCTGCCTTAGATGATATTAAAGCAGCAAAGATCAAAGAGTTTAAGAAGCCCAAATCAGAGTCGCAGTGTATCACTGAATTGAAAGAGATTCAACAGAGACGCGGTGAATCAGTATGGGACTTTGACTAGAGGTTCAAAGTTCTACTAGACCAAGTCAATTTCACTATTGGTCCTGCGCAGCACAAAGAATGGTTCATTGCAGCATTGTTACCGCATATCAGAACTCCACTCATGCAACAGAAGGTTGCTGACCAACAAGAGGCTCTGGAAATAGCGATGAAGCTTGAGACTGCCCCTGTCGAAGATAATTCTGGTATTGCTCAAATCCAAGCGCAGTTGGCAGCGATGGCCTTGGAGCTTCGCGATATGAAGAAATGCAAAGCCGGTCGCGAAGAGGTTTGGTGTACACAATGTCGGACAGAAGGTCACAACAGGGACCAATGTTCTGTGGTCAGAAATTACCTGAATATGGGTGCGCCCAACCCATTCAACCTCGCCGTTCTATATTGTGAGATCTGTCGGACAACAGGCTAACATCGGCCTGAAAACTGCCAGCTTCTCCAGAGGTATGTACAAATTCCCAAGAACCCTTACTGCAAGTTTTGTAAGTCAGTGGGGCATAATGAAGAGGAGTGTCGCAGCTATGACCTCATGAGAGAGTGCACCTATGACACCTACCGGGTGCAAAATGAGGGCCAGAGTAATGATGGCTATGGGTACCGGGGTGGTACTTCCGGTAGAGGTGCTTTTGAAGGTCGGGGTCGTGGCGGTATGGCAGGAAGAGGCAGAGGACCAATGGTGTGTTACAACTGTAACCAAGCCGGGCATCTAGCTAGGGACTGTCAGAACCCCACTACGACATGTCGGTATTGCTGCGCGATAGATCATGTGATCGAGCAGTGCCCCCAGCTGATAGCTAAAATTCAGGAAAGAAACAGTGGCCCTACCCAGAATATTCAGCTGATTTCTGTCGAATAGAGATCGGCCCCATCCATCAATGTGGTTACGCGAAGTGGAGCTACGACGTACACACAGCCTACCGAGCAACAGTCTGCCAAGGCGTGGGTCCGTAAATCCCCAAAGAAAACTCCAGCACTTGATAATGAAAGCGACCAAGGGGAAGTCATGAAGGCCAAGTGCAATTCTGTTGATCCTGACACAGCCGTAGTACACACGCCGCAACATCCGCAGGAGTCGCAGCTGCAAGATGCTTCGACGGATGAAGTAAGTACATTGCCCTCCTTTTTACAGAGCTGTATGAAACTCTTGAAGAATCAGAATGCTTTAAAGGAGTTGCAAAAATTTCTTGCTGTCTGTGAACCTCAGAGAAGAGCTGATACGGAGAAAACTGTTAATCGTGTCCGGAGAACTGGGAGGGAAATGAGATTGAATGTCCAGATAGGGGAGTATGATATGACCAATGTCATTTTGGATTTAGGATCAGAAGTCAATGTCCTCACCAAGCAAACCTGGGAGCAAATGGGAAAAATTGCCCTTGCTTGGTCCCCTATACAGTTGAGGTTAGCCAATCAGCAAAGGATTGTGCCCCTAGGAAGATTTCCTAGAGTTCCAATAGATATTGATGGGGTCAACACTTTGGCGGATTTTGAAGTTATTGAGATCGTTGATGACAGTAATCCCTATCCAGCCCTATTAGGAATTGAATGGGCAATGGAAAATGTTGCAGTTATTGATCTTAAGAGGAGACAGATGACCTTCGAAGGAAGGGGTTTGAGAGTTATAATACCCCTAGACCCATCCCAAGGAGAACGATACACAGAACTACTCAGGAATGAAGATCCGGATGTGCTGGATCATATCTATAATATCACCGCAGAGCAAGATGAGTACGAGGAATCTCTTGCAGAGGATTGGGAGTCTGGTAGCTCTTGTATGACGGCCTCCGAGGATGGCTTAGAAAGTTGGCAGAACCAATTGTCTGAGTTACATGGACATAGATGCACCAGAATTACCAAGTCCCTCAGACGGATCAGTTTGCAGACAAGAACTTTTCTCGCTTCTGATGCTTCGACAGCCCCAGGGGCGTCTACTATGCCATTATCAGAGCAAACACTAGCGCCACAACAACTCCAGACTCTGGATTCAGCCCTTTGAGTCACCACAGCCAGAAGGTGGATTTCCCATCATGAGTACCTTCTTAGTCGGGTAACTGGCCCGACCCCCCTTCACCTGAAATTTGGGGATCAGCACCAGAGGCTGCGCAGCAGGTTCAATACGCAGCGTAGGCCGCAGCAACACTTAGAGTATTTCTATGGAGCATGGAAACTTCGGTCTGTCTATCTCCAGGAACCTATAGCTGAACACCGGTACATAGAGGTCGGGCCTCGGCACATTAATATGGTTAGTACTACCGAAATAGCCCAATCCTGCCCTCGCCAGATGGCACTAAATGCTAAGAGAGCGAAGTTCACAGTTTGGTCGTAGAGCTTGCCCACATATGCCGAAGGTAAGTATCATGAGGAAGGTCCTTTTTGTGACGCAGCTGTGGCACTGGTTGTGTCGCAGCATAAAAGCCGACTATTGGAACACTGCCAATTTGGCGGCACCGACGCTTTCATTGCCTTAATTGCCTGTCCTAAGGATAACCGCCGAAATCTAGAGCCGTGGAAGTGGGATTCCTGTCAAATTTGGTGCCTTCAATGCACATTTATGACCGATGGGATCGATGGACTGTATAAGAAGCCACCCAGGCATGGGGAATTCACATTCCACAGTTTCACAATTGAACCTATGTCCGCTGATCAGGAACTTCACGACTTGTTGAGAGAATTTGAACGGACAGGCTTGCTGAACATTTTCCACCCCCCACCTGCGCCTGCAGCACGGGAGGAGACCCTACCAGCACTGACTCCACCAATGCAAACACGGTCTACCAGGAAACAGTTCAAGCCAGAAGTGCGCTCTAAGCGGAACGAAGACCGACACAAGGAATTTGGGCAAACATCAGAGGACCCCGCAATGGATTCGCATGGCTCACTAGAAACCCCAAGTGAAGGAGAGGAGAATATTGCACCGCGCCGGCCGCCATATGTCCCACCTCTGCGACCAAGATTTAAACCACCTTGGCAGAACAAACAGTTTATGATACGCACCCCTTCACTGCCCCCGGGTGTATAGTTGGTTGGAATCATGACAGGAAAGATAGACCGACTTAAGTATGCCGACCATGATACCAGTGATCGTGGTAAGTTCCCACAGTTCGCACCAGAAAAGTATTTGCACTCTGTCAAGTACGATGAAACTGGAGCAACACTACTCGAGGTCAAACGGTGGGTTGCCGGCTTGGATCAAGCTGGTCTGCTGAAGATGCTTCACGTTCCTCATTTTGGTCATGGTGCACAGGTGACCATAGCTGTCAAGCAGCTGCTAGCTCTATTTCATGACGGCCACCTATGGATAGGTGACAAGCAAATTCCCATTAATGGTGAGCTCATTCACAGAATCATGGGCTTGCCAATAGCAGGGCCTGATCCGGTGACGGAATTTCCCTCGAAGCATGAGGACATAAAGCTTGCGCAAACTATGAAGGAACGCTTCGGCCTAACGAAGGGAAAACGCGGGTATCACACCTCCATGATTCAGGAACACCCCATTCGCTTTGCAGCTGATCTCTTAGCATGCAAAGTCATATGGAAGTGCAGACCTACTAAAGTACCTGCCCCAGTCATCAGAATCGCTATGAACTGCGCCAAAGGTTATAGCTACAACTGGGCAATGTATGTTGCGAGAGAATTCCTGGAAGACGCTCGTGACGCACAGGAGAAAGGTAGAGCCTTCCATTACTCATGGTTACTCGTCATCATCGCACTATTAGGATGGCAAGAACCTGTTGAGGGACAGTTTCTTGATGCCCCAGAGCACATGTCTGGCGCAGTCAGGTACGCATCGCTGTGGGTATCACTGGATAAATCACATCAACATATGACAAATTATGTTTTTTCCTTTTATATGATGAATATCCAGTATGAGATCGCAAAAACCCCGCGGCTCAGTCATGAGTTATTCTCCCATTATGAAGGCGCAGCCACCTTCCGCGCCGACATGCATTCTACTTTCATCCAGGCTCACGCAGATAAAAAGCATCAATGGTTCAAGCTACCCTATGTAGTCAATGAGGGTGATATCCGGGCAGTAGTTCAGCACTGGCTGGTTGAATGGCTGAAAGACGTAGGAAAGAAACCTCACATTCTGGTCCCCATCGTTACCAATACGGGCGTAGGTACTAGTCGCCAGCAGCAGCAAGTTCCCCTGGAAGACAGCGACGAACAGACTGAGTCGCAGCAGAATGATAGCAACCAGGGTGGAGGAGTCGAAACTGACGAAGACGAAGGACAGGATTCGGTCAAAAGTACTCCAGACCCTAATAGGCCGAAGAAGCGCAAGACGCCAGAAGTAGAGGAAGTAAACAAGCCAAAGTCCCGCAAGAAAGTGAAGGCGTCAAAGGATAAGAATATCGAAGACACACCCGGTTTGACAAGTGAAGAGCTTGATGTGGCTTTGTCAAAGTCCACAGAATTCCTTACTAAAAAGTGGTCAAAGTTTGCCGCTGTACACTTGGATGTCATCCACGGTGTCGCACAGAACATATCGGAGCTGAAGGACTTAGCAGCATAGTCAGTGACCGGCACTATCGCCTGCAGTACCCCAGTAAGTATACAACCCGACTTAAGGGAATGGCCGGCTCGAGAAAACAAGGGCCAAGTCTCTACCGCTGCCCTCATCATAACTGATGCAGAGATGAGCATGACAGTAGGCATCGATTACACCAAAATGTCCATGATGGAACTACAACTGTGCCAGTCCGCTATTACAACAAAAATCCATGCCCGAGCTCATTACTCACAAAAGCAGTTGGACGATACCACGAAGCAGAATGATAGCCTCACAGCGCAGTTGGAAGCAGTAGAACAGCGAAAGAGAGATGCAGAACGTAAGCGGATTACACTGGTCTGACTTTTGGATGAAGCATGTCGAAGCCTTCCTGACTTCGACGTGCAGCTGGTAGAAGAGCCAGAGCAACGACTAGGCAGGATGAAAGATTACGCACAGTAGTCCCGAAGTGAAATTGAGAAGCTCAAAGCAGAACATGAAACTCAGATCGCGGAGCTTCAACTTCACATCCTTCCAGGAAGTCCACCTGAGGTCAAAGAGCAGCGCCGTGCATACATTCAAGCATCAGCAGCGAAAATTTCAGATATTGTGGGTAGCGCAGCAAAGTTGCTTGGAGACAGTGTCGAGGCTTGGACAACTCTTCAGGAACACCCAGAACTAGGACAGCTGGAAGAAACTATCAAGCAGCGACAGGAAGAACTGGATATAGTTAAAATGGAAATTAAGACTTTACCACCCATGGAGAAAATGCTTAAAGTAAAGCGCAGCAAGGAGCTTTAGCAGCAAATTGAATCGTGCAGGATGAAAGTGACAGAGTTGGAAAACTCTATACAGCCACTTGTCAGCGAAGCGTGGGAACTAAGTACTACTGTGGATAACCAGTTAAAAATTCTGAAGACATATGATGCAGTCGCATAGGAAAAAGCCCGCGAAGTATCATCCGCAGCCCTGCAGGAGTTGGTAGACAAGGAGAAAGCAGCTGATGACATCATGCACAATCTCAATACTCAGTTCGCCACCTTCGCAAAGAAGCTTCCCCCGCCAGCAGACTAGCAGAGTGTCCCGGGACGGGCCACTAGTGAGTCTTAGGGGCCTGTTGGGATGTGTATTTTAAGAATCTCTAGTTTTGGATAACTCCACGGTTTTTGTAAGTTTGTAAGCGGAGTTATGGTTCAAAATAGTCTTAGGGGTGTCGGGGTTAAGTTAAAGCTTTCTTATTGTAATAAACCCATGGTTTATGTCCAGGGTTTAGGGTTCGGGGTGCCCATGGTTTAAGACCATGGTTTTGTATTGGTGCGCGGTATAAATATGCACTTGTGTAAAGAAGTGAGGTTAGGTTTTCAAATGTAAGAAATTTAAGGTGAAGCTAAGGATATTTTATAAGGAAAAGGTTAAGTCCCAGCTGTGTGCGTGGACGACCTCTGCAGCTGTGTGCGCAGAGGGTATTTTGTAAGAGGTTAAGAAGATCTGCAGCTGTGTGCGCAGAGGCCTGCTGCTGTGTGCGCGGCTTTTAAGGACAAGAAGAGATCTGCAGCTGAGTGCGCAGATCAGAACTATGGTTTTGTAGCAAGTTGAATAAAACACAGTTCTGTGGACGTAACCCCTACACTGGGGGTGAACCACGTTATATCTGGTGTTGTGGTTCTTGTGATTGTCTCTGTTTCTGTTTATCTTTCTTGCATTAATAGCTAGATATATCTGATAAATAAGATCACTGCTAATAAATAACTTCGCTGCGAATTCCCAGTAAAGGGTTGAGCAAGTCACTGTGTGTTTATTTATATGCAAGCTATATATACTAGTCGAAGCTCTGTGTTGATTGGACATAGGCTGTTAGAGACTAAAGGTACAGTAATATCCCTCTTCTGCTTGCAGAAACCTGATTCTGCGGCATCCCATAGCTGTTTCGCGTGAGACTGCAACCTGTGCGCAGGTTGTTTCCGAAAGGGCCAACACTGTGGGTCTTTTGTTGGTGCGAAGAAAAAGGTTTAAACCCGGGTCTTCCCTATTTCCCAACAGAAGTGATTCATGCTTATCCACTTCCATATCTTCTTGCACTTGGAGTATAGTTTCTTCTTCTTTGAGATATCATAGGAAAGGAACCCATTGAGATGTTCAAGTTTTAAGCCGAGGAAGAATAGCCTTTAATCATTGTTGTTATCATGTCTCTCAGTCCTGCACATTCCTTCTCTAAATAATGAATTTTCTTTTTCTATTGGAACAAAATATTCATGATTATTGTATTCTAGGAAATCTATTGACGCTTTAGTTCATAAGTTTAAGTTGTGACTAAGAAAATTTTTGTTTTATTACCATTGATGAGATCCTCTTACCAACAAAGGAACCTTCTAATTTATTAAACGTTTCATTCACAAGTAGAGTGGTTTCTATCCATTTCAATTGGAAGAACAAAAGATTGAGCCTTTTTCTTAAAAAAACCAAACAATAATGAGACATGAATGAGGATCTTTGTCCTAAGAAGGATTAGTCTCAACCAATATTAGGTAATCCAAAATAAAAGAATTAGACTCCACATAATTGTTCCAAAACTCTATATTGTGTGACATAGGTGCATTAAACTGATGATTCCCTTGTCAAATCCCCTTACCAAGATACAAGTTGAGATCTGAATTGATAGAATTGAGGTTTGAAACTTGTGGTTGGCTTCCAAAGGGACTCAAAAAATAAAGTGAACTAATATGGGCTTCAAACAAATCTCGCTCAAGTCCAAGACCATTTTCAGGGTAGATACCAAAATAGAACACGTGTGCAAGGAAATATTCAAGCCCAAGTCCCACTCTACATAACCAATAGTAAGATCCCACAAGAACCGAGCAAAGCTTACTTGGAGATGGAAAGCACTTGAACAAGTTCAATTTTGAATCCTGAAGGTTTGCAAAATCCATTATGCAACCATCGAGATGTATTCCATGTCTTCAAATATTTTGGGTGATATAGTGGAAGTGGTATGTGTGAGGGAATGAAGCATATTAAAGTGCCATTCCTTCTTCCCTTGTGTGACTTTAATGTGAGGTATTGCAGCTTCTCCATTACAAATGTTGGCATGTAATATAACACATTTGACTTAGGGGATGACATGGAATATAATGTTCGCAGTTTTACTTTCACTTACATAGCCTTGATCCTTGGTTGGCGAGAAGCTAAGCATTGTGGTTTAATGATATGAGAATGTGAAAGTAATGAATCGCGTTTAAACCCTCAACTTTATTTTCTTACTCAAGTGATGATACGAGAAATTTTCATATCCTTTGGATTTTATTTGTTATTCATATGTTATATGATGATTGAGGATTCCCCAAAGACCATCAATTTCCTAATGTTGGTTGATTATGCATCCATGACTCCTTGAATAAGAGTGTAGGACTCTACCTAATTAATTGTTGTCATTCCTAGACCCCATGCAAAATCAATTTCATGAGTTCCTCTCGGAATGATGATCGATCCCCTCTACATATACCGCACCTCATGAGCCTATTTCCTTACCATACACTTTTTTTTAAATGACATTGGATGTTCAAATTCCCATTGAGAAATATTGAAATTGGTTTAAAGGAAAATCCATATTACATATCAAACTAGATATCGTTATTGGAAGGTTTAACCATGACTCTCATTTATCAACAAGCTCAACAAAAATTACTTATCCATGACACCAATGTAAAATGTTTAGGAAGGTTCAATAATATATGGAAATTGCATTGAGTGCTTGGTTAGCTAACCCTAAGTAATAAGCTTCAAAAGTTGTACAACATCACGTTGATCATTAAGTTTTGTAAGTTGTATAGTAACCCAGTCAAATAGGTCGCTATGACCATTTGTGCCAAACTTGACACCCCCCAAGGATGAAGCTGTATATGGGACATTCCACACACCATATCAATATATATTATATATGTCCACATGAATATACCCATGTCCATAAGACAACGTGTTACTTTAAATAGCATACCATTTTATCAAGTTGTATTGATGTTTCTTATGCTTACAGCTTAGGAAGTGGAAGTTGTGTATATCCTGCACCAAATACAAGTAATTATGGAAAATCAAGATAATAACAAGAATTGGAAAAGCTCAAAAACTAGCATCATGTTTACAAGAAGTGGTGGCATCTTGGACTTACCCATACTTTCACTTTTGTTAAGCCTAGATATTTATAGTTGGAATCCTCTCTAGATTCTCTATTTGGATGGAAAGACCTCATGCAAGGTTCCTCACAACTACATCATATTACAAATATTATTAGTACCATGAAAAATGATGATAAGAGATAGAACAGGTATTCCAAAACTATAGAGGCTACATTATTTTTCTAACAAACTGATGAATTAAAAAACATCACCGATTCATTTATTTCCTTAGCTGGTATAAAAAATTAGATGAAATCTAACATATGTAATAAATTTTGTTCATCCTAGTTCCATTATAAATAAGAAATGAAAAGATTACATTCTAGAATTGTACATGTTGAAACAAGTATAGTAAGGTCTTCACTCAATGAATTATCCAGAAATGTACCATAACGAGAACTAAAACCCTCTGAAATCCTAGAATGAAGCAATTTTACATTTGGCATAAACTAGGCAAGGACCCATGCATCTTGTGAACTTCCTAATCTCTTGAATACAAGTGATTTAGACTATGAGCACCCTAAAATATCTTTTTATTGGTTTGCATATTCTCTCTATCACACTTATGGATTCTCCCTATAGCACTGCACCCTAAAATCATCTCTAATACACTTCTTAGGTTGTAATGGTGTGCTACCCTAACAATGTTTTTCTCCTTGTTTATTACAGGAATTAGGGTTTGTTGGTTGGTTCAATTTCATCCTTGCGATCTCTTACGAACCTCAACATGGTATACAAGACAATGTGGGAATCCCAAACTCATTTCTCTATTTTTTTATTCCCACAACTAGGGTTTATGTCCTAGTTGCAACCCTAGGGTTTATTGACCTACTATTGTGTTGATTCAATGGACATTGATAAAATTGTCTTATCAATCTTATATTTTTTCATCCATAGCTACATGCTCATGGTTTATTGTTAAACATTGAATTGATTAGTGATATTCTTTCTGATTCTTCATTTCATTTCATTTTACCCTTTCTCAAACTATCATAAGTTTTCCATGTCTCGATTGCCTTACTTATTTGATTTTGAACATCACCTTGCCTTAATCCACCGTATCCATTCATTGAGCTCCTCTTTGTTTCGAGAATAATTTAATATCCTCTACCAAACAAGACCAACCACATGAAGGGTGGAGCTCTTATGGCCCCTCCCCCCCCTCACATCACTCTCAATTCCCCATACCCAATGCATGTACCTAAAAAAAAATTATGTGTAAACATGCAGATTTCATCATAAAGAAACATTTACCATTCACTCAATAAAAGGTAACATTTATTAAACCATCCATTCATTCAGTAGGGAAAAAAATATGCATGACATTATATTATCGAAAAATAATTTCACAGTATTTCTTCAGTCACTTCTTCTTCTTTTTTCTCTTTACAAAATCAAGAAGAAACTCATCATCTGGAACTTGTTGTTCAGTTCTTGGTGGTTCATCAACTTGTCGTGGATTTTGCGGCAAGGGGTCTGGATTCGCTGCATTAATTTGAAAATGTTACAATGATATATGATGGTATTATAATGACAAGTATTTCATTTAAAAAAACATTACAAAGGTGTTTTTTTACATGATGTGGCCACGTGATGTACTTCATATTCCTGTACTCTAGGCTCAACCTGTACAGTGTGATCCTCTACATGCTCTATAGTTGAAACATGGAAAAGTACAATTAATGTTCACCATCTGCAATGCATATTTAAAATTGTAGCATATGAATAAATTCATTGCCATGATTCGAAGCATGATCATCGATTGGTTGTTGTCCATCTTCGATATTAATTGGATTGTTGCTTTCCTACTCAAAACAAAGTCAATATTTGATGGAAATTTTTTATAATGAATAGATTACACAAGTAATAAATCTTCATTAAACTATATATATTTTATATACATGTGCGCAAGATGGATCACCAAAATACTGTGTTTTCTCATACAAGATTTTTCGGCATTCAACAGCAGCTCCAAAGTCGTGCTGGAATCCAAGCTTCAAGTATTCCAGAGTGGGCACTTATTTGAATCGGTCGGCTTGCATATTTGCATAACATCATGAATTTACCTTTTGTGGTGCAATAAAATGAAAAATAATTTGAAATTTATTATTTGCATGCATTATTAGTTTTTCGATACTTACAATTTGTGCTGCCAAATTTGAATAACTACCAGGCCCAAGCTTGTGCTGACCAATTTTTTCTTGTCTTTCCTTTGTGTCCCTTGAGGTGTCAGACAACCTATGAAAGTGTTGAAATACGTTAGATGATCCAAATTTGATATATAAATGAATAATAATAAGGTTTAGAATTACATTGTGGAAAGTATTGCATACCTCCCTACTCATGGCCTGGTAGTTTTCCTTGTTTTCTCAGAGCCCTCTCCTTTCCATCTTCCATTAGGGATTTCCACTCTCTAGTTGGAATCATCAGAGGGTGCTCATACCTAGGGTTCCTTTCTAGGTGAACACTATATTGGTCTTTGGAAATATTCATATGTTGTCCAACCTTCTTGAAGACCGCAGCTCTATTAAAGGTCTCATTGTCGAACAGGCCAACCAACATATTAGTGAGCTCGTCTTTTAACTTTTTAATTTGTTTATCCCACCTTGTGCGGATGGTGGGATCAAATATCTTCAAGGACAAATCATTTAGATGTTTATAAAAAACGTCATTTCCTGCAAAACAATCATGCCATCATTAGTTGAAAGACAAAGTTTTATCGATATATTACAATCAATTTATAAACACTACCTTGAACAATGAATAATAATTACCTGGTAACTTCTTTATCTTTATTGGAACGAGCTCTTAATCCACCAAGAATGTTGTCTGTAATGTACCCGTTCTAGTGACATGGGAAGATCCAAGAAATGTTGCTTCAGCAATATCAATACTAGCAGGCTCTGCATTGACCCCTTCTTCTGCATGATCTGTTGTGCGCTGGTCACTACTGGGTGCACTCACAGTTGGCCCAAGGGGTGTCGCAGAATGTGTTGTTTATTGTTCAGTCGAAAATAATGGCACATGAGATGTACGTGGATTCGTTTTCTCATGTGACAACTCTCCACGAGCATTATTGGGTCCAACACCGCCTTAACCACTAGTGTGTGGTCACAGAAAATCCTATAAATACAAACCATATTTTATAATTTCACCATCATATACAAGTAAAAATTATAAATTACTAAATGAATTTATAGTATGAGTCAAGATTCCGCAACTTACTTGCAAGGCATGTGATCTCTTTACCAAAACATCAACCTTGGCTTTAATCTCATTTGTCTGCGGTTGAATGAATAGCAAATGAAAGATGTCCTCATTAATTTTTCTCAAGGCCTTCTCTATCATCTTAATCGAGTCTAGAAAAGAACCAATGACAGCATCACGCATCAAATCATTCACATATAAAGATTTTGATTCCTTTGACGCGGGTTCATACGCCGAATCAGTGGTCTGCAACAAAAATATATAAAACATTACTGACGTCAAAGCAATAGACTGAGGAAAAAAGTATATTAACAAAACATATCGATCATGATAGATTCATAAAATTACAATTAGGTTCACTTGATGCCTCGATGCTAGTGTTGTCTGGTCCACATCTGAGGACTTGATCCGATCATCCCCATGCCAAAAAAAAGCAGAAAACATTATCAAAATGAAACAAATGTACACATGAAAAATAAATTTAAAAAAAGGAACATTATGCTCCATATTATATTTGTACAATTCCAATGAGTTATACCTGCTGCCTCGAGGTCCAAGGATTGTCTACTCATCGGATCAATGGTTATAGGGGACCTTCCCGGATATACTAATAGGTAGGTGCCCCTTACAGAACCCTGCATCAAAAACATAGAAAAAATTATCTAAACAAAACCAAAATACTCACGGTAAGAACATAATAAGAAAATATTTTGACGCAATTAAATTGTACAATTACAATCAGGTATACATGTTTCCCCAATCCTGTTGTCCTCTAATCAACAACTGGGTTGTTTCCCTAATTAACACTCTGCAACAAGTATATAGATAACATTATCTAAATGAATCGAATATTAAACTCATGAAAAAAAAAACTTTTTGTTCATTTTAAATTTGTAAAATTGCATTGATGTATACATGTTGCCTCGAGGAAGGTCTGGTATCATCTACTACTAGGGAGGTTCCCCTTACAACACCCTGCTTCAAAAACATAGAAAAATTATCCAAACGAAACCAAAATACTCACAGAAACAACATAATAAGAAAACATTTTGACGTATTGAAATTGTACAATTACAATCAGGTATACATATCTCACCGAGGTTGTTGTAGTTTGATCAATAGTCGGGTGGTTTCCCCAATCAACACTCTGCAAGAAATATACAAATTAAATATATAAATTAAATGAATATACTCATCAAAAAACACATCAAAAAAATATCTTTTTTCAAATTATATTTGTACTATTACAAAGATGTATACATGTTTCCTCGGGGAAGTTATACTCCTCTAACTAGCTGCTGGGAGATGCCTCGATCACTACCCTATGAAGTAAATTTAGAAAATTTAAAAAAAATTATAACAATAGAGTAACTAAAAATCCTTAAGAGGTTAAATTAATTAATAAAAGGTTGGGTAAATTGTTAGATGTACCACTCCCATAGTAACCATGTTTGTATCTACTCGATTCAAATTGTAACTAATAAGCAATTCTTCCCCTACAACTATTGATTTAATGGCACATACAAAAACCCATTTTCCTTCACGCCCCTCAAATATGCAGTTGGGTTGCTTAATTGTAGACCCTGGTTGTGTATTGTTTATAAACCCTGCAATATTCCCTGTGGCTTTTGGCCTACTGTCAATGTACAATGTTGCTCCTTTATTTTTATCTTTCTCTTTTAGCTATAAATAATTTGTTGACAATCCATATCTGCACATACTTTGTGTATATTGGACCAGGTGCATCCAATATTTGTAGTTGTAACAGGGTCCAACATACTCCATCAATTATGTACATCTGTCGTAACTGACCTTTATGCCATCCATGCAAAACAACCCCAAAACATGTAATGAGGATGGTGTAATTCGAAATATCCTCTCATTCACACAAAAATTTGTGTTTAGTTCAAGAAGATCCTTGGGCACCTGTTGTTTCACTAGATGTTTGTACCTCAAGGGCACCTCGATGTCGCATATTGTCTCATCATCGTAGGAGCATGACCCCCCTTCAACGAGAAAAAAAATTCCATGTGTTTATCGAATTTTCTTCTGATCGTTTGACATCTAGTTGATATAACCCTTGTATACCTACTAGATGTCTCACTTTCATCTAGTCTTACTAAACTCCCCTTGCTCTAGGAAGAAATATCTGACAAATGCATGTTTGGTTCTACCTGCTCCATGAGAAAAAAGTTCAGATAAGACCTTTTTGGGTATGCATAATTCATATTAGAGAATTACAAGGCATTAAGGCATGCATTTTCCACTATCATCATACTTAGTTAGCAGTTCTCCTCCAAGCTTTAAAATGCATATGTTGATTAGTAAAGGATTTTTCCTTTAATTGTCTTGCATGTTCAAAATTGGAAAAAATGGCCAAAAATAATTTTTGAATGCCTCGATTTCGTATAAGAAGGACCATGGGGTACCGAATTTTATCAACATCAAAGAAAATATAAATTACAAGCACATATATTACACCACCTACAACAAATTCTAAGAATTACCAAGCACAAATCATGATAGAGCTCATAAAAAATAATGCCCCTCATCCCAAGTGTCCTAAATGCTCATCATCCTAAGGCATGTTAGGTGGTCCCAACTCTCGCATAGTCGAGTTCCCTCCCTTATGATTCCCAATGCTAGTCCTCCCAAGTTATATCCACCTCTCATGCCAAAAATACCACATATGATAACCACCTCGTAATGCAGTGTGCTACTTTAGCTCCAAGTCTAGTGTTAAACAAATATATATATACAACACCTGCTCCCAATCAAAGGAAATATCATTGAAGCGGCTGGGAATTGTGTTGGGTATCCAGATGATAGAAGAAGAACAAAATCCCAATATCAATATGAAAACCTTGCACTCTTCCATACATATCCACTTCTCTTAGAGAGGTGCTTCATGATGATGGGGTCAAATCCACAATCCCATAAGGAGGCTTGGCATGATCCAATATGGAAGACAACCACAGATGATGATATTGATTCACTTCAAGAATAAAAATTTGGAATATTATCTCCTTACCTCCTCGAAGAAAGCTAGTTTAGTGTAAATGGATCTACAAGACCAAGCTAGTAGTTGATGGAACCATAACCAAGTACAAGGCTTGGTTAGTTACTACCATAACCTCACCTACTAAATCATCCTAAACTAAACTCCCTTAGTGTAACACAGTGTACACTCACCTAAAACATTGACCCATCTTTACCTTTCCAATGCCAACAAACCTACTTAACACAAGCAATTTAGACATTTAAAATGTTGGTCACTTAAACAATTACGAAATCACATGATGATGCTCAACCTTCCTCTCACTTCTTGCTAAGATGGTGTTTATGCAAAGGGAATTCTTAAAAAGCACCATCTAATATTTTGCAAATGTGCTTCTTTGTATGCAACACCACTTTGCAACATGTGCATGGTGATCTATGTGGTCATTAACCCACCAATTCCTCTATGGTCACAAGTGTTTACTTATTTTTATTGATTATTTTGAAGAGGAATTTGGTTCATCTCATTCTTTAGATACGATGATCAAGTGAGAGAATACAACTCTTTTCAATGCAAGATTAAATTGCATCATGGTTCAAGTGAATGCTAGTTTGTATTAGCAATGAGTTGGTGATTTATTGCACATAACTCATATGGTACAACCCCTTTCTTTTGTAGTTATTGCATTTTGGTTTTTATTTATTTCCTTTTATATAAATATAAAGAGAGATCAGTAAACCCTTTTTAGTGCAAGGTTAAGTTGCATCTCATGCCTCAAGTGAATGCTAGTTTGTACCAATGAATAGTTGGAAAATTGTTGTACACAAATAATACTCAGCTAAATATTTCTTTTGTTGTTTGTCTAGTCTCTTATATTATGCAAGGTTTGCATAAGTAACTAGAAATAAACAAAGGGGTTACTTCCTTTGTTTAAAAAATCCAATTACCTTGGTATCTCTAATGATCAATAGGTAACTAATGGTTATCATGTAGACAATATTGGTATAGAACATCTTACTTGGGAGTGCATAAAACATACCATTTTTCTTTTTCCTACCATCGTAGGCTATAGAGAAATTATCCATACATCTCAAAGACCACTTTTCCTTAATTCTCATTCTCCTCAACAACAACAACCAAGTGTGAGGGTAGTTGTTGAGGGAGGCATACAGTGTCATTTTCCTTGTGTAATTTTGATAATAAATAATAATAATCTTGACACTCACTAAATTCCATATTCCTAATATATCCCTAGAAACCTAATCTAGCCATAGAAACCCTAGAAACCTAATATAGTGCTCGAAACTCTAGAAACATAATCTTTCCAAATAAATACTAATCTAACCCTAAAAACCTAATCTAGAAACCTAGAAACCCAAGATAGGCCATATTCACTAATTTAACTCCCTCCTTTCAAAATCCTGAATGATTTTTCCAAATTGATGTAAGGGATATAATCAATTTGAATCATTCTTATCAGCAATACCTAGGTGGCAATAGAGGTTTGTGGTTGATTGTAAATATCAATAGAAATGTTGATAGCCCCTTTACTAGGCACAACTATTAATCGAGGTAAGGGGTTTTGAAAAATCATCTTATAGGCCTGTGTTGTATGTAGTCGTAGATTATACACCTATGGGAATGGAATACCATGATTGATGATTGTGCTCATATCTATGATGATTGAAAAATGAGGATTCATGAAGAATTAAAGGCGCATTTCACACAAAAATGGCATCCAACCAAACTCTATAGAACATTTTGTCAAAATCAGAAATTTCAAGTGAAGTAAGTGTGGGTACTGACCAATTTTGGAGGCATTGCATCCTTTGTATATTCTCAACCTCCTCGATGACCTCTTTAACTTCCTATGTGACCTCCTTAACCTCCTCGACCTCCTCTATGAACTCCTCAACTTCCTTAACCTCCTATGTGAACGCCTCAACCCCCTCGACCTCTTTTGTGAATTTCATGGTGATCTCTGCAAACTCCTTAACCTCTCCAACCTGCTCTGCAAACTCCTTGACCACCTCAGCCTCCTTTGTGAACTACTTGACCTCCTCTGTGACCTCCTAGATCCACCTCTTATCTGAACTCTATGACCTCTATGAGCTCTGGTGAGAGGGAAGCTGAAGTTTTGGAGCTCGATATAAATCCTCCCAAAGAAAAGTGTTGGAGCCCTTATCAAACTCAACTTATGCATATGTATTGGAACCCCGCAAGCGCTAGCTATATTTGCATGGTGTTTGAATGGCATGCGATCTGTCAATAAAACCCGCACTTAAACCTCTAATCCACATTATTATATATTTCCATGTAACAAGCTTATAAAACCCTCTAATATTTATTAGTATCTAAGGGTTCATAGTTAGGTTGTATGGGTAGAGGTTAAAGGTTCATAGTTAGGGGGTATGGATAGAATTTAATGGTTCACAATTAGGGGACATGTGTAGAGGTTAGGGGTTCACAACCAGGGTTAGTCCCTAACCCTATAATCCCTAAAAAATTAGTAATATACTATAAGAATGGATCCTAAGAGAATATGACACAATATAGTAAAAAAAGACATTTAATTTCTATAAATTTCATAAATAGTACGTATAGGGTTTTAAAATGATATCTATTATATGTAAATAGATGTAGAGACTACATGGTTTTAAGATTGGGTTGATGTGGAATGGAATTTGGGATAAGGGTTAATGGGCTTATGGGTAGAGACTAGGTCTTCATAGTCATGGTGTAGAAACCTCCAACCCCTAACCAGCTATTATCTTAAAAGAGGAGTCTGTGTAGGGAGTTAGCTAGGGTCGGGGTTAGGGATAGGGGGTTAAGGAGTATGTAGTTAGGGATAACGAAATAAATGGTATGTACCTAGAGATACAGGTTTGGGATTAGGGGGTATGTTTTTTACTTATATGCATGCATGGGTTAGGATCATGCATGTGACCCCATGGACAATGTGCAAAACCCCAAATTATCATACATTTCCTACATAGGGAACCATTGGCCCACAAGTGGGCTTATATGGCCATCATGTAAAGTTATAGAACACCATGAATTATTATTTGGATCTATTCCATTGAAAAAAAATGAGATATAACATCAGATATTTGACCACTTTCATATATAACATCGGATTTTCTATGCATAATTAAACCCAAACGAAATCCAAAATTTTGAAACAAAAATCCAACGACACGTTCAGTTTTTTGGGGCTTAGTCGGATGGAGTCCTAGAGTTCCCATGTTCAAATCTACTTGTGGTACCCCTTAACCCCTACCAAGAGAAACTCCTTAACTTCTTATTCCTAACTATATAACTTGTAACCCTTATCCCTCACCTTAAAATACACACCCTCTAACTATGACCAAGTGCTAATATATACCCCCCACCTAAAACCAAATAAACCTTAAGCGTTACCCTTGAATACCATTTAAACTTGACCCCTAATATTAATATATATCAATTATAAATCCCTAACTCCTAACCCGCATGACATGACCAAAATGCATATCTGTTCACTTGATATAAAACCCATACTCCTTAATATTAATTCATTTTCCTAACTACATAGCTATAATCATGACACAACAAAAACACATACGCCTTACCTTAACCCAAACATTCATACACCTTACTACATAAACCATAATCTCTTTCCTTCCCATAACTTTGTACCTCATAAGTACCTTGTAAGAAATAACTTGAAATGACGACGATAAAAACTTCCTATACAAATATTCTGTATTTATGTCACATGTGATTCCACATTGGCCCACAGTTAAGCTACAAAGACAAATGTCATGACATAAATTGGTTTACATAAATCTATTATGATAAAGATTTGATTTGTGGACTATGCTTTGTTAAACTTTAGAAGGGACCATTTGAAGAAGGGTGCAAAAGATAAAAACAAATGGAGCTTTGTGGATTGAGTTATGCTAGTTGGATTGTTTAACCTTTAATAAATACATAAATTTGTTTTTAAAAATTATTTTAATAATATGAATTCAAGTAAAATGAGATGTATTTGGTGTTGTAACCTTAAGGATATATAGGACCAATATATAGAAATTAACAATTAGGAAAATGAGATTATTTTCAAATCTACACATCACCAAAAGCAACCATATGGCTTCCACTTGTGGATAGAACAATTGGATGTAAGCTTGAGCTTCATCCAGATCCATGAAGCCCATTTTTGTTAACTCAATGGATTATTACACAATACAAAGTGCATTTTCACACCTCTGTGTTAGTATGACTTTTTATGTTGGATGATGGTATTATAACTTTGGTATTATGCATTATAACAAAAAGTAAATAAAATATAGGAGTATGATTGCAAATATGAATAATGGTTCCACTATTATGAAACAAGACACTAAGGTTTTTTAGAGTTGAAATTCATACTAATTTTAATAATATTCCAAATATTTTATGTCAAACACATTCTAGATGTTATATTGTTGAAGTCACAGGGCCACATGCATGTATTTTTTTTAAACTGTAATTTATTTTTCCGTATGTGTAGTTTCAAATTCATACTAACTCTCCATAAAGTAATATATATTCCGCAAGGTTATCTTAGACTTATTGACGTTGCAACAACTCAAGGTCATGTTAATTTGGTTGCAAAATGGATAGTACTTGACTAATATATTTGAATATTTTATCATAGAAAGGAGTTGGAAACCAACCATAACTCCACACAATCAATAATTGTACATGAGAAATATGGAGCAAATGTAGAATCCAACTATAAAGTGAAAAATCCAAAAATGTATTAATATTGAAGGTTAATTTAAACCTCTAAGATTAGCACAAAACCAACTATCTACCTATAAAACAATTAACATCCTAAATTTAATTTACCATGTTGATTTGTCATGCTACAAGGCCAACTATGCCTAAAAACTTAACCTTCCAAAACTTAGTCTACAAGATCTATTGTTATAAACAAAAACTAGAGAGAAGTAATTCAATCTTCTTCTGCATAGTTTTAATGGGGGTGTTGATAATTAGTTTGTGCGTATCTATCTCTCTCATATTTAGAATCTAGCACCAAATTATTACATAATTACTTTCCAAAATCTAGAACAAATACTAAAGTGCATTAATGGATTGTCTATTGAAGAAGCACTGAAAGCACAAATTTAAAAAATTTCAACGTTGGCCTCATGCAGCACATTAATTAATATATAGGTATGGTTTTTTATGCTCGAATTGTTAGTGTCAGACATGTTTGAGTCTGGAAACCCTCCCAAAGTGTCAATGTGTGCGTCTAGTCTAATCATGCCAAATTTCAGTCCATGCAAGCACAAATTTAAAAAGTTCAACGTCGGCCCCGTGCAGCACATTAATTAATCTATAGGTATGGTTTTTTATGCTTGAATTGTTATTGTTTGTCATGTTTGAGTATAGAAACCCTCCCACGGCATCAATGCATTTGTCTAATCTAACCATGCCAAATTTTATTCCAAGCAAGCACGAATTTTAAAAAAAACAACGTTGGCCCCGTGCAACACATTAATTAATCTATAGGTATGGTTTTTATGCTCGAATTGTTAGTGTCATACATGTTTAAGTCTGAAAACCCTTCCACAATGTCAATGCGTGCATCTAGTCTAACCATGCCAAATTTCAGTCCCTGCAAGCACAAATTTGACCATGCACCCATCCACTCAACCTACAATGCAAAATCCTACACCATGGATGTCATGGTCATCACAGCCAAATCAGCCAACGCATTGGTCCCCAAACCGGAGAAATCCTTACCCAAGGAATCAGTTCCCTCACCCACAGTTTCAGCAGCCACAGCTGTAACTCCCTACTCACCTTGCACCAATTAACGTACCATTACAACCTCAACTGCCTGCTCAACCTAATCCTAACCCCAACAATAAGGAAATGTGGGAAATTGAACCATTTAACATGCCATCTTATTCTATCACCCTTATCCCATGCAATGAATTACATTTACGCTCTGGCAGGGTGGTGGAACCCATTCTCATTGAGGATGTTCCATCCCCTATGAATGAATAAAGAATCCTTGAACGAGTGGAAAGCCCAATCGATACTGCAATCCCTGTTCTCAAGTATGTTGAAACACCTGTGGAGACACACATTAGCAATTGCAAGCCTACGACAGTTGCCAAAGGATGGGTCAGCCTAATAGATTGGATGAGATGCCACTTCAACCGTATAATATCCAGCATAGGATAACTTCATCATATCATCCATGGGCCAATGGTCAAGTGGAAAGTACAAATAATGTTATTGAAGTTATTCTTACCAAAATTGTAAAGAATCATCGTAGGGACTGGTGTGAAAGACTTCCTGAAGCACTATGGGCATATCTAACTACATGGCATGATAGTTTCCAAAGGATGGGTCAGCCTAATAGATTGGATGAGATGCCACTTCAACCGTATCATATCCAGCATAGGATAACTTCACCATATCATCCACGAGCCAATGGTCAAGTGGAAAGTACAAATAATGTTATTGAAGTTATTCTTACCAAAATTGTAAAGAATCATCGTAGGGACTGGGGTAAAAGACTTCCTGAAGCACTATGGGCATATCTAACTACATGGCATGATACCACAGGGTTCTCTCCTTATGAATTAGTGTACGTGAAAAATGTTTCCTTCCCTGTTGAATTTGAGATTAAAACTTTGAGAACCGCTTTAGAAGCAAACATGGATTTAACAGAAGCCCAAAAGGATCGTTTGAATCAATTGAATGAGCTCGATGAGAAATGTGTGGTTGTTGTACATCATAATTCAGTGATTTATCAGCAACGCTCCAAGTGGCATGATGGCTTTATCAAGAAAAAGATGTTCCATGAAGGAGATTGGGCCTTATTATATGACTCACGGTTCAAGCGATATTTTAAGGGGAAGTTGTGCATGAGATGGTTGGGAGCATACAGATTGGAAACATTTTTTGATAATGGAACTATGTGATTGACCACTATTCATGAACAACAGATACCACTATTTTCCAATGTTCGTCGACTGCGACTCTACCATAAGCCACTATCAAAGGATGCATTTTTTTCTCATGTTTCGTATGATGCAAATTGTCAACTGGTACAAAAACAGGGGTCTCCTCCTATTCCTCAAACTCTTTCATATTTTTCATATCTTCCACGAAGTTGTATATAAATAGACGTGTCATTTCTTGTTATGTTTTTTTTGTATAGTTTGATAGATTGTTGAATAATTTTTCGACGGGTTCGCTGGATGGGTTTTGTGTAAGAATTGTGTGTAAAGACAGGTGTGAAGGACCCAAGAAGAAAAGAAGCGGCCCTAATGGGACAATTGATTGCAAATATGATAAGTGGTCCTCTACAGATTGTTGGAAATCATTGGCGAGGGGAATTGTTGAGTTTGGACAAGGCTATTGAATTTCATTCCGACATCGCTGGATTATGTTCTAGCTGAAACTCTGTCGATCTTACTGCTTTTTTCTGAAACTCCACCAGCTTTTCCATCAAAATTCCACCAATTTTTTGCTGAAACTCCGCCAATATTACGCTTTTTTCCGAAACTCCACCAACTTTTTCGCCAAAATTCCGCCAACTTTTTGTTGAAACTCTGCCAATATTATCTTTTTTTGTCGAAACTCCACCATATTTTCCATCAAACTTCCATCGACTTTTTTATGAAAATCTGCCAATATTATCGCTCTTTGTTGAACCTCCACCAGCTTTTCCATCGAAATTCCGCCAATCTTACCGCTTTTTGCCGAAACTCCACCAGCTTTTCCACCAAAATTCTGCCAATTTTTTGTTGAAACTCCGCCAATCTTAAAGCTTTTTGTCGAAACTCCACCATCTTTTCCACTGAAATTACACCAATTTTTTGCTGAAACTTTGCCAATCTTACTGCTTTTTGTCGAAACTCCACCAGCTTTTCCACCGAAATTACGCCGAATTTTTTATGAAACTCCACTAATCTTACCACTCTTTGTCAAAACTCCACCATCTTTTCCTCCGAAATTCCACCGACTTTTTGATGAAACTCTGCCAATCGCTTCGCTAAAACACTGTCAGTCTCTCCAGTCTCCCACCGCCATCTTTCTAGTTTTTTTTTTTCAATCGTTCATGAAAACCATCGACTTTCCTCGGGACCAATTAGAATGTGTGATGCAAGATGATCCAAGGGAGGTTTCGACGAGATTGGGAAGTGTTCTAACATTGTCAGTTTTAATATATTTTCTGCATTTTTCAGACATAAATGATGAATTCAATAATCTTACAAAGTTCCCACCTACGAATTTGAAGTAATTATGGTATGGATAGATTCGATCTTTTGGTTTGATGAAGGCTTTCCAACTTTATTAAGCCATGTGATTAGGGACACATTCATCGAACGATTTGACAGTAAAAGCGGGTCATTCAATATTGATCATGAACAAATATTTCACCACCTTTCTAATCGAATGAATATGTCACCACATTTTTGTATTTATTTCCCTCCGCCACCCCGCCACTCCATGCATGAACCAATCACATGATCTTGTCCCATGATTACATTATCTTTCCAGCTAAAATAGCTAACAACTCCCCATTGTTTCATTGTTTTTTCTGCACACTGTAATCTCATCATCCAAATTTGGAATTTTTTGTGTGCATCATTTGAGGACTGATGAAGGAAGTTAATATGGGGGGATTTGTAGTTAGACATGAGCATGAAATGACAAATTCCTTACGTCAAAATGGGGAAGTATTGAAAATATTTGAAGAGGCAGGATGGATGGCATATTTTGAGAGACTGAACGAGTTCCATGAAGGAATGGCGTTGCAATTTTCCCATAATATGGCAGGGGACTATTATGAAGTTGGGGGACTAAGAATTGATGTCTAGGAGCATGTTCTAGCAGAGGTAATAGGATTTTCGAGGGTTGGAAAGAGATGGTTTTGTCGAAAGGTGATAAACTTTAGGGAAAATGAGGATTTCCTCACGGCAATAGAGAACGTGCAAGTCAGGGGACAAGGAACATCATTGGAGACCCTACCTCAGCCATGGGATTAGGCCGCAGTTTTCTTGAAGAAGTACGTTACCTGCGAAGGTAGGTATTGTGTCATATACACTTATGATTTTGTGTTGCTTTCTCACTTATGCCATGTCATATTGATCAATATTCCCTATTACTTAAGGAAAACCCTAGAAAACATGGTTCATTATGCACGGAGGTCTCGGCACCCCCGGGATTCCATCACTAATCATTGTATGATCAAATTGTGACTACTTAGAACCCTTGAGAGAAGACATCTATCTTGGGGGCAGTTTGTTGTTGGATTTGTAGTAGGCCATGTGGCCGTAGAAGAAATTGATAATGGAAGTGAGGGAGAAGACGATCAGCGGATCCTGTATAGACAGCTGGGAGGAGAGAGAAGAGATAGGGAATTAGGTGGAGTAGGAATTAATCAAGAAGGATAATTGGGGCAAGCCATGACCGCAGAAGGTCTTCAAAACATGAATCCTCAAGAGCCTGCAGGAAGTTTATTCCAACAGGTAGAAGTCAATGAAGAAGGAAGGAGAGAAGGCACTGGAAATCCAATATCATGTTAACCTGGAAGAAGTTATCGAGGTGAGGGTAGAATCATCACGTAAGGATGATTCTACTTCTCTGGTTCCAGGGGAGGTTTGGATACTCCTGGAGGGTTACACTCTCCCTGTGCTACAGAAAAATAAGAGGAAATTGTGTACTATAAATCAGTTGCCCTGCCCTTAAGGAAAACGAGGACCTGGTCCTCTGTTATGGAAAAGGCATTACAAATGAATAGAGGAGACATTGAGGTTCCAATTTTCTGACCACGACAACTCCCTAAAACACAAGAACCAACGAGTGGTCCAACTATTGTCGACCCACAAGAACCTATTGCAACAAAGGGGGGAAATCTAATAGAAACCTTGCTCTTGGAAAATGATTTGTTGAAACATGAGGTACAGGTGCTTAAGGAGGAGAAGTAAGGACTGAAAGAGATATTAAAGAAGCAGGCATATCATAAATTGGGCACATTAGCAAAAGTGGAATTTCAGATAGAAAATTTACCCCCTATCTCAAAAGAGATGGAGCATGAGGAGCTTGTGTGTCCGAAATGTGGAGATATCTTCGGAAAAGCGGGATATAAAGCCATGGTCACAAGATTGTTGACTCGGAGACTTGCATAGTTAAGGCAAGAAGAATTAGTGTTGAAGGATGTAAAAAATCAAAATATGGATATAGCATTTTCAATCGTGGAGAATAAGGAGCTCCAAGGTCAAGAACCTGAGAATGTCACTACATGGAAGATGTCGGCTTAAGACCAAAGAAGGAAGGATTTAGAAGAAAAATCGTTGCAACCACAGGGGATTGTTGAAACACAAGAAGAAGGGATCCCATAAAGTGTTGGTGCCATTGCTCAGGAAAAATTGTCGCAATAGCAAGAAATTATTGAAACAAAAGAACCAGCAATTCAAAAGGGAGAATTTGTTGAGGCTCCAAAGCTGGCAGGTCAAGAATCATCCGCTGAAACACAAAAACTGACTATTGAGACACGAAAGTTAGTTGTTGAAACATGTGATTTGGCTGCTGAAACTCTAGATTTAATAACTCAGGAGCAACCTTCACCCCAAAAAAATGATGTTGAAACAAGAATCCATGAGCCTTTGGAGGTTATTGAGTTGAACGATGATGATGAAAATTCCGAGGAAGAAATAGAAGACATCTCCTTATTAAAAGCTGAATTAGAAAAGTGGAAGTATAGAGATGGCCTGTGCAAGGAGGGGATGATCCCCCTGACTTTACACGGGAATATTTTCAAAGAAATCAAGGAGAAATGGGCTGAGGAATTGGCTTTCCAAATATTTTGATGGGAAAAATTACAGGAAGAACTGAAGGAGCTAAAAAAATTTAAGTCTGTACAGAAAGAGAAGAATCAAATGTATGATTTGGTTCAGGAATTATTAAGTTGGAGGGCCCTATCACCATCCTATTTTTTCTTCCTCTTTCAACAATCAAATTTGTTTAAGTTTAGATCCATTAAGGAGGGGATACCATATCAGTTTGTTACATATTCCTAGTTTTTAGATGCTTTTGTTGAGCGACTTATCTAGCAAAGCTTAATTTGTGAATTGTACTTGCACGACCTAGCATGCTTCATGGACTGATCATTTAATCATGTTCCATACATATGAGATATCCATTTGAGGTATTTTTCCTCCTTGGTAACCAATCAGATGAGATGGTGATATGGGCCTCTCAAACTATTCAAAGGAATGAAGATAATTCTACCCTCTCAATTTGACTTTGCAGAAACAGTTGGAGGTACCTTCCACGTTGTCAGCTAAGACTCTTGCGGTATTGATTCAATTCGAATCATTAAATATGTTAATGTTCTAAAACAGATTTCACTTGAATGTAATTATTAATGAAATTGTTTCTGTTGTAAAAATGATGATTCCACGGCCTAGAGATCTTTGATATTCATGGTTGTCTGAATTAAGAGGACCCAGGACTAGTATTTAAATGAATACAGGATGGTTCACGGGACTAGGATTATTTTGGAAGAAAGGTTTGTGGCAGTGGGTGTTGAGAATTATGTAACTAGACTTCATATTTAATGAAAGTGGTGTTATATTCTTAATTTATTGTGTACTAATTTTTTTTAGTGCCTAGCGACATCTCTGTTAGAAGAAAAGGTCCCACCTTCTCTCAGAGTTGTCGAGTTTATTAGATACTTTTTTCTTTTCTTTTATTTTGTATGTGGAATCGTAATTAGAATTTCCTTTGGTGTGCTGAAACAATGTGAAGATTAAGCGTAGGATTTATGAGTTTAATTTCCCTGGTGTGTTGAAACAATTGATTGAATAGCGTATAGTTTTCTTTCTGCAATTGTATGATTGATCATTGTTGATACAGTTGTGCTCTTCTACTGTGTTCCTTATCTTGGTGAGAACTGTATATTCGATAATGGCATATGAATTGGTAGAGTAGGAAATTTACTCTCCATTATGATTAAACCTTGTCATCATTATGCAGAATTTTCTCATGGTAGTGATTCTGGATTTAACTTCTTGCAAAGAAATTTATTTTATTTTTGAAGCAGTGATTCCCATAATTAATCTAATAGAAGGACGGAGAACTCTTTAATCTCTTGGTGATTGAATTAGTGTTGAATTTGGATTAAGCAGTAAAGAATATCATAGACTGGACAATTAGAAAGATTGGGTAGTTTAGTTGATTGATTAGTTACTGAATGTTTATGCATAAACTTTGTGTGGTTACCTTTGAAACAAAAATACTTCCCTGGGTTGACAATGAATATTGAGCATTCTGTTTATTAATTAATTACTGAGCAATTATAGTGACCAACAGCTACCATCTATTAAGTGTAACTATATTTCTAGTGTAGCTACCAAGAATCACATTGGTGTTACAAAAAATTCCCTTATATTTGATTATAAATCAAAATAGGGATATTATGAGCTACATCCAAAAGTATGTTGGTCTTTGAATCATTTTGTTGTTGACAAGTAAAGGAGAAATTTCAAACCTTACACCTCCAAACAACAAAGTTAATACTCGATGCTTTTGCAAATCTATGATGTCGCAAATAAATTACATTAGAGATTAAGTGGGTATAGTCTAACCATGCCAAATTTTAGTCCAATCAAGCACAATTTTTTTTTAAATGAGAGAGTAACTTTGATTTCGTGTGTGGAATTGTAATTAGAATTTTCTTTGCTGTGTTGAAATAATGTGAAGATTAAGAGTAGGATTTTTTAGTTTAATTTCCTTGGTGTGTTGAAACAGTTGATTGAATAACGTATAGTTTTCTTTCAGCAAGAATTTGGTTGATCATTGTCGATACAATTGTGCTCTACTACTGTGTTCCTTATCTTTTGATAACTGTCGAACTGATAGTGGCATATGAATTGGTAGAGTAGGAAATTTACTCTCCCTTATGATTAAACCCGGTCATCGGTGTACAAAAATTTCTCATGGTAGTGATCATGGATTTAACTTATTGCAAAAGCAATTTAATTTATTTTTGAAGCAGTCATTCCCAGAATTAATCTAGTAGAAGGACTGAGAAATCTTTAATCTCTTGGAGATTGAATTAGTGTTGAATTTGGATTAAGTAGTAAAGCAGAGCATATATTGGAATATTAGGAATATTGGGTATTTTAGTTGATTGATCAGTTACGGAATGTTTATGCATAGATTTTGTGTGGTTACCTTTGAAACAAACAAACTTCCCTCGATTGACAATGAATATTGAGCACTCTGTTTATTAATTAATTAATGAGAAATTATAGTGACCAATAGGTTCCATCTATTAAGTGTAATTATATTTCTAGTGTAGCTACCAAGAATCACATTGGAGTTACAAAAAATTCCCTTATATTTGATTATAAATCAAAACAGGGGTATTATGAGCTACATCCAAAAGTATGTTGGTCTTTGAATCATTTTTTTGTTGACAAGTAAAGGATAAATTTCAAACCTTACACCTCCAAACAAAAAAGTTAATACTTGATGCTTTTACAAGTCTATGATGTCACAAATAAATTACATTAGAGATTCAGTGTGTCTAGTCTAACCATGCTAAATTTCAGTCCAAGCAAGCAAAAAATTTAAAAACTCAACGTTGGCCCTATGCAACACATTAATTAATGTGTAGGTATGGTTTTTGATGCTCAATTTGTTAGTGTTAGTCATGTTTGAGTCTGGAAACCCTCCCACAATGTTGATGCATGCATCTAGTCTAACCATGCCAAATTTCAGTCCAAGCATGCACAAATTTAAAAAAATTCAACATTGACCCACTGCAGTACATGATCAAGCATGCCATTTGGGTTATCATGTTAATTGTGCATTTCCTTACTAAGATTCTCTTTGTTTTGAGAATAATTTAATATTCTCTAATGAATGGGTCCAACCACATGAAGGTGGAATCTCTTATGCCCCCCCCCCCTCACATCACTCTTAATTCCCCATAACCCGACAAAATCTATGTAAAAAAAAGTGTTTTTTGTCATACTTAAGAAGTAATGTCTCTAATTATAACATATCCCAACATACAAGGAAAATGGAAAAAACACTAATAAACAGTTAATTGATACGTACCAATAAAATTTAATAGTTTTATCGCAATATTAAATCAAAGAATATAGAGTAGATATATTAAGGCATACCTCATACACTTCAAAGGACTTCGTCATCTTCTTCTTCATCATCATCATCTATATCATCTTAACCAAATTCAACATTGTAAGGATTGTCCATATCATCATCGTCATTGATGTCAGTTACAATCATCATGTCATTGTCAATATCATCTTCATGGGCATTGTCCTCTACATCATCTGATTCAACTAATTATTCTAAATCTTCTTCTGGAACATGATCATCTAACTCATGTTGATCAACAGTCAAAATATAATGTGTATGATATATACATAAAAATCAATAGTCAAATTATTATATTAATTAATCTCTACTAGCTAATAACTACAATTCACCTTCCTCAATCTACCTTTCCCCTTTGGGTAATCCTCTTCAAAATTGTTATTCGAGTGTGGATCACAAATATGACCTAAATTGAGCTTTGACGCTAATTTAGGAATATATTCACTAGTATACATCATGTTTTGGTATACCATATATCCCTCCATCATAGAACCCTTAGGACGTCCTCGTTGTCTAGCCAAACCCTTCAAAATTTTCAAGTGCCTCTCAGCAATCCACATGGACCTTGAGTGTATAGGTCCACACAATTCAATCTCCTCAATTTGGTGTATGAGGTAGTGTTCTTGTGCATTGAAAAATACTGAAGGTAAATGCTTCTGCATTTCACACATGAGACGAGGAATTTCTCTCCTCCAATACTTTATATCTTCTCTATGGATTTCTTTAAATGACAACCATCTACAAGTGATGCAAACCAATCATGATATTTAACAAAAAAAACATTATATTACATAACATGAATTAGTGCACAAAAATCAAATATAAGTTCTACAATGAATTAAAAAAACACTAACCGCATGCAAAAAATCGCTACTTACCTCATGTATCTCCCAAGATTATATATAAATTGTTTAATGTTTTTGTCAAAGTTGTCAAGGAGAGAGAGAGGTAGAACATACTGTAACAATATACAAATCATTTCATTTTTTTACAAAAAGTAGACAAAAAATACCAACAATATGCACTAGAATAAAAAAAATATAACAATAATTATATGCATACGATAATAATTACCTTCATGAAGATATGCCAATCATGTGTTTTCACCCCAGAAAAAAAAAAAATCACCTTTCTTTGTTATGATATTATTCATGTTTGAACAAAATTAGGTGGGAAATTTAATTTTTTTCATGACTTCTTTTATAACATTACTTTGATGCTTCATTAACTTCCATGGAAGTGAGTTTATATTAATTTGGTCTTTGTTGCTATGAAATTGAATGAAGTCTTTCATTGCATGGTTGGCTTCTTGAATGTCATTTCAAATTTTGACAATTTTTTCTTTCTCACTCCTTCCATACAATATTCACCATAATGTTTCAGCCACATTCTTTCAGATATTCATTGTATCAAACATAGGAGCAATTCATAGGTACTCATAGTAGGGAAACCTACTAAATTGTTTAGGATAACTTTTCATTCCTCGTGGAAGACCATTAATTCCTTCATGATTACGACAGCCATCATGAATCATAATTTATAAATAAATTACAAAAATCAATGTCAATTATAGCAAACAACACAATAAACAAAATTTCATAACATTTCATATATGATTATTCATACGTACCTTGACGATTTCTATTATATTGCAACTTCCATAGGTGAGGTGTCATTCTCTGTGGTTTTAATGCAACCTCTTACTTCCCATTGAACAAATGATTTTCGATAGTTCGATACCTATGATTCTTAGAGAGTAAGTGCATATACTCATCAAACACCTCCTTTCCTAAAATTTTGGAATGACGAGATTTGATCTTAGGACCACAAACTGGACATGCAAATTTTCCTTTTGTATGAAGACCTACATCAAGAGATGGATTATCTATGGCAATTATAATTATATATAAAATGAATGGATTATTTAAAAAAACATGCGTGCATAGTATATTAACTAGTTCATAAAAAAAATTCAATTAAAGTGGAACTTATATATGCAATCCTCAAAAATGGGTTAACCATGGGGCATCATGTATTGTCCATACAAGCATTGCATGGAATTTAAATTTCCTTTGTTGTATTGGTCTAGATACATCATACATAGTGATGCCATTCCATAACTTTAGTAGCTCGTCAATAAGAGGTTCGATATATACATTCATATCTTTAACTTGGTACTTACCTAATTGATTTGAACATATAAAATATATCATTATTGCAACCATTTAGATATATAAACCATGCACAAGAGAAAAATAAAATAAAATATATATATATATATATATATATATATGACATTATGTAACAAAATATGACAAATAATATGCCACTACATTTAAAAAAAAATTGTAGACACATACCTGGAATAATAATCGATAACATTATGTGCTCCCTCTTTATTGACAACTATGTAGGAATGTTATTGTTGATAATAATAAAATAGGCCACACCGTGTAAACGAATCTCATCTCTGCAAATGGATTGACACCATCTGTTGCCAAAGAAATCCTAATATTATGGGGTTCTTCTTTAAAGCAAGGCCATTTTTCCTCTGTATCTCTAAATGCATAACCATCTGCAAGCATTCGAATAATGTCATCTTGACTTTTGTTTCGTGCATGGTAATCCATAAATTGCACTATGTTTTTTCACCTGAACAGTCGTTGCAAACATGGAATAATGGGAATATAATGAAGAACCTTGCGAGGCACATTTTTTGTTACTTGATCTGTTCGATATCTACTGATATGAGATTCTGGACATTCAGTTTCAAATTCATGTTGATTATAATATATAACATGGTCATCGGGGCATGCATGAATTGCTTCATATTGCATTCCAATTTCTTTCATGATGGTAAATAAATATCGATATGTGCAAGGTAAAATATTTGACAGTGGTAACAAAAATTCAGCTATCAAGCTACAACAAATTAAAATAAAAATCCAGTTAATATAGTATATAAACAATATTAATGAAACCCATTTCATCCATATTAATTTGACTTATGAATTAAGAATAATTTTATTAGACGAACAATGATAACCTTTAGCACAATCATATATATGTGATGGAATAAATTACATACTTTAACATCTGTGTGACTGATGTGTTTGAAATACCATTCATAACCTTCAATTTCATTATCATTAATATAGCATAGAGAATATTTGTGTTGGAACCCTCATAAAGGGGTTTGTATGCCTTCTCAAGAAGATGTAAATCATGAACACCATCAAAGTCATCATTTTCATGATCATAATCATCATCATCCATTATTGCATTAAATGTGTCATGGATCAATGTATTTGTACCATCATATTCAACTATGTTATCAGTACGATCATCTTCTTCAATATGATCATTAACTTGTTCTCCATTACTCATAGCTCCATGTTCCTCTAGTACTTGTTCTGAAAGCACGTCCTTTGGATGATATGTCGTAGGATGTCTTTCCTTTATAATTACATGAAACCATCAATATATATTAGTTAATATAAGAATTTTAAAATAATACATACATTTACAAAAGCAATGAATATAAAAACATAAATAATGCAAAACTTACAAATGGACGATATTCATGTTCCCCCTTCGGCGTGTCCATGTTCCCTACAATGTTTTCTGGTTGTTGTGATCTATATTCTTCTCCTTTTAAAGCCCCTACATTGACTACATGGACAATAACATTTCCCATCACCCTTTCTTTTCAATCCATCCCATAATCTAGCAATTAATTTTCGATGTTATTCGTCTAGATTAGGAATATTGCTATTTGACATTTTCTCATAAAGAGCTTGAATGAAGATTATCAATATTAAAAAATCAAGCTCCACACTTCACTATTTTTAATCACAAAAATAATTTAAATAGTCGTCTATTCTTTTACTGAAAACAATCTGTGTGAAGAATATAATTTCTGCATCTTGTCGCTTGTATAGCAAACTTTTCAAAATGTTACCATAATTTATAGTTTTTTAAATTTAAAATTTGTCAGCTATTCGATGTTATTATCATAGTTATCCTTAACTTGGCATCGTCGAATATCAGACAGGATCCTGATGGTAATCCGATGGTAGTCGACGACGTTTCGATGGTCATCATATATCCGACAATGCCATGTATCAATTAAAATGAATTTGATCAAAATTCATAATTTTAAAGGTGAGATATGACGACACAGTCAATTTCGTCGTATTTTCTCGTCGGATTTTGGTTTCAAATTTTATTGTCAACAATCACCTAATCAAAAGTGATATTTTTGGTACCTTGCTAGCATTAATTAGTCTATGAGTGAAAAACATGTCACAAGTGAGATTTGGCCCTAGGTGTGGATGATAAAAATGCTTTTAGCCACCCAATATAGACCTAATTTAAAATAATTATTTGGAAACATCTCATCCCACTTTGAAGCAAGTGTTTTTCAAACAAGATCTGGAACTAGGGTTTCATTCAATGGGATGCAATGCAAAAAAAATTGTGGTAGGGGGTCATATTTGCTAATGATTTCCCCATACATTAATGAAGGGTGTGGTGGGATCCATAATAGAAAAAAATGCATATGCATGAGGTAATAGAATGTCATTATGCTAATCCATTTGATTTTTATTCCCTCCAAACCAATTTATAGACCTAAATTTCATTTGGATGTTAGTTGCAACTTGAGATAAAATGGAAATTGAGTTTTGCATTGATGAAGCATTTTTGCAATGATGAACCATTCATTCTATTTGATTCTATACATTATAATTATTATAGGGGCACCCCTTCATCAGTCACACACACAAAGCATGTGTTTTTGTACAAGTTATATAACTAGGGTTTTGTTTAGTGGGATGCAATGCTTTTGCATTGGAGGTCACATTTTCCAATCGCTAATTTAGACATCGTTAGAGGGTGTAGTGGACTCTAGGATGGAAAAACATATGTGTATGAGGTGATAAACAATAGTTCTAACAATATGTTTGGTTCTTATTCCCCCATGATCATTTTTGTAAGTGTTCCAAAATTCCTTTTGGATACAAGTTGCAACTTGTGATCAAATGGAAATGAGAGGTTGTATCAACAATTTGTCTATTTTGATGGATTCTAAACATTCTAATTAACGTATAGGTTCCCTTCCTTTATTGGTCAAATTCCCTAGCATGTGTTTTTCGTCTGATTTCTAAAATTGGGGTTTTGTATAGTGGGATGCAATGCAAAACGTTCGCATTGGGGGGTCAACATTTCTAATCACCATCCTCAAAATAAATAGAGGTTATGGTGGGATATAGGGAAAACACATGTTTGTGAGGTTACATAATGTAATTATATTGATATTTTTTGTTTTAAGACACTAAGACCAATTTTTTTTGGGTATTCCAAAATTCCATTTCGATGTGGGTTATAACTCATAGTAAAAAGTAATCTATGGGTCATATTGATTAATAGTAACAAATGCCACCATGTGTTTTGTTGATGGGTTCAAATAACTTTTCCTTTTTTAGACAACTCAAGCCTACATTGACAATCCTACCCACACACATGGAAAAATTGAGAAGACAAATGATTTAGGGTTTTCACACTTTCCTTGAGACAAGTGGTATGGAGAAAATAGGTCACCATAAAAAGTTGGGGTTTCCAACAAAAGTTGCATAGTTAGACAACCAAATACTAAGTTAAACACAAGGTGGATACCAAGCACAACAAAGAGGGAGACCATAATTTGACATTAAATTATTTGCATGCTAGAAATATGTTTGGCCCCAAAATATATGGATTGTGGATTAAATTATGTTTTAGGTTCCCAAAACCGTGTATTTGGGTCATAAATGTAGGCTCCAATCCCACCAATAGTGGACAAAACCCATCTATAGGCCTTAATGTAATAGTTTATAAATTAAATATGTATTTGACCCCATTTTTCCCCTCAATATTCATAGATATATCATTTAAATTTATTTTTAACATTGGATTAAGGGGAGACCTTGTTATGGAGAAAACCTTCCTATGGCTTGGGATGGACCACAACAGACAAGATGACACTAGAAATAAACTCTAATCTCAAATATTCCATATGAATGTAAATGCTAACAACAAAAATAAATGCCATACCTCAACTGGAAGTTCAAATAAGTCCGTCGTTGAGCTTTTGATCTGATGCTTGGAACCTACAACTTGTCCTCAACAACAAAGTATCCAAGCATATAATATATTCATGAAATTTTAATACCTACTCTATCATAATCCATTTAACATGTCATAAGAAAATATACCCATGAAAATATATATAACATTTGCAAATGAAATTGGATTAGAAAAGAGTATTTATATTAATTCAAAACGTAAGTACAAATTGACAACCTCTGTCGGCAACTTGTCGACGGAACTGAAGAAACCAATTTACTCCACCTAGGTCTCCACCTCTTAAATCCTCCATGAAAAGGCAATCTCAAAAATATAATGGATATTTTAGGGTATGTACACAAATATTTCAATCAGCAAGTGTTATACTTTGAAATGCCACTTCTTTGTTCGAGTGATAACACAAAATGTGTCGTCACAAAAAGGACCAAATGGATAGAAGAGACTTAACAATATCAAAGATTTGGACCCAAGATACACTGTATTTACTCCAGTATCAACACATTTTGATTATGATTTTGGATTGAATACACGACTTTCCTCTTTCCAAATTGTGTATCATACGCGAGTTACACATATACAACCTGCGTATTGATCTCAGAAGTTGAATATGTGAGTTTCCTTAAGGAAACTCATGTACCATACACATGTTACCTTCTTGTCACCTGCGTATTCCATTAAAAATTGTTAAAAATAAAACATAAACTAATCACGAGGTATTTGGGATAGATTTGGAAACTACCCCAACTCCCCTAACCAACCTAACCTCATAACGCCTTCTCCAATGAACTATAAAAGAAGGATAGGGGCTAGAGGAAAGGGGGAATATTTTGGAGGAAAATTTATGTTGGAGGATTTATTTTTGAGAAGAGAAGCAATAGGGCTCCAATCCAGGTTTCAAAGAATATTGATCAGGCAGAGGCATATGTACTTGTTCCATAAACTTCATGAATAAAGAATTTTTTTCCTTCCAACTCTATGTAATGCATGTTTCAATTGTTTATGAGTATTGATCTAGATTGTGATTTTGATTTAAGATTTAAGTTTAAATCATTATTTATGTTCATTTATCATATCATATAACAGTTGAATCTTCTTTAAGGAAGGTCATTTCTTTGTTACAGGTATTGAGATTTGGAGCATTTGGGAAGAATACCAAACTAGGATTAACCTTCAGAATAAGGTATGCATCCTCTCTTCCGTTAAGCTCTTACTTTAATATATGCTTCTAGATCTGTGTATGTCTATCAATAGAACCCATAGTATGTTGGTGGCCTCAAACCTCCGTCATAGGATAAATTCCCTAACAACAGAACTAGCGACTTTGTTGGGGAATTAACTTTGTTTTGGTGTCTATTTGTTGTAGTTTTCTTCTAGCTTGTTAATTTTGGTTCTGTGTGTGGCTTGTAGAAGTAGTATTCAGTCAATCCAATTTTTATTTTTTAGGTTTCTAAGTCTATTATTCTTCCTTTTTGGAAATTTTTTGAATAATTCGTGGGTTCAGAGTACTTATATCCACGTATTCCCCAAGAATATGTGGATTTTATATTGTACATTCGCGTACCATACGCAACTTGATTGCTACATAGTCATGTATTTCATGTATTTTGATGTTTGAAGGATAGTGTTCAATCCCTTGAAGTATTCTTTAAAATGTCTGAATTCTTCTAGACTTTACCTGGATTTTTTTTACTGGTCTATGACTTGTTTTGGTCTCTGTTTGCTTGGATTGTAAGACTTTTTTAGTAAGTTACATTGAATCTTTGTAGAAGACTTGTTAGGTCTCACCATTTGGTTCGTTATTGAAAATGGGTGTAGGTAGGGTCTGGGTATTTTCAATTTATATTTATGTCTAACTCCACTTACATTCTAGTTACTTAATAGTTAACTGATTTCTTCTTTTTCAAGCTTTGAACATCCATGTTGTAAAGGATTTTGTAAGTTTTGTCCAAGTAGATTATTGTCGAGCTTCTCGTGGTCTTTGAAGTTTGTGTTTATGGGATCTTAGGTATGTGTCTTGGTTATACAAATTTTCATACATTTAGCTGACATTTGTGTATAATTTTCCATTTCTCATTTCATTTTTTAAAATCAAAATAAAAACAAAGTGCAACTAGGTGCATATTAGTCTTAGGTAAACGCATCTGCATTGTTTTTGAGTTTTCAAAAAGAAAAAAGAAAAGAATTTTATTTCCAACGTTGAGTAGGTAACTTTCATTAGTTTTGCAAAAAGGAAAAATATAAGTGGCAATATTTTGAAATGCATTACACCATACATTTTTTACTTTATTGTTGAGTCAAAAATACCATAAGTTTCATGACCTTTCACCCTAAGTAAATAACAACCCTTAAGAGGAACACTTATAATTTAAAATTAATTAATAAGTTTTTCTTTTTTAGGGACGACACTCACTAACTCAGGATAGGGTTTTGGATTAGGTTTATTTTTAACTATCCAAAACCATTTAAACTCATACTTAGTGGCCTTTCACTTAGGAAATCCGATTTTATAAGGAAGTGAACAAGAAAGCTCCTCTCACACAGGATTCAGGCATGAGGTTGTGCAAGATTGGGTTGTGAAGATACCCCTCCAATACTCAGTTTAGCATATACCATAACTATTGTGCATTCAGGGATTCACTCAGTAATACCTTTGGCCCCATACGGTGCCGGTACTATTTGAATTCAAGATTTGTTACCTTGCCCATGCACCTCAGTTAGACTAATGTCTGATCCACCAGACCTTCTTTGTAGGGTTTGTAGCCTTAGTATATTGACTACTAGGATTCATAAATAGGTGACGATGGAAGGATATTTCCACTATACCTAGGACAGACATGGTTGGAAACCTCATACAACAATTTGGAAAAACCGATGGTGAATCAAACGCTTGACCCAAAAAAATTGTATCGGGCCCCGGGTAACTGTTATTTGGCCCTTCACTGGTTTTTTGGGGCCCTCATCATCCCAGACTTTCCTTTGGGAGGCATCTTCATCTACCTGGTTTTTGATACTTAGGAAATTTTCTGGCGTTATGTTGTTTGGTTTATTTGTGTTGCAAATTTCCCTTTAGGTGTGTGTATTTTAAATATTTAGATATGGAGGATCAAACTCTCTGTAGGTCAAGGATTTTACAAAACCTTCCGCCACTTACAATGGATCCCCCACTGCCACCTCGAAGGCGAAGAGTCAAAACGAGTGGTTCCTTTGAATCAACTGGTTTAAGTTAAAATCCAGTAGAACTTAAACTTAGATACATTCAACAGGACCTCCATTCATTTGAAGTTTAAGACTTTCAAATCGAAGAGTTTGTGAGGAATTTTAACACCCCCCTCACTGATTTAGGAGATTCATTCCTTGTGCAAATTCGATCGTTTAGTCAACCGGGGATTGGTGTTCCCATAGGTTTCATAATGTCAAATTTGGGAGAAGGATTAGGGGATATGTATACCCCTACCTCTTCTATGTTATTCGGTGGAGTATCTCCTCCACATGTTAGTACACAGATATCTAGCATACATGTTCCACCAATTGTATCATTAAATTTTACTTGATCAACATATGTTTCACCGAGTACTAGACTCATTAGTCCTCCAGTATCTATGAACGATACTACCAGTTCGTCTAATGTAGCGGTCACCTCCATGCCCAATGTACCCTTCACATCCTCTCCCTTATTTCAAAACTTTCAGAATAACCCTAGTAGTTTCACTTCTTTTGTTCAAGGGTATCCTTCATATGGGGGGCATATCCCTCCATCCTCTATGTTTGTAGGTCATGTACCTACTTATTCAGGTGTATCTTCAGGAATTTAGAACCCCTTTTCAGGATTCATCTTTCAAACTTCTGGCTAAGTTTCAACCGCACCAATTGGAATCTCTGCTTTTTCACTATTTGTTGTAAGAACTATTGCTCTCGTTTCTTATCTGACACATGTCTCGGTTGAAAATAGCCAAACTCGATATAGTGCACCTCAAGTTAGTAATCCCTTAGATTTTGGGTGTAATCAATTTCAAAACAGTATCACTTTGCAGTCAGTGACTAGGGGCAACCACAACCAACCTTATAGGAATATAGGTGCAGGAATTTCCTCGGACTAAGTTCCTTAATATCAAAACCTGTCTAGGCCTCAACTCCCTTTCGTGACAACTTTAAATTTGCCAAACCTTTCAAAATTAATGAATGACCTTGTCCGCCATGACCCAACTTATCCATCAGTTCTTATTAAATTACCTTTAGACATTCCCAAGTTTGAAGGAAAAACTGGAGAGTATCCTAGTGACCATGTCACTACATTTCTTTTATGTTTCTCATCGAATTCATCGAACAATGATTCAATTCAGCTGAGGCTTTTTCAAAGGAATCTAACTAGCATAGTTTCCAAGTGGTACATTGAACTTCCATATGTCACCTATGATAGTTTCCTTGATTTAGAAATGGTTTTTCTTAACCACTTTCAGCTTATTTTCTCATATGATGCTGGTATAGACCTTTCATCAACTTTCAGGAAAAATAAGGCTACCCACATTTATGATCATATTCAGGAATGAAGAAAATGGAAGAGGCTAATTAAATCCAATATTCCTCCTAATTTTCTATTGGAATGGCTTTTGAAATCCATATTGCCATATATTTCAAAAGACGTTTCAACTTTGGGAGTGGCAATGGAAGAGGAAGCCATTCTTAGGGCCCAGCAACTCGATCTGATTTATGCTCAGTCTAGGATCCTCTATGAAATTATACCTGATGCCCTGAGGTATAATACTAAATTTGGAAAACCCAAGCCTGGACCACATGCCAATGGAATTGTGGGTTCAGTTGAGTCACCTACTATGCAATCTCTAGCAAAACAAATACATGACTTATCTGTTAAGTAGTTCGTGGTAGAAGCATCCAATGATGCAAACATTTATAATGCACAATCAAGACAAAAGGGTACTCAACAGTACAATCGGAATAAAAACAAAGGAAAGAAGGTATAGGGAAATCAAAACAAACTGAAACCCATGAATAATGCTAACGGGGGGGGAAGAGAAGAAGAAAGTGATGTTTCCTTGCAAGCTTTGTCAGAAGACCACTTAACTTACCAATGCCCCCTTATGGAGCAAGCTCAGAAGTTGTTAAAGCAACAACATGATGTCCTTGAGGACCCATTCCCACAAGGAAAAAATGCAACTTTGAGCGATCCTAAAAACGTTGGGACCACTCAAAATGTTCCTGTGTTGATCAATCGTACATTAATATGGTTCGATCCCATGCTTTATTGTAAACCAGAGCCAAAAACTACAATCTTGAGTCGTCACAAAAGATAAGCAACCTGTCAAAACACCAGCCCCACTTTCTATTGAAAAATCGGCTGACCCTATGTAAAATATTCTGAAAGGTGTCTTCAAGAGGGCATATCACAATCCTAATGTGAGGGTTTCTCCCAACTACTTGTTTGTGGAGGACTTGGCCCATACTCCTTGTGTTATGTCCACGTTAGAAGTGTTACAAAGTTTCCCTTCATAGTGTAATGCACTTCTGGTAGCTATAGGTAGTTTAGATTCTACAGGATTAGTGGCAATGTTTGACTTGTCTAATGTCAAACCTCGCTTACCCTAACACGTCACTTTCCAAATTGAATTAGTCCATGGAAAAAAACATATTGGATGAACTGTTATTAATGAAGGTGCGTCTACGTGTGTGATGGCTATATCTTGTTAGGAAGCTCTGGGATATCCTGATTTGGTCCCATCTAACACCTTACTGACCACTTTAGATGGAAGGTATTTTTGTCCTAATAGTATCATGCCTGCTTTTGATATAGAATTGGCAGGGAAAATGGTTTCAGTAGAAGTAGAGGTAGTAGATGCTCCATTGGACTATAACTTGCTTTTGGGAAGGAGTTGAACCTACGTCATGTAATATCCCAACTGATATTATATCTTTTTTGATAATATGTTTGTGATTTATGTGTTTCAAGTGTGTTTGAAATATAATAAAATTTTGCATTCAAAACGGTGTTGTGCTAAAAAGCCCTAAAATATAGCAGATCTAGAGAAAAAAAATAGGAAATGATATTTCAGTAAGAGTGTGGACACATCACAATAATGATGGTGATGATAGTCCTTCAGTATATAGGAGGCATGCATGGCATGTAATTAGGATAAAGGTACAAGTGTGTTGATCTTCAGGAGTTGACGCCCAAGCTAGGAAAACGTCCCACTTTAGTGCGATTCTTCATGTTTTTTATGCAATACGTGGCTGATGCTGCTAAGAATTTCTAGGATTGGTAGTATACGTTCCTCAAAGATATAGAATGAAACATGGATAGGTTTTGAACCCTTCTAGTTCCCTAGCAAATTGATTTTCTCTAAATGAGTGACACCCTCCTACTTCCACGTTTATGTTGATAGTTGCTTCGGATGTGTAAAGATTGGGCTTATAATCACCCAATATTAGTGGTGTGAGCCTATCCAGAAGAATGAGGATTACATGCGGAAGAAATATGGAGTCTCGGAGCCCAAGCAATTTTTTCTAGATATTCCCAGCTTTTTCCCGGCAATAAAAAGTGAACCTTCAATAATATCTTTCTCTGTATGGTGCATCACTGACCAAGAATGAATACAATAAATAGTTGATGATAGATCTAGATGATCTATCCGGAAGTGATCAAGGCAAATAGATTTCACTACCGAAAACACTTGTTAGCTGAAGACTTTTGTCTCCAACCCCAACTTGTTGATGCGGATACTGTTGTTGCTGCTCTCGAAACCAAACTCAAAGATAATAATGATCATAGCTGTCCTTTTGGTTCAACTAACCTTCTTGTATAGATTTTAGGGTTAGCATGTAAATTTTAGGGTTTCCATGTCACTTTTAAGGTTTGCACTTTACTTTTTGCATGCATGAAATTCTTATTGCTCATTGATTTAATCCTGAAAAAATAAGGCCTGAATGCTCTACATGATTTATGATATTAACTCTGATGGCCCTATTTACTATATCGATGACTTAATAATACTGAATAAATGTTTTGGTTTTCTCCTGGTATTAAATGTCCTTAGTCAATTCCCTTTTTCCTTAATACCCGCTCGAACCTATTGGCATTAAATAGGTTAACGTGTGTTTCTAATGCTTATGTAGAAGAGGACATTACAGTCCTCCCTGCTTGAAATTTATTGTCCTAAAGCAATCTTCGACCAATATACTAAATCATCTATCCATGTCTCTTCTTTTCCATTTGTATCAACTAGTTTATTATGATGTTGGGTGGTTCTTCTTTTTCTTCAAATTTATGTTTCTTCTCTCTGATGTTTTGTATTCCCTCCTTGTATCTTCTTGGTTACCTATGAGGATTGAACATCCTATATTTGGCTCCTCATCTGAATCCCCTAGTATGCATAATACTTTTTTCTGGAGGTCTACCCGAAAAGCCCTTTTCATACCATTGTTCCTTCCTTGAAGTCTTATGTGTTGGATTTGGCCATATTTTTGTACGAGTCTTGTCCTCATGCCTAAATATGGTGGTCATTCCCTTTGTTGTAGCTGACCCTGAATTTTCATTGGGCATTTCCCTTAGGACTATCCTTTTCCCATCTAGTGCCAGGAACTCCATCTCTAATGTTTGATAATTTTTTGAGTATTTCCCAATTGAGTACAACCACTATACTCCCAAAAAAATGCTCATGTCTGGAACATATACCACATAAAATTCTTCGACCAATGTATAATTCCCAAGTTGTACCTGTAACTGAGGTATCCTCTGTGTGCATTTCATCCTGTGATTCCCAGCCATGACAACAGTAAATCCCTCAAAGTCCTCGGTGGGAAATATTTTTGTTCTCTACCCAAGAGGCATCTATAAATTTGTGGGTGGCCCCACCATCAATCAAAGCAATGGAACATTGTCCCGAGATACTTTTCCTGATCCCGATAGTATAGAAGGTGGGGACTCCTGTGAGGGTAGAAATCATTTGCCCTCTTTGGCAATTGTTCCAACTCTGTACTATGTAGTTCTCCATCTTGCTTTTGTTCCAACTCTGTACTATGTAATTGTCTTGTAATCCTTCACCCATCCATGAATTTTCTCGGATGGTGCCTCTGTAAATAGCATAATCATTCGACTCTCTGACATATTGGATACCATAAATGCAACTCTCTAGAATTCAAATATGAAGGTCTCTGCACTCCCTGTCTGCTTGAGTTGAGAAAGATCCTTGAAATGAATCTTTGGATCCTTCTTAACAAATCACTCCATGAGCCTCTATGTGAATTCACTATAGGAAGTGATAGTGTTGGGACCCAATGTCACCATTACATGGTACCACCACTCATGTGCTTCCCCGTCTCAATGTAAAGTAGCCAACTTGATTGCATCTGTCTCTATCATGGGGTTAAGTTGGAAGTAGGTGTCCAACTTTTGGACCCAAATTCTGGCTGAACAACTGGATTTCCCATCAAATTTGGGGATAGTTAGTTTCCCCAGTGTGTGTTGCAACTCAAAGTTCTGATTGAATGCTCGCCTAAACCCTCTTTGTGTATTTCTGCTTTTCATATTGAAAATTTTTGAGAAAGTCATGGATGAGTGAAATTCATCTCCAAGTGGTTTGTGCTCTTCTATATAGGCCCTAAAAGGATCCTCCGGCTCTATCGGTATAATCAGTCCTATGGTGGGATTCTCCATTAAGTGAGGCATGGTAGGTCTGGAAGGCTTATTGTATATGTGAGGAGTGTTCTGCATATTAGTGTACACATGTTTCTTGCTACTACTAATGTATCCTCTATCTCCTGGTGAAATCGATAGACTATTCTGACCCTATTCTAGCTTAAGAGACAACCTTTTTATACCATGTAACACCTCTTTCTTCCCTTTAGCTAAGTCATTTAATGCACTAACCAAGCTATGAAATTCCAACATGTCTTCATCTTCCCATGTTCCCTTTCCTCTATTATAGTGTATCCCTATTGGGTCCATGGCTAAATCTGTGTATTCCAACTTAATTTCTTCAAATTCCAGATCCTTTGTGTACCTACTCTTCCTTCTTCTATAAGTTACAAAAGCATTTTCTTCTCGATTCATTTATTGTTCATGTTCAATCCCATAGATGGAAAGGAACAAACTCTGATACCATTGTAATATCCAAACTGATATTCTATCTTGTTTTATAATATGTTTTTGGTTTATGTGTTTTAGGTGTGTTTGAAATATAATAAAATTTTGCATGCAAAATAGTGTCATGCTAAAAAGCCCTAAAATATAGTAGATCTGGAGAAAAAATAGGAAATAAGATTTCAATAAGAGTGTGGACACATACCAATAATGATAGCGATGATAGTCCTTCAATAAATAGGAGGCATGCATGCCATGCAATTAGAATAATGGTGAAAGCATGTTGATCTTCATGAGTTGATGCCCAAGCTAGGAAAACATCCCACTTTAGTGTTATTCTTTTTTTTTTTATGCAATAGGTGGTCGATGTGCTTCTGATACTTTCTAGGATTGGTAGTATAGGTTCCCCAGAGAGATAGGATGAAACATGCATAGGTTTTGAACCCTTTTAATGCTCTAACGAATTGATTTTCTATGAATAGGTGACACCCTCCCTCTTCCACGATTCTACTGATAGTTGCTTCGGATGTGCAAATAATGGACTGATAATCACCTAGAATAGTGGTGTGAACCTGTCGAGAAGAATGAGGATGACAAGCAGAAGAAATAAGGAGTCTCTGAGCCCAAGTGAATTGTTCCTAGATATTCCCAGTTATTTCCCGGCAATAAAACGTGAACCTACAATAATATCTTTCTCTGTATGCTATATAACTGAGCAAGAATGAATACGATGAATAGTTGAAGATAGATCTAGATGATCTAACCATAAGTGATTATACAGTAGATAGATTTCACTGCCAAAAACAATTTCTAGTTGAATACTTCTGTCTCCAACACCAACTTATTGTTGCAGCTACTGCTACTGCTGCTCTCAAAACCAAACTCAAAGATAATAGTGATCATAGTTGTCCTTTTGGTTCAACTAGCCTTCTTATATGGCTTTAAGGGTTAGCATGTAACTTTTAGGGTTTACATGTCACTTTTAGGGTTTGCACTTTACTTTTTGCATGCATGCAATTCTAATGCTCATTGACTTAGGCCTGAAGAAATACAGCCTGCATGCTCGACATGTTTTATGATATTAACTCTGATGTCCCTCTTTACTATATTGATGCCTTAATAATAATGAATAAATGTTATGATCTGCTCCTAGTATTAAATGTCCTCAATCAGATCCCTCTTTCCTTAATACCTGCTCGAACCTATGGTAATTAAATAGGTTAATGGTTGTTTATGATGCTTATGTAGAAGAGGACATTACACACCATGTGTGTCATTTCGTCGTTAGCCATTTGGGCCCTCATGTTCCCTCTAGAAGGGAAGATATTTACTATCGATCAACTATCCTATACCCGAAAGAGTCATACGAACACATTGGATTCCAATGTGTCGTTGATTTATCAAATTACACGCCCGATGAATGAAAGTTTAGGAGTTGGGATGTACACGTCACTTATGGGTACTTTTGATTTTCCCGCTCCTATAAATTACCTTGGAACCACTAGTGTAGAGAAGACCGTTTGTGCATCTGGATAAGTTTCTTTAGTTTTAGATAGGACTGACCCATGGGTACTCCCCTCACAAGTTGAATATGATGTTCCCTTGTCTGCAGCAGAAGTAGCCTACCAAGCTATATATGATGCTATTGTCAATTCAATCTCGACTCCTTCTATCTCAAGGAGCCAAATGAAGCTTACTTTCCTGCATGGGAAGTGAGCTCGACTTACTCAAACAATTGCTTGGATATGGTTTTACCATCATATGAAGCCATTCTAGAGGCTATGATAGGACCTGACAAAATTTGTGAATATTTGCATCACAAGTCCTATTTACTCCCAGAACTAAGCAAAATTTAGAACTCTAAGTTCCATGTGAGACTAGGTGAAGGTGTTGACCAACCCATAAATCCTTTACCTAAAGAAGGCATGTTTATCGAACGAAAGATGGTGAACATCTCTACAACCATACCAATCAACATCTCCACCAAACCTGGCATTGTGGAAAATGTCTTTGTTGGAGCAAATTCTTCGTCCGAAGAACTTGCCTTTACACAACCTTGTCCAAGGAATTCCGCAATGTGTTTGCATGGTCTTACGAGGAGATGTCAGGCATAGACCTAGCTATTGTTGAACATGAGATAAAGGAGTACCCCAATATCAAACATATTCGACAAAAGCTACGTCCTGTTAACTCGTTGAAGATGGTAGCCATTAAGGATGAAGTTGAAAAACTATTGAAAGATAGTTTCATATATATTATTTCATCAACGGAATGGTTATCCAACCTAGTTCCAATAAACAAAAAAAAAGAAACCATATGTGTATGTATCGATTTCAAAGACTTAAACAAGGCATATCCAAAAGACAACTATCCTACACCATTCCTTGATCAAATAATTGATGTGTGTGTAGGTAGTGAAGTCTTTTCTTTTATGGATGGATTCTTGGGATACAATCAAATCCAAATCAAACCCGAGGATCAGCACAAGACCGCTTTCATTTGTCCTTGTGGTACCTTCATGTACAAAAAAATGCTTTTTTCGATTTGAAAAATGTTGGAGATTCTTTTCAGAGGGAAATCAGTTTTGCTTTCCATGACATTAAGAACATAGTTTAACCTTACTTAGATGACCTTCTGGCGTATTCTTGAAAGAGAAAAGGTCTTCCGGATCATCTACATTTGGTATTTGAAAGATGTCGACACTACAAAATTTGGTTAAATCCCCATTAATGTGTCTTCTATGTCGAAACAGGACAATTTATAGGTTTAATTGTATCCAATAATGGCATTAGGGTCAACACTTTAAATGTTGAGGTGATCGTGAATCTGCCTCCTCCTGGAACAATTCGACAACTTCAGAGTCTGCAAGGAAAATATAACTTTCTTAAACATTGTATAGGTAATTATGCCAAGATAACTAAGGGTTTCATGTGCTTTCTCAAGCAAGACACTTCATTTATATGGGATGAAGCTGCACAACACTCATTCAAGTCACTAAAGAAGGCATTGTTGTCAGCTCCTCTATTGCATCCATGAGACTACACAAAAGAATTTATATTACATCTGGCTGCATAAGAGTATACAGTTGGAATAGTGCTGGTATAGGAAGATGAGTAGATCCAAGAGCATGTCATCTATTACCTCGGTCTAACTTTGGTTGGGCCTGAACTATGATATTCACACATCTAGAAGCTAGCATTAGCAGCAGTATGTGTCGTTCAAATGTTGTGTCACTATATCCTACTTCGGAAAACCATTGTGGTCGCGAATGTGAATCATTTCCAATATGTTTTATCCTGATGTATAATTAGGGGAAAATTCAATAAGTGGATCGTCATACTCCAAGATTTTGACCTGGATTTTCAATCCGCCAAATCCAGAAATTCCTTAGTATTCGTGGAACTTATATCTGAGTTTCTGAGTGATGAAAATATTGTGACAGAAGTGTTGAAATATTGTAACTTCGAAGAATATTATATATGTATCTTTTGTGGTCCCCGATGGTCCTACCAGGAGAACCACTTGTATTATCTTGTACCCCGATGCTTCTAACGGAAGAACTAATAAGATTCATGTGTTTGTCCCCTCTATTTGTAAAGGTGGGTCATTAGCACCCCAGTGTGGTTACTTGAACCTACATGTGTAACTCGATCCTACATGATTAAATCGAGCCTACATGTCGAATGAGTTAATTCAAGTGAACAGACGAATATAAATAGAGGTGTGGTGCTCCTCATTTGAGACACACACACTCTCACTTGTGTAGCGCATTAGTGGAGAAGAGAAGTAGCTGGAGAAGGAGGAGGATCAGGCTTTGATCTCCTTGTTGGTTTTATCTTCTATCTTTTGGGGCATCTATATTGAGGAACCTTTTGCTAGGTTTTTCACTTTCGGGTTTTCCCAGGATAAATCTTTGTGTTCTCCTTTTGTATGGTTGTGCTTGTCTATCTTTCAGTGATCCTGTTTATATGCTTTTGTTATGAAATCGAAATGAAATACTAATGATCTAGCTTAGCATATGAAAATTTAACATGGTATCAGAGTCACCCTGAAAGAAGACATTGTGCAGCTAAAGAATCTAGGGATTCTTATTTTTTGGGTCTCTATCCATGATCGATCAGCAAAAGAAGGCTAGACTGACTCTCCATTGAAGGGCGCATCTTTCTGTCGAAGCGGAATTTGATTCCGAGCATTTTCAGTTTTGGTGCGGAAAATTAGGGCTTTCTACAGAAGAAGAATTTTTGAGTGAGCCCAGCATAGGATTTTTCTCCTCGTCAAAATCTAAGTTTAGAGACCTGGATCAAGAAATTTGGTTGGGTGAAACTATGGGAAAGTCAAACCCTAGTTTGACCCCGATCTGGAAAAACCCTAAATACTAAAACTACTAAGTTTTGGTACATTCTCTATATCCTGAGATTGGAGAATTATCAAGAGTTGAAAATTGCAGAGGCAGAATATAAAATTCTTATTTACATTGTGTCCAAAATTCAGCCTCATATTCACTATATTCTGGGAGATATGATCCCTCCACGTTAGGGTTCCAGCGTCTTCCAGAATTCATCCCTAAACAGGACACCTGGGGAGAATTGTTGTAGCGTAGGATACAAAGGTCCAAATAGAATTTCTGAAGATGTTACAGAAATAGCATGGACTACACTTTCTGTGGTCCAAATTTCCAAACCTGAAGATGAACCAGTGACATGTGGCATGCCATACAACTTCATTGTTCTGAACAGTTCTGTAACAGGTCACCTTGGGAAAATGATCATAAATCCCAATTTGTGAAACCAATTCTGATGAAACCTATGGTTTTGGATCAGGGACATGCGAGGTTACCTCAGTGAAAAATTTTAGACACATAGGAGCAGTAATTTCAGATATATCACAGAAACGGTAACAGGCATTTCTACAGAAGAAATTGGAAAACTAGGGCTTCCTGTTCCGGGAGCTTCCCTCCACTGTTTTCAGAAAAGGAGTACATTGGACAGCTCCATTTGAAGAGATCTAAGTTTATATCCAATCAAATCTGAAAGATTTTAATTTTTTAAAATTAGGTTTTCTCTGACAAACCCTAGATCAGCCAGCTCCAGAAGCAGGACAGAAACCTCAAATCGGTAAGATCTAATCTTTTGCTATTTGAATTTGAGGTTCTCATTTCAAAGTGATCTATCACATCAGCTTGATGATAAGCTTGGTGAAGTTGAAAAATTCCAAGCATGGAAGTATTTGATCTCTCTGAAGAAAATGAATTGGACACCTACATGAGTAGAGAGGTTCCAGTTCTAGAGGGAGATGAGCCTCAAAGCCTTACACAAGAAGAACTTGATCAAGGCCAAGAAGATCATTGTTGATTCAATCACGGATCAACTTGTACCACAAGTGTCTTCCCTAAAGACACTGAATATGTTTGATTCCTTGATCAAGCTATTTGAAGATAAGAACATAATTCAGAAGATGGATTTGAGAAAACAGTTAAAGAATGTGAAGATCCAGAATGCATAACATCTTGAAGCAGTAGAAGAAGAAGCAGAGAATGGCCTCCCATGATCATGGGATTCATTCATGTGAGGAATGTGTGCCAAAAGGAAGTGATTACTTTCATTTGACTCTAGGAAGAAGAAGAAGCTCATCTCATAAGAAGAGAAGAAGAAAGATGGGAGCAAATTGAAGATCAAGCTCTCACCATTCAAAGAAGATCCCTC